>CM046447.1:41628176-42013176 GCA_025506515.1 Flaveria trinervia
ATGCAAGCTCAAATTCTTTTAACAGATTCGTCATCTCAATCATGTTTAGCCTCTCAACCATGTCATAAGGAAACCATGGTTTATGAGTGTCATGAACATGGTTGATTCAGGCCTCTCATCTAATATGTCTTTTGAAGTCAGAAGATCATCAGCCTTTGAGACTTCCTAATCTATTGGAGGGTCTTCCTTGATCAGCTCTTTCCACTCTTCATCACTGTGATCATCCTGGTGAGAGATAGACTTCATAGTAGATAAGTCTACTAAAGGTGTGTGTTCAGGAGATGTGAGCTCTTGTTTCTTGGAAGAACTTTCATCAGTTGTCATCTTCTTCTCTACAGCACCAAGATACTTTCTCTTCCTTGGGTACAAAATTTGCCCTTTTGATGCCTCAGTAGATTGTTTTGTTTGAACAGTTGAAACGTCAACATTTGACTCTAATGCACACATCTTCATTTTGAGCTTCTAAATCTCTTGTTCTTTTGTTTTTATCACATTTTATTGAGCAGACATAGAGTTATTTGTTTGTTCAAGCTTCATCATCATCCTTTCTTTTTCTTCCTTTCCAGTTTCTACTGACTCTTTAAACTCAGACACCATATCAAGTAGAGCATCAGTGACTTCATTGTTTCATTGAGCATCTTCTCTCAGCCATTTATTCTAGCTTATTGTTCATCAGCTCTTCATCCTTTTTCTTTGATCACTCCCTTCAGCTCTTGTATTCTTTGTTTTCTTTTGTTCGATTTCAGCACTAGCTTATTGTACTCAGCAACTAGATAACTCTTGATGACAGGGATATCATTATCACTTAGATCATCTTCAATGTATTCAATCACATCGACACAGTTTGCCTCCTCTTCTCTTTTCTCATGTTGAGAAGCAATCTCATCATCTGATACTTATTTATGTGCTTCACTTGCCGAGCTTGAATTGATTTCAATAACTTGAACTTTTGGTTCTTGATGTGGTTGTTGTTGTTGATGATGATCAGTGACCAGAGAAACTAGTTCAGTTTTATTTGAGAGTACAGGGATTTAGTTTTGGATAATGACAGTTTAACCATACTTGCTTGTGAGGCTAACTCTGTCTCCCTAGTGTAAATGCTCTCAGTGGCTGAATTTTCTAGATTTGGAGGTGGTTGGTAAAGTTGCATTTGAAGCTGATTTGGTGATGGTGGGTGAATTAGAGAGATTGGCTCTGTGTTTTGGCTTGCTCGTGAACTTGGTAGGGATGATTGTTGTTGATTGGTGATTGGTGGTGGATTGGAGAGGTTGGTTCAGTGTTTTGGCTGGCTGGAGATTATGGTTGGGATGGGGATGGATGAGGTTGCTTATGTATGGGTGATATATCTTGTGAGTGAGTGTCTTTAACAAAGTTTGTTGGAGAGTTCTCTTGTTGATCGTCCCATACAAGCTATTGAGGAATATTTGCAGTAGCATCAACCACATGTGCAAAAAAGTCCATGTCACCTCCTTCATATTTCCCAGAAATTTTGTGCAGAACAGATCTGCCAAGGTGTGCTTCAACAAACACATCACCATCCACAGAAGTTCTAGGCAGATCCGCAAATGATTAGTTGAAGAAACCTTGGAAACATATAATCTTATCAGCCTTCTGCACTTTAATGTGATCACACAGACAGTTGAAGATGTACTTTGAGTAATTGTATGTTTTTCCCTCAAAAATACCAATCATGCGAGAAGAGATATGTCTTGAAAATCTATCAAGGCCAGTTTTTCTGTTCGAAATGCACTTCAGATATGTGTGACAGAGAAATCTGTATGGCCTACAAAGTCTTCCTTTCTTGGTTTCTCCCTTTTCAAAATCACCATCATACCCATCATGAGAAAAACTTTCTCTATGTATTCATTTTCGAACACATCAGGGTGTCCTGCTTCAACATCTCCCAACTCAAGAACCCTTCTTATTATTTGTTCATCAATTCTCAGCCTTCGATTTTTAACATCCGCGACAATAACTTCACCATCTTCTTCTACGTATGCAGAGTTCCAGAAATCAGTATATGTGATCGATAAATCATAGGCTCTGCTGATAAGGCATAGGACAGTTTTGATCTTCTTAAATAGCTGATTATTTCTTGACACCCTTCTGAAATAGGATTGTCAAGGTTTAAGAAGGCACACACATTGTGTTCTCTCGCAAATCGATTATCCATCTGATCATAAAAAGAAGATTTTCTTAGAATCACATTATTGATATGAGAATACGAACAGTTGTGAGGTAAAACAGGAATCAAGCAATTCATTCTTGAACATTATGACATGTTTTACCTTAATAACAGCAGATTAGGAACACAAATATATGTTTGTTTAATGTTTTGATGTGGTAAAATTTTAAATGCTATGGAAGAGGGAAAAGTTTGTTCAGAGTGAGTTTTTCTAGGTCTGAAAAGTGAGCTGAAAAAGCGAATAATGAATTTGAGAAATCAAACCACAACATTTATACACTCAGACACATTAATTTTATATCATTAATTACGTGGGACCCTCAATGTATACTTCCGCAGAACATCTACGGATCAACAACATCTGCTCATGAACATTTAAATTTAATTATATTTGTTGATCTTTGTTCATCCGTAGTTTACCAATCTACGGATAAACATTTAAGTTTTCCACATGTAGCTTCTGTTGATGCTTAATATAGCACTGTAGCTTCTGTTGATGCTTAAGATATCACTGTAGCTTCTGCTGATGCTTGAGATAGCACTGTAGCTTCTGCTGATGCTTAAGATAGCACAATGCAGAGAAATATTGTTGTATGTATGGTCCAACACCATTGGTTAGAACCATTTATTGCTTTAGGACCTTGTTGCCTTTTTATACGTGGCAATTTAGCACAAGAAATTTTAAAATGATGTTAATAAAATTTTCATGTATCCAGAACCTAAGATGATGCTCAGATTCCAATTCCTTCAATTTTGATAATGAGATAGACAGTGCTGCTCATTGTAAAACTCAACTTCACATATTCTACTCCCCCTAAATTTGTGATTAATGGTGAAATTAAGCATTTATCATAAATTTCTTTAAGTGGAATAACATGATTTTTAACTGTATGATGATGATCAGACATATATACACATATGATGGAATCATACGATAATACTAAGCCTCTTCCTGATGAGTTATTTTGTTGAACTGATACATGCACAAAGTTTTGATTCCAAGTATATTGTCAACTTAATCCATACAAGAGCTCATGTATCAACTAGGCATGCTGATTATCATGTTTTCAAATTGATTTGGAAATAACTTTATGGGCTTCACATCCAATTCACAAAGATTTTGTCCTCCCTTTGCAAGTCAAATCATCACTTTTTCACAATTAAGAACTATGTACTCTAAGTTATAAGTTCTATCTTGAGATGCATTTGGCATCTCATTAATGCAATGATGTAAAAGCTCAAGATAATATACAATTGATCACACAGGATTCTTTTGGGAGCTTAGATATGATCATCATCAGGTCACCAGGTCTTTACTCACGTAAAACAAAGGTGCCTTTAACCTAGGTCTTTGTTTACACAAAATAGAGGCATGATGAGGATCATGATCTTTTCACCATTTGTAACTGAATTTCAGTGTGGCGATCATACACCCAGGTCTTTGTTTACACAAAACAAAGGGAGTATGATTTGCAAAGATAGCTATTATAAAATGTTGGTACATAGCGGGTTTAGATGAGTGATTTGGTCACATCAGAAAAAGACTCACCATGTATTCTCAAAATGAAGTTTCCCACAAACAATCACTTTAGCATTAGGTTAGGCATGCACTCAGTTTAGTTTCTACTCTAGATGAATCTACTCATATATCAAGAAACTTACTGAGATTTATTGTTATTTATGTATTCAGGAATAAGCAAAGCTATAGTGTACTATCATTCCCATGCATATGTCATGCTTAAGTATCAGTACACACAATATTTTGTTTGTTTAATTTGATTAATCTAAGTTAATTATGCCTAGAGACCCAACTAGAAAATTAAATCTGACTGAAGCAAAGGCTTTAGTGAATAAATCTGCAAGCTGATTTGTGGTATCCACTTTGACTAACTTAATCAAACCCTTTTCTAAGCAATCTCTTAGAAAATGATATCTTATCTCAATATGTTTTGTATTACTATCTTGCATAGGATTAGTAGTTATAAACATCGCAGCAGAATTGTCTATATATATTGAAGTTTGAAGGAAGTTGTAACCATAGTCAAGCATTTGGTTTTGCAACCAAAGAACTTAAGAGCAACCAGCTAAAGCAGCTATGTACTCAGCCTCAGTTATGGATACAGAAACATTGGTTTGTTTCTTGCACTGCCATGATACTAGCCTTGGTCCAATGAATTGACATCCATCGGTTGTTGATTTTCCGGTACTGTTACATCCACCATTGTCATTGTTTGAGTATGTGTAGAGTGTAAAGTCTCCATCCTTTGGATACCAAAGACCAAGTCCTGGTTTTCCTTTGAGGTATCTGAAAATCCTTTTTACAACATTGAGATGAGACTCCTTGGGATCAGATTGGTACCTAGCATATACACACACAGCAAACATAATATCAGGTCTACTGGCAGTTAAATACATAAGTGAACCTATCATTGATCTATATAACTTTTGATCAATAGATTTTCCAGAAGGATCTGGAACAATCTTATCAATTGTTGATGCTGGTGTTTTACATGAAGATAATTCAGCAAGATTGTATTTCTGCAGCATTTGATGAATGTATTTTTCTTGATTGATGAAGATCCCATCTGATTTTTGATGAACTTGAAGGCTAAGGAAGAAGGTTAATTCACCCATTGAACTCATCTGAAATTCAGATTTCATCAACTCTTCGAAATTTACACACAATCTCTTATTAGTTGAACCAAATATAATATCATGAACATATATTTGAACTACTAAGAGATCTTGATGTTCTTGTATCAGAAAGAGTGTCTGATCAATAGTTCCTATTTTGTAGCCATGCTTGGGAAAAAAAGATGATAGTGTTTCAACCATTTCCTTGGTGCTTGATGAAGACCATAAAAGGCTTTATCTAGTTTTATACCCTATGGGGATAATGAGGATCTTCAAAACCAGGGGGTTGTGACACATAAACCTCCTCATCAATCTTCCCATATAAGAATGCACACCTGACATCCATATGATTCACAGTAAACTTCTTATATGATGCATAGGCCACAAACATTCTTATGGCCTCAATTCTTGCAACTGGTGCAAAAACTTCATCGTAGTCTATTCCTTCTTCTTAAGTGTATCCTTGTGCAATCAACCTTGCTTTGTTTCTTACAATAATCCCTCTATCATCCAGTTTGTTTTTGTATAGCCATCTTGTTCCAATAAGATATTGACCTTCAGGCAAATCAACTAGAGACCATACCTTTTGCTTTCTAAACTATTGAAGCTCTTTTTGCATAGCTTCAATCCAACTATTGTCTTTCAAAGTAGCAGTAATGTTTGGAGGGACCACTAGAGAAAGAAAAAAACTGAAGAGACAAAGGTTGGTAGTACCACTTTGGCTCCTTGTAGTTCTCTTTGCAGGATTTCCAATGATGTTGTTGATTGGATGAGTCTTATGGATTCTCATTGAAGGTGTTGATCAATAGGTATAGATAATTCTAGGTTAGTCATTTCCATTGCCTCACACTGATCCAACTCAGGTTAAGAGTTTAAGAAATAGCCAAAATGTTCAACATGAGTTGAAGGATCATGAGAGTCTTCTGGATGGGCTGCAGGAGCATCTCTAGTTTTGGTTTGTTGTTCTGTAGGAGCTGCTCTAGATACATTTTGCACTTCCATTGGAACTTCTCCAAATACATTTTGTTCTTCCGTAGGAACTTCTCCGGAAGCATTTTTCTCTTCCGTAGGAACTTCTCCGGAAGCATTTTGCTTTTCCGTAGGAACTTTTCCGGAAGCATTTTGCTCTTCCATAGGAACTTCTCCGGAAGCATTTTGCTCTTCCATAGGAACTTTTCCGGAAGCATTTTGCTCTTCCATAGGAACTTCTCCAGATGATAAGTTAGGACATGAATCATTCCCAATGTTTGTTGGATTCACTTGAGAGCCTGGTTCTGTTGAAGGGACATCATTCACATCTCCGGATGCACCATGTTCATTTCCAAAAGTAGTATCTGCTACTACTAATGTGTTTACACCTGAGGATGGGGGTATCCTTGGAGGATCAGCACATATGGTTACTTCAGTCATATAAGGTGGAATAAATGGATAACGTACTTCATCAGAGCATTGTTCAAATTATCATAGTTAAATGATTTTGATAAAGCATCTATGTCAAACAACCATGATGAACCTTTAACTGAGTTTGTAAATATAGTTTCATCAAAAGATACATTAGGAGTCTCTTCCATAATGTTATGTTATGGAATATAAACCCTATATGATTTAGATGTTGAAGAGTATCCAACAAAGAAACCATCATATGCTTTTTCTGAAAATTTTCCCAATGACTCTTTTATGTTCAAAACAGTTACATGATATCCAAGGACTTTAAGATATCCTATGTATGGTTTTCTTTAAATAAGAGCTCATAAGGAGTTTTGTTATGTTCTTTGACAATTAATGTTCTGTTTTGAACATTGCATGCAGTATTCACAGCCTCAGCCCAAAAAGTGATGGGCAATTGTGAATGAGCTAGCATTGTTCTGGTTGCTTCAATGAGAGTTCAATTTCTTCTTTTAGCAACCCCATTTTGTTGTGGAGTTCTTGGTGCACTAAATTGCCTTCCAATACCTTTGTTCCTGCAAAAGGAATCTAGTTCAAAATTGACAAATTCAGTACCATTGTCACTCCTAAAAATTTTAACTTTTGTATCAAATTGATTCTCATTCTTCATCACCATTAATGTTTCTCATGTTTCATTTTTTTGTTTTAAGAAAAAGACCCATGTAAATCTTATAAAATCATCAACTATCACGAGACAATATTGCCTTTTTCCAATGCTCATTACATTGGTAGGACCAAACAGATCCATGTGAAGCAATTTGAGTGGTGTAGTATTAGTATTGATAATTTTGGATTTATGTAACACTCTATGTTGTTTTCCTTTGTAACAAGAAGAACAGTGAGTTGAGCAATGAGACTCTTTGTTTGGCAATCCAATGACCAGGTCATTTTTCACCAATTTATTCATGTTCTTCATGTTAGAATGGACCAGCCTTCTATGCCATAATTGAGACAAATCTTTTGATAGCTTAGATATAATGCATGTTTCATGTTTTGTGAGTGAAGTGTTGTTCATATTCAAAACATAAGTGTTTCCTTTTCTTGTTGCTTTAAGGAGGATCCATTCTTCCGGAACAATAAATCCTGGCTTAAGAATGTAACAGTTCATATTATCAAACAATGTGGTATAATTTTGATCACAAATTTGAGACACACTAAGTAGATTATACTGTAAATTTTCACTGTAATTTACTTTCTCAAACTCGAGCACACTATTTTTATCATCCCTTCACCAACAATTTTACATCCCATTTTATCCCCACCAAATGCCACATAAGAAGCATTTTTATGTTTGAAGTCATGGAGAAGTGAACAATTTCCTGTCATATGCCTGGAACAACCACTGTCAACATACCACTTGTTATCAACTCTCCAATATTGTTCCTGCATTTAGAAATAAATCAGTTAGAATTCACAACCCAAGTCTTAATAATCTTGGGTTTGTCAACAGTGTCTAAAATTTTTACTCCTTCATGACTTAATCTTGAAATTTCAGTATTAATTTCATATCTAGTTGATTCATTTTGATTTGATGGTGGTGAGGATGATTCTGTTGAAGCTGATGCAGAAGCTTTGGAGTCTTCTTTGTTAATTGATTCTTCCTTCACTGTATCTTTCTTCGGTTGATATTTTGATTTAGAAGATGAACCTACACTTTTGAAGGTTTCATCATCTTTTGCTTTTTATTGAGACACATGTGATCAGTTTTCAAAGTGATCAAAGAAATTATCATAAATGATTGACTTCTTCTCAGTCAAGTCAACCTTTTTATGAGGTGTTTTGGATTGGCTTGATATTGTTTTCTTCACTGATTTAGCATCTTCAGAAGATTTCTGCTTTGGTTTTGACTTTTGCTTTTGATTTACCTTCTTTTGCTTTGAATCATATTGACTATTAGTAGATTGAGAGTCTGATTCTGTCAAATCAGTTTTTGACTTCTTTGTGCTTTTGCTTTTGTTCTTTTTGTTAAAATAGCATTCTTGAGTTGAATGATTATTTTTGTTGCAAATAGCACAGAATTTGTTGAAGTAACACTCTGAAGACATGTGATTGTTCATATTGCATATGTAACAGTAACTGCTGAAGTAGCAGTCTTCTGTATTGTGATTTGTCATATCACACCACTTGCAATACATTTCTTTTGATTCTTCTTCCGCTAATATTTCTTCGTTTTCTTGTTCAGTTTGGGAGCCTTCGTTTCTTCTTTTGAAGAATTTGATTTGTTCTTGCTGTTCTTTGAAATATGATCAATTGAATCTTTCTTATCCTTTGATGACTTTTGTTGCTTCAGATTCAACATCTTTTGTTTGTTAACAGCTTCTCTTTTTGGTACCTCATCCATAGATTCGGCTTTCTTCTTCCGCAGAAGTTCTACGCATTCAGCAGACTTTGCTTTCCGTAGATCTTCTACTGAAGAAATTTTCTTTTATTTAGTTGATACTTGTTTCCTCTTATCTTTATCTGCATGGGATAAAAGTACTTCAGTTGATCCACAGCTATCAACTTCTTTTGAAGATTCAGTTCTTTAAGTCCTTCATTTAGTTCAGCATTCCTCTTTCAGATAGTCTTGAGCACTCTTGGAATACCAGATTTAATATGATCATTCTTGCCAATGGTCATTCGATCAACATCAGGTTCATCAAAATCATCCAAGTCATCACAATTATCATAATCAAATTCTGAATCATTTTGATTTAAAGTTTCTGATTCAGAGGATTTAGTTTCACTCACCTCAGCTTTATTGTTAATGTTGATTTGAGTTGATTCTGTTTCAAACTTGGTGTTAGGCACAAAATGATTTGACAGAGTGTTGGTCATTGTTGTGGTAAAGATGTGTAATTATCATTATAAGTGGTGCAACAACATTATAACCCAACCCAGACCTTTTCTTTGATTCAATATGAGAATTTAGTAATTTCTCATATTGTTGAGATGATAATTGAAACTTCTAAAGTTTCACTTCAGTTGAAGCATGATCAGCTATGGATTTTGTTAAGGAAGTGGTCAGATGCTCAACTTGGGCTTTTAGGGTATAGTTTTCAGAAACAAATTTTTCTAAATCCTTTTGCAAAGTGTTAATTTTGATTTCATACAATTTATGTTCTCTAACATGGGATTCATTCAAAATCATAGTTTCTTTTACTTTGTCAGCCAACTGTTGAGCATGGACTCTATAGCGTTCAACTTCCTCAACACATGTTGATGAACACAACCTTCTTTTACCTCTCTGGCCATTGGAGGAACTTTGTGTCCATACGAGCCATCAATGCTTGATTCTCTTCCATGACTTCTTTTTCATACACACTCTTGTCACACGTTCCATCTTGAAGTATGATGAGACCTGACTCCTTTGCATTACTAGGTCTAGCTGATTCATTGGTGGCTGGTGGGGATGCATTGATCAGTTGAGATTTTCATGCAGAGGTCTTTGAGAATTTGATTGTTGATGAGGTTGAATCTGATGTTGTTGATGCTGTTGATGTTGTCTCATCTCTGGATATGACTGTTGATTACATTCTCTAGAGAAATGTCCATAGAGATTGCACTTGAAACATCTTACCTTTTGATTTGTCAACACCAATTTTTGATGTTTTACTAGTTGCTGCCAAGTTCTTGTTTCTCCTGAGATATTGCTTTGCTCTATAAGCAATACTTGCTATCTGCCATTATAGGTTCATTTGTTTCACTACATCAGGATGTAGTTCTTCTAATTCTTGTTGGCAGATATCTGCTGATGTTAGAGAGCTTCCTAGATATGCTTGAAAACCAGAATTAAAAGCTGCAAAGGCTACTTTTTGTTCTTCAAAATCCAATATCACAGTGATTGGTCCTGACTGATTGTTTGAATGTGAAGACTTAGCTGTTGTTGCAGTTGTATCTTTTCTCTCAGCAGTTCTTCCTTTATCCTTTTGATTTTTATCTTGAGATGATTTCTTCGAGGGTTTAGAAGCATAAAAGCTAACTTCCTCCTCATTATCACTCCAAGCACAAGAGTTATCACTTTCATTGTCTGAAATAAATGCACTTCCAACATTATTTGTTTCTTTGAAGTGATAGAGTGAGACATGAGTTCTCACACTCTTGTTTCTTGATTTTTCATCCATTTCAAGAGCTTCCACTTTTGCAACCAAAGTATCTAGACCAGTTGACTTCAGAATCTATAGTGTTCTTGAACATGGACATTGTTTGCTTCTAACTTTCTTGCAAAGTGTGGAGAATTATGTTGTTTAATTCCTCATTGGTATATTTCAACTACAAAATATTCATCTTAGTTACCAACTGCATGAATCTATGAATTTATTGAGGAATTGATTCACCCTTAATATGATGAAATCTTTCATATTGTGACTTGAGGGTGTCTCTCCTTATGCTTCTCATCTTATCACTCCCTTCGCAGAGAGTATGAAGTATCTTCCACAAGGAGTTTGCTATTTTGTAGTTCTCACACCTGATCAATATCTCTTTAGGTAAAGCCATACTAAGAAAACTGTATGCTTTGATATCAACTTTGACCTTTTTGACATCATCAGGTGATAGATATTTGGTACTGATTGGTTGATTTTTGTTGTTATAATCCGGCCGAAGGTGGGTGGAATATAAGGACCTTTAGTGATGGATACCCATAATTCAGAATCAGTATAGTTTACATGATTCCTAAACTTGATTTTCTATGACTTGAAGTCTGCTTTTGTTTCCAACTTTGGTGGTTGGTAAGATGATCCACTGAAGTTGCTCATGATGTTAATTGATGAGAATGATCAACAAGATCTGCTATTTAATTGATTTGAATATACATACGAGTTAAACTAATTGAATGTTGTTGAATGACAAACAAGTTTCACATGAAATTCTTTAATAAAACAGTAGATCTAATACAGCAAAAACTGGCAAATCTACAAAATTCAAAGCAATTAAACACAAATAACACTGATAGACCAATTGATCTAAGTCAATGAGCACTTGGCTCTCATACCACTTGTGAATCCAAGGACCGCAATCAGGAATTATCAGTGTCGGTTGATAGCAAGTCAACGTTTATGGAATCAATGTTAATTTGGTTTAATTGTTTGTAATAACTTTAAATATCAATAAATATTCAAGAACACACTAACATAAACAAAATTAATGAATAATATGTATTTCATTAAAATATGTAATGATTACTAAATAATGAATGAATGATATCAAAGTTTGTTATGATGTGATGGCTGCTAGGGTTTGATTGAGAGACTGTGATTGTCGTATTGCTGTTGCTGTTGCTGTTAAATCAATTGTCTAGACAATCGTCCTTGAATCGAAATCTAGGATCCATATATATAGAAAATGATGTTTCTGTTATAGGAAACACTGGATCTCTTGAGATTTGATTTGTTTCAGTTAAGGAATCATTGGATTTCTAGGGATTCACATAACTGCCTTGTTGACTTGTTGACTTGTAACACTCGTATTATACAAACGGGTGTTCTGGATCTTCTACCCTATAGCATCTCATAAAGGGGCATACCAATACTTGCATCATAGCTATTGTTATATTAGAACTCATCTAATGGTAAGTGGTCATCCCAACTTCCTCCAAAATCAATGATGCACGCCCGAAGCATATGATCCAGTGTCTGAATGGTCATTTCCGACTAACCATCCGTCTGAGGTTGTAAGCCGTACTAATATGTAACCTCGTTCCCATGGTGTCGTGGAATTTATTCCAAAATTTGGATGTAAACCGGGTGTCACGATCAGACGCCATAGACACCGGCACACCATGATGAGTTACATTCTCTTTAATGAACAAATCCACCAACCTCTCAGATAAATATTTCTCGCGAATAGGTAGGAAGTCAGCACTCTTCATCAAACGATCAACAATCACCCATATAGCATCGTACACTTTCACAATATGTGGTAGCTTTGTAATATAATCCATGGTGATATGCTCCCACTTCAACTCCGGTATATACAATGGTTGGATCTTCCCATACGGCTTTTGGTGCTCGGACTTCACTTGTAAACAAGTATGGCATTTACTCACATACTCCACAACATCACATTTCATACCCAGCCACCAATAATCTTTCTTCATGTCTTGGTACATCTTCGTAGCACCAGGATGAATAGAGTACCGAGTCTTATGAGCTTCATCCATAATCTTCATGCCTAGATCCCCAAAACGAGGAATCCACATCCACCCGAATCGAGTTCTACCACCGAGTGTGTTTTCACCTAGATCCGCAACCAGGCCTCTCATTATTTTGGAGTATAGATGATCTTCCTTCAATGCCTCATCTTGAAACTCCTTGACCTGCTTCATCATATCAGATGTCATGATCAACTGGTAAGCCTTCACCCAAATCGACTCGGGTCTTTCTTTTCGACTAAGGGCATCCACCACCATGTTGGCTTTGTGCGGATGGTAATGGATCTTGCAATCATAATCTTTTATGAGCTCCAACCATCTCTTTTGCCTCTGTGATTCCAAGGATCGCAATCAGGAATTATCAGTGTCGGTTTATGGCAAGTCAACGTTTGCGGAATCAATGTTAATTTGGTTTAAATGTTTGTAATAACGTTAAGTATCAATAAATATTCAAGAACACACTAACAGAAACACAATTAATAAATAATATGTATTTCATTAAAATATGTTAATGAGTACAAAATAATGAATGAATGATATCAAAGTTTGTTATGATATGACGTCTGCTAGGGTTTGATTGAGAGACTGTGATTGTCGTATTGTTATTGCTGTTGCTGATCAATCAATCCTCTAAACAATCATCCTTGAATGGGAACCTAGGGAATTCTTGAATGAATCTCCTATAATAGCCCGCCAAACCCAAAAACCTACAAATCTCGGATGGCACCTTCGGAGACTTCAATTGCATCACTTCCTCCACCTTTGTCGGATCCCCCATAATCCCCTCGAGATTCACCACATGTCCAAAAAACTGAAGATCGCAACCAGAATGCGCACTTAGAGAACATGGCATAGAACTTCTCCCTTCTCAACATCTCAACCCTCTCGAATGTGGTCACCATGCTCATTCGCACTCTTTGAATATATCAGGATATCATCAATAAACACAATCATTGATTTATCTAACATCGGCCGACACACTCGATTCATCAGATCCATAAAAGTAGCTGGCGCATTGGTCAAACAAAATGACATAACAAGAAACTCGTAGTGTCCATAATGCATACGAAAAGTTGTTTTAGGAATATCCTACTCCTTCACTTTCAACTGATGATGGCCAAATCAAAAGTCTATCTTTCAAAACCAATTAGCATGTTGGAGCTGATCAAACAGATCATCAATTCTCGGTAAGGGGTACCGATTCTTCAGTGTTAGCTTATTCAACTCACGATAGTCTATACACATTCTCATACTACCGTATTTCTTCTTCACGAATAAGACCAGAGCACCCCAAGGAGAGATACTCGGTCTAACGAACCCCTTGTCTAGCAACTCCTGCAGTTGCTCCACTAGTTCCTTCATCTTAGTCAGAGCCAACCGATACGATGCAATAGCAACGGGTTGGGCACCTGGTATCATGTCAATCTGGAACTCGATCTCGCGGTTAGGTGGCACTCCTGGTAATTCTTTGGGGAAAACATCTGGAAATTCACACACCACCGCTACGTCGGTCATTGTTTGATTTAGGTTCACAGTCCAAAACTCAGGTCTTGGTTTCAAAATTTTATTGAAATTATACCTTAACTTCGAAATAATTGTAGTTCTGAATCAATGACAAGAATGTTTTGAGAAGAATCACAACAAAATCTTTGAATGTTTATGATGATGATAATGATTGAAGATGGTGTGCTGTATGTTTGCACTCGTCTCACTATAAAGTCTCTCAAATTTGAAAAGTACTAAATGACCTGTTTGAATTCCTTTAAATAGTCAAATAATACAATTTGAAAAATTTTACAAGTTTAAAAGCAGATACAGTCACCACTGTAGCAAATGCTGAAGGTTAGTTTATTTGACTTTTGGTCATCCGCATTTGTTGACTGTAGCAAATGCGGAAGGTTAATCAGTTTGACTTTTGGTCATCCGCATTTATTGACTGTTGCAAATGCGGAAGACAAACTTTTGACACAGTTCGCATTTGGCTACTTTTGGTCATCCGCATTTGTTGACTGTAGCAAATGCGGAAGGTTAATTTTTGATTGATTGTCCGCGTTCCACTACTGTTGCAAATGCGGAACTTTTGGTAATTTTTTTATTGTATCTGTTAGATCATGTATGCCCAAGAAACATAAAAGATTGATGTGGTTAGTACGTTATGATCGAAGTCGGGTCATACCCAATAACAAGCCAAACATACACCAATAAATATTTGTTGGTTGATAAGATCATGTAAATAAATATTGACACCGATTTAGAAAACGGATTTTCTAAATTATTGCTTTTGTCATAGAACAACATTATATGGATAAATTGTTCATGAGATATTTATTTGTTTCATTATTTAAGTTGGTTAAATAATGACAAATGAAATTGTGTTAATGTTATAAAATTAAAATAGGTTTTAATTTTATAAATTTAAGGGATTGAAAGAGTTAATTTTATAAAACTTGAAATGGGTGGGAAAGTCATTTGAAATGGGCTAATTTTGGCCGCCCTTGGCCTTGAAACACCCATTTTTTGTCTTGGTTCTTGAGTGACATTACTCACTTGAACACCCTTCTATCATCTCACCTTCTCTCACACACACTTAAGCAACAAAAGCTCTCTACAAGGCTATATTATTTTCAGATTTTTTCAGCTCAAAAGAGGCTGAAAATTTCATGATTTGAAGGTTCCTTGGTGTAGAACTTTGGTGTCAAGCTTCCTAACTAGCTAGGTGTTTGAAGACCTTGTGGGTATTACAAACTTGAGAACTTCTCCTTTGAAGGCTAGCAACTCAAGAACATCATCATCCTCTTCATTCCTTTCATCCACAACATTGTGTCCGGAAAGGTAGATTTCTATGAACACCCTATGGATGTACTTGTTCATTTTGTATGCTAGCTTTTCACATAATAAAGATCCTTTTGTTAATGGGTTTGTTGTTTTACACATGATAATGGTAATTTTCATAAACTTTAACACGTTTAAAGTAGTATATGCCGCTGCTTTTCATATGTTTAAATAGTTAAAAAACTTGTAACTGGTATGACAAACCCCATCAATGGCGTCTAGAGCCGGTTATGTGGAAACTAGCATCTTTATCCTTGTAAAATCGGTTTTAAAGGATGTTTATCTACTCATTAGAGGCTGATTTTGGTTAGTTTAATAAACCCCATGTCTATCAAAGTTATATCTTCATGCTTATGATTAAACATTGAAAGATAGGAATGTCAATTGGTTGACATGTTTTGGTTGTTGTTTGTTTGGACAAACAAACCCTAATTTTCAGTTTATGTTGGCTGAAAATTTGGGGTTGATGGGGTTTATTTTGTTTGTTGAATGATGTTTGTGATTGTTCATTTGATGGTGCATGACCTAGCTTAGACCTTGTGTTGTTTTTGGTTTGGTTGAATGTTTGGTTTTGGTTATTTCGTTTAATTGGGTTGTAAGTTTTGTGCTTGTAATTTATCTATTTATTCATTGGATTTAATAATAGATTAGGAGTTTTTATCTTTTAGTAGACAATATTTATTAGGATATATATTATGTAAGAGAAGATGCTCGGGAAGGAAGCACAAAAAGAAGACACAAAGTGGACTTGAAGCATACAGATGCGACATCAAGTGGGAGGTCCATTGCGATCTCAATTTTGTGTGTTGGTAACCCTTAAGAAAGACCGAATGACCACACTTGTGATGGCAAACAAGTGTGGTCACAATAGTAGCTATGGTTATGCACATGTTGTTGCATATATTATGCTTGTTTGATTGTGATTTTGTGAATGATTATGTGATATTTAGATATGATAAACAATCTTTATAAAAATGATCTTCACAAGCTTATATAAAAATGGTTCTTAATCATTAAAAGTCACTAAAAGTTTATTAAAATGATTTAATGATTTAAAGATTAAAATGGGTTTTAATCAAAGGGCCATAGGGTATCTTGTATTTGAAAGCATGCAAATACAAGTACATAGAGTTTTCTAAAACATAAATTATGAAATCTCTAAAATCTTAAAAAAAAGATCAACACCATCCTTTTACACAACACTTTTGTCACTTGGGAACTCTTAGTGTGATAAAGGTCACCTAACCATTTTGAGGGAACTTGTGATTTGAGGTGAGAATGCCATAATTGTGGGATAAAGGTCACCTAACCGCTTATTTTGGCAAACTCACGTGTGTGTAAGTAGGGTGTCTTGATTTGCAAACCATGTCAAATTGATCACCTATGATGTGGTTTCCAAATGGTGTTGATGGGATTAACATGCCGACTCTACATATGATGTTTCAAGTCGATCCCATCCTCTAGAAGTTGCAAATGGTTGCAACCATCAATCGTTGACCACCTTAATAATTTAAATCGTGCGATAAAGATCACCTAACCACTATTTAAATGTAATGTTGGATTCTATATTTTAATATTAAATTGACCTTAAACGGTATTAATTATTTTAATATCAATATCAAAAATACTAAAATTGATCTTTGTTAAATTTTGTAGATGGCCACCAATAATAGCGGTAATTATGATAACTCATCCGCATCTGCTGAATCTTTATGAGCGATTCTCCAAAAGGAGTGTCTAAATCATAAAAATTTTATTGATTGGTATCGAAACTTGAGAATCGTTCTCAAGCAAGAGAAACGATCATACGTTTTAGACGACCCTATCCCCGATCAACCTACTGAGGATGATGAGGTGGCCTATAACGATTGGCTGAAGTACACTGAGGACTCTGTCCAAGTGTCTTGCCTCATGCTAGCAAGCATGACTCCGGATCTCCAAAAGGAGTATGAACATCACGGAGCTTATGACATGATAACCCAGCTGAAGGAAACGTTCCAACACCAAGCAAGGGTTGAGCGCTTCGAAACGGTTCGAGCACTCCATGCATGTCGTGTGGACGACAACCAAATGGTTTCATCTTATGTACTTAAGATGAAAAGCCACATTGACCGCCTCGAAAGGCTTAATTGTCCCGTCTCGAAGGAATTGGCCACGGATTTGATCCTCAATGGCCTTACTAAAAGGTTCGAGACGTTCGTGTTGAACTACAACATGAATGCTTGGGACAAAAGCATTGGTGAGCTTCACTCTATGCTTAAAATGGCCGTGGCGGCTATAGGTAAAAGGGTTTTACCCGTTCGCACCATCAATGAAGGTGGGAACAAGAAAAGGCCTCATCCCACACCCAGGCAATAGTTGCCAAGGGTACGGGACCCGTAAAGGGGAAAGGGAAAAGGGTGGGTACGGTACCACCCAAAGCACCGAAGAAGAAGCAAAAGGTTGCTTCAAATGACCCATGCTTTAAGTGTGGGGAGATTGGACATTAGGCAAGAAATTGTCCTGTTCATCTCCAAGAGTTGAAAGCCAAGAGGGATGCGGGGAAAATCTCAGGTACAATTTACATGGTTCATATTGATCTTAATGTTATATCTTCCAACACATGGGTATTGGATACCGGATGTGGAACTCATATATGCAATTTGCTGCAGGGGTTCAAAAGAAGTAGGGACATCAACCAAGGGGATGTTAGCCTCTACATGGGCAATGGAGCTAAAGTGAACGTTAAAGCTCGTGGGGACTACATCCTAAAACTTCCAAGTGGTTTGGAAGTAATTTTGAAGAATGTTTTATATGCTCCTAGTTTGACTAGGAACATTATTTCTGTATCCCATTAAGACATTATGATTATGTATTATCTTTTGTTGAAAATGATATTCATGTTTCTTCAAATGATATGTTCTATTTTAAAGCTATTCCCATTAATGGTATTTATGAATTGGTTCATGAGAATACTTTAAATGGTTCATTGTAGCAAACTAACACCAAGAAACTCAAGTTGGATTTGAGTGATACCTATCTTTGGCAATGTAGTCTTGGTCATATAAACAAGAAACGTATACAATCACTTCAAAAGAATCGTCTTTTAAAAAGAAATGAATGTGATTCATTTGATGTATGTGAATCTTGTTTACAAGGAAAAATGACTAAGGCACCCTTTAGTGGGACTAACGAAAGGGCAATAGATAGGAATCACACATTCGGATGTATGTGGTCCTTTTAAGCCAATGACTAGGAATGGTGAAAGATACTTCATTACCTTTACCGACGATTATAGTCGATATGGGTATGTGTACCTATTAAGACACAAAGATGAAGCTTTTGAAATGTTCAAGATCTTTCAAAATGAAGTACAAAATAAACTCAACAAGTCGATTAAAGTTCTCTGCACCGATAGAGGAGGTGAATACCTAAGTGATGCTTTTCAAGATCATCTTAGGAATTGCGGGATTGTCTCACAACTCACTCCACCTGGAACACCACAACATAATGGTGTGTCTGAGAGAGGAATCGAACCTTATTGGATAAATATGGCCCCAACCAAAAAGGTGGAAAGGACACCCTTGAGATGTGGCATGGAAGAGTTCCATCCCTATCATACTTAAGGGTCTGGGGTTGTGAGGCTTATGTTAAGACTCCCACCCCAAACAAATTGAAAATCCGATCCACTAAGTGCATCTTTGTTGGATATCCTAGAGATTCCATGGGATATTATTTCTATGATCCACTAGAACAAAAGGTGTTTGTTGCTAGAAAGGGTGAGTTCTTAGAAGCAAAGTTCCTTATGGAAGGAACTAGCAGTAGAACAGTGGATCTTGAGGAGGATCAAGAACCACAACTCGATGCACATTTAGTTGAAACTAGCACTCAACATGAGGATGTTGAAGATGATCAAGTGGTTGATCAATACACACAAAACATTCGCAAAAGTGGTAGAACTAGTAATCCACCTGAAAGATAAGTATTTTTTATGGATGGATACTATGTGGTAGATTCAGATGAACCAACCACATACCATGATGCAGTATCCAATTCGGATCGTGACAAATGGCTTGAGGCCATGAGCGTTGAGATGCAATCCATGCATGACAATCAAGTATGGGACTTGGCTGTACCACCTCTTAACTCCAATGTAGTTGGAAGCAAGTGGGTTTTCATGAAGAAAACCGATATGCATGGAAACTTGGATACTTATAAGGCTAGACTTGTAGCAAAGGGTTTCACTCAAACTCAAGGGGTTGATTATGATGAAACCTTCTCACCTGTTGCGATGCTAAAGTCTATAAGAATATTGTTTGCTATAGCTGCTCAATATGATTATGAGATTTGGCAAATGGATGTCAAAACCGCTTTCCTAAATGGATATCTTGAGGAAGATGTCTATATGGTTCAGCCTGAAAGTTTTGTCGATCCAAAACATCCTAATAAAGTAAGAAAGTTAAAGAAATCAATCTATGGATTGAAACAAGCATCAAGAAGTTGGAATCACCGTTTTGACGAAGAAGTAACCAAATTTGGGTTTGCAGGATCGTTTAAGGGTTTGAACACAATTACAACACAACAACACAATGAGGAGATTATCTAAACTCTAATCAAACAGTAAACTGGGTTAACCAAAAGTGATATAAAGAACACAAGTAAAGCAAGAGACAGAACATGAGAATATGGTTTTCAAGGATGCAGTATATTGCTTTCTCAAGTTCTTTTACACGTGTTACAAAGTATATTAAAGATACAAGAAACTTGAAATACTTATACTACAACCTACAGCCGGCTATACTATGAAAGCCAGCTGGATACAATTGACTAGACACTAACAAAATCAATTGTAGAATCAAAAGGCATATCTGCCTTTTGACCTTGTGACTATGACATGCCATAGCTCACATCCTTATACATTATGAAAAAGGATAAAGTACATAAAGTGGATAGTTTCAGACTCAAGACCTCAATGTACAGTTACCAAAAGCATGGACCTTTTCACCAACTCTTGTAAGTTGGTGACTTATCAGAGATGCAGCGGAAAAGTGCTTTATGGAACATTACATCAGATAAAGCATGTGTACTAAAAGTCTTCGGAAGAAATCTTGTTGGGATTCAACATGTTTATCAAGGTTCATATTATCTTCTTTTGTATGAAAAACGCAGCGGAATTCAGTTTTAAAACATGTTAATATGTTGGTTATTAAACCCATTTTAATAAGCAAACCCCAAAGCCATGGATCAATATACGAGATACATACAATGGAATGAACATAGGATGTAAAGAACACAACCTTTGGAGCTGTTCAAAGTCGAGTTTCAAGAAGTGAAAGAAGATGAAATCGTGGCTGAAACTTCAAGATAGAAGTCCTCAAGTGGTGATACCCCAAGCTTGTACAAACACCTTTGATTGCTAGGATTCTTGACACAAATTTTCAGCAACAAAACCCTTTTGTGAGCTGAAAAATCTGCTCCTAATTTTTCTTCAAAACCGTGAGAGAGAAAGAGAGAGTTTTAGGAGTGTTGAAGACCTTTGCATGTAGGAGAGATGTGCCTTTAAAGGATTGTGTCTAAAACCATTTAATCTAGTGTGTTATCAAGACAAAGATGGGACCCACAAGGCATGTGGGCGGCCGAAAAATCCATTTGAAATCGATTCCCACACTTTGTTTTGTAACACAATTAAATACACACTAACCCTTATTTTGTAAATTTAAAACATGTTTAAACTTTATAAACTTAGTACTTTTATTTGTTATTATTTAGTAAGACTAAATAATGAAAAAAAAAGGTACCATATGAACAATTATCCATATAATGATGTTCATCTACAAAGGCGATGATTTAGAAAACCCATTTTCTAAATTGGTGTCATAATTTATTGGTGTTTGTTTAGCTTGTTATTGGGTATGACCCAACTTGGATCATATCACACTAGCCACATCAACTTAATATGCATCTTGGGCAGATCAAGTCATTTCAAACTCCCACTTGCACAAGATTCATAGAAGGTTGATGCAAGTAGCAAATAACGCCTAGCAACGGTTTGCTGCCCCTAATGTATATGATTAAGTGCCATTCAATAACATCGTCCTCTTCAAGTGCCTTACTTGAAATGTTTTAGGTGAATCAATCATCTATCCTTTTGTTTCAGATGGCATGTTAAATCCAGGAGACACAGAATGTCATTCTCCGATGATTTAACTTTAACAGGCCTTAAACATCTAACTCTCAACGAATAAGAGGAACAAATTCCTTCTTGATTACATACGTCTCTCATAATCAACTCATATCATACTGAACTCAGCCTTATGTACTGCCAATTTTTCAGAACAGCAAAGAACTAAATCAAAGTGCAATACTTGATGAATGTCAACACCCAATATGTATCTCAGGTCAGAGGATACAATGATATTCGCCTTTACTCAATATCTCTTATGACTAATCACAAGGATTCTATGTAGAATAATTGAGAGCGGGTCGGTCCAATACCTATATCCCATAGATATCAATGAACCTTGGTAGCAGCCTCTTGCTTTATATTCACACCTATGAATATCATCCAATCCAAGTTCATTACAGTCTTACATTCATAGTTGTTCCCACAAGTATGATCGACTGCGGATGTTTTGAATAACTTATTATTCATGGATTAAACATGCTAAAATAGTAGAACAAATGAAAATTATAACCATATAATTAAGACAATAACATAAGTTCCAACATACAAATATAAAGTACAAAGTCAACCCAATCACTAGAATATTGAAGTCCCATGGCACAAATATGACCTTCATGCTTTGCCTTTTCAAGGAGCTTTGTGAGTGGATCGCAATTTTTATCAGTGGGACTTTGCGAATACATATCTTTCCCTTTTCAACTTCATCTTTTATGTAGTTGAATCTCCGTTCAATGTGCCGAGTCTTTTGATGAGCACGAGGTTCCTTGATTTGAGAAATCGCACCCTCGTTGTCACAAAAGATCTCTAGGGATCGTGAATGGAAGGGACTACCCCTAGTTCGGATATGAATTTCTTCAGCCATGCAGCTTCCTGTGCTGCCATTGAAGCGCGATGTATTCTGACTCTGTAGTGGACAACGCTACGACTTCTTGTTTTGAGCTTTTCCAAGAAACAGCTCCCCATTCAGAATAAAAATGTACCCCGATGAGATCGTGAATCATCTCGATCGGTTTGGAAACTCGCATCTGTGTAACCTTTTACAACGAGTTCCTCTTCACAGACCCGTAGATCAAAAACATATCCTTAGTCCTCCTTAGGTACTTCAGAATGTTCTTGACAGCCATCCAATGACCATCACCAGGATTTTTTGGTATCTACTTGTCATGCTTAAAGCGCATGACACGTCCGGTCTAGTGCATATCATTGCATACATGATGGATCCTATAGCAGATGATATGGGATCGTCTTCATTCTATTTGCTCCTCTTTGAGCTAGGACATTGAGTCGTACTCAATATTGTCCCTCTTTGAATAGGTACAGTACCTTTCTTAGAGTTTTCCATTTTGAACCTTTTCAAAATTTTGTCAATGTATGCACTTTGATTCAAACCAATTAGCCGCCTTGATCTATCCCTATAGATCTTTATTCCCAGAATATAAGCGGCTTCACCAAGATCCTTGATGGAAAAAACAACTTCCAAGCCAGGTTTTTACACCTTCCATGGTTGGAATGTCATTTCCAAATAGTAGTATGTCATCAACATACAATACTAGGAAGGTTATTGCGCTCCCACTAGCTTCTTATACACGCAAGCCTCATCAGCGTTTTTGATGAAGCCAAATTTCTTTACCTCCTCATTAAAACGGTGATTCCAGCTTCTCGATGCTTGTTTCAATCCATAGATTGATTTCTTTAACTTGCATACTTTGTTAGGATATTTGGTTCGACAAAACCTTCAGGCTGAACCATATAGACATCTTCCTCAAGATATCCATTTAGGAAAGCGGTTTTGACATCCATTTGCCAAATCTCATAATCATAATGAGCAGCTATGGCAAACAATATCCTTATAGACTTTAGCATTGCAACAGGTGAGAATGTTTCATCATAATCAACCCCTTGAGTTTGAGTGAAACCCTTTGCTACAAGTCTCCTGTAAGTATCCAAGTTTCCATGCATATCGGTTTTCTTCTTGAAAACCCACTTACTTCCAACTACTTTGGAATTAAGAGGTGGTACGACAAGTTCCCAAACTTGATTGTCATACATGGATTGCATCTCAACGTTCATGGCCTCTAGCCATTTGTCACAATCCAAATTGGACACTGCATCATGATATGTGGTTGGTTCATCTGAATCTACCACATAGCATCCATCCATGAAAAATCCATATCTTTCAGGTGGATTACTAGTTCCACCACTTCTGCGAACGTTTTGTGTGTATTGATCAACGCTTGATCATCCTCAACATTTTCATGTTGAGTGCTAGTTTCAACACCAACGTGCATCGGGCTGTGTTACTTGATCCTCCTCAAGATCCACTGTTCTACTACTAGTTCCTTCCATAAGGACTTTGTTTCTAAGAACTCCCCTTTCTGGCAACAAACACCTTTTGTTCCAGTGGATCATAGAATAATATCCCATAGAATCTCTAGGATATCCAATAAAGATACACTTGGTGGATCGGACTTCCAATTTGTTTGGGGTTGGAGTCTTAACATAAGCCTACAACCCAGACCCTTAAGTATGATAGGATGGAACTCTTCCATGCCATATCTCAAAAGGTGTCTTTTCCACCTTTTTGGTTGGGGCCATATTCAGAATACGGGCCGCGGAGAGTAAAGTGAAACCCCAAAATGATAGAGCAATGTGCTTCTAGCCATCATAGATCGAACCATATCCAATAAGGTTCGATTTCTCCTCTCAGACACACCATTATGTTGTGGTGTCCCAGGTGGAGTGAGTTGTGAGATGATCCCACAACTCCTAAGATGATCTTGAAAAACATCACTTAAGTATTCACCACCTCTATCGGTGCGGAGAACTTTAATTGACTTGTTGAGTTGATTTTCAACTTCATTTTGAAGATTTTGAACATTTCAAAAGCTTCATCTTTATGCCTTAATAAGTACACATACCCATAGCGACTATAATCATCAGTAAGGTAATGAAGTATCTTTCACCATTCCTAGTCATCGGCTTAAAAGGACCACATACATCCGAATGTATGATTCTTAATAAATCTTTTGCCCTTTCATTAGTCCCACTAAAGGGTGCCTTAGTCATTTTTCCTAGTAACAAGATTCACATACATCAAATGAATCACATTCATTTGTTTTTAAAAGACCATTCTTTTGAAGTGTTTGTATACGTTTCTGTTTATATGACCAAGACGACAATGCCAAAGGTAGGTATCACTCAAATCTAATTTGAGCCTTTTGGTGGTTGCTTGGTATATTGAGCTATCATATGTTGTGTTCTCATGAACCAATTCATAAATACCATTATTAGGTATGGCCTTAAATAAAACATATGATTTAAAGAAACATGAATATCATTGTCAACAAACTTGAATTATAATCACATTGTCTTAAACGGGAAACATAAATTATGTTCCTAGTCAAACTAGGAGCATATAATACATTATTTAAAATAACTTCCAAACCACTTGGAAACTTCAAAATGTAGTCTCCTTGGGCTTCTACGTGAACCTTTGCACCATTTCCCATGAAGAGACTAATTTCCCCTTTTGCATAATGTTCATTTCTTTTGAACCCCTGCAACAAATTGCAAATGTGAGTTCCACATCCGGTATCTAATACCCATGTTTAGAGGAAATAACATTCCTCAACATGTATCATATAAATTATACCTGAGGTTTGCCCCGCATCCCTCTTTTCTCTCAACTCTTTGAGATAGACTGGACAATTTCTCATCCAATCCCCTATCTCACCACATTTGAAGCATGGGTCGTTAACAGCAACCTTCTGCTTCTTCTCCTTGGGCCTCGGAGGTTCCGCCTAACAACCATCTTCCCCTTTCCTTTAACGTGTCCCTTTCCTTTGGCAACAGTTGCCTTAGGGGGGGGGAGTAGAGACCTTCTCCTTCTTCCACCTTCATTAATGTTAAGAACCGGGTAAAACCCTTTTACCCATTCCCGCCTCAGCTATTTTGAGCATTGAATGAAGTTCATTTATGCTCTGTCCCATCCGTTCATGTTGTAATTCATGACAAATGCCTCAAACTTCCTAGTTAGGCCGTTAAGGATCAAATCCGTGGCCAACTCCTTTGAGACAGGACAGTTAAGCCTCTGAAGGCGATCGATATGGCTTTTCATCTTAAGAACATAAGATGAAACTGATTGGGATTCCTCCATCCGACATGCATGAAGCGCTCGAACCGTTTCGAAGCGCTCCACCCTAGCTTGTTGCTGGAACGTTTCCCGCAACTGAGTGATCATGTCATAAGCTCCATGGAGCTCATACTCCTTTTGGAGTTCAGGAGTCATACTTGCTAGCATTAAGCAAGAGACTTGGATAGAGTCTTCAACATATTGACCCAATCATTATAGGCCTCCACATCCTCTTCGTTAGGTTCATCGGGGATGGGATCATCAAGGATGTAGGCCCGTTTTTTTCCTGCTTGAGAACGATTCTCAAGTTGCGGTACCAATCCATGAAGTTGTTAGGTGTTAGACGATCCCTTTGAAGGATCGCCCTAAGAGATTGGTTGTTTTGGTTTGGTACATCGTTATTAGCGTTGTTGTTGTCGGCCATCTACAAGATTTTACAAAGATCCATTTTAGTAATTGTGATAAAAATTATTTCATTTTATTAACACCCTTTATGTCTCATAGACTTAATAAATAAAATTCTAGAATCCAACGTTATTTAAATATTGTTTAGTGACCTTTATCCCATTATTTAAATAAACAAGGTAGTCATGAATGACAATTGCAACCTATTGCAACTTCTAGTGGTATGATCGTATGAACATCTTATGTTTACAACAACGGCATGTTATCCCATCAACACCTTTTATAAAACACATTTTAGGTGATCCATTCAATATATTTTATAAATCAAGTCGTCCTACTTACACACACGGTGAGTTTACTACATAAGTGGTTAGGTGACCTTTATCCCACAAACATGGTATTCCATCTCAAGTTACAAGTTCCCTCAAAGTGGTTAGGTGACCTTTATCCCACTAAGAGTTTGCAAATAACCTAAGTGTTGTATAAAAGGATGGTGTTTAACTTGTTTCAAAAGGGATTACAATATCATAATACTTGTAAAGAAAGGTCTATGTACCATATGATTGTATGCATTCAACCATATGGTACTCAATTGATTCTTTTATATAAAACTCATTTTATTTTGCAAACCATTAACTCCTTTTAAAACCCATTCTATTTATGCTTAATGATTTGAGAACCAATTTCTAGTTATAGCTTGTTATAATAGACGGTTTGTAAATCACATCCAAATATTCAAAACAAACAACATCATAAGCATTCAACCAAACATAAACATAACATTCACATATGCATAACAAAGCATACTAAGTTGAGCACACTTGTTTAGCCAAAACAAGTGTGTCAAAAGGTCTTGTCCTAATGGGTTAAAGAACATGATACAAGGTTGACAAAAGGACCTCCCTTGAAACCACATCTTCAAGCATCCTCTTTGTCCATCTTCTCTTCAAATCTTGATCTTGAGCATCCTACAAATATGTATCCTAATACAATTTTTTCTAGTAAAGAAAAAAAAACTCCTAATCTATTTTTACAAACCATATGAATAAATGAATTACAAAACAAGACTTGAAACATAAAATTGAATTATTACATAGCCAAATGAATATAACATGACAACCAATCAATCAATCCACATGGTCTAGGCTTTGTTATGCATAACCAAAACAACATATCCAAATATTCCTATGTCACGATATGGGCAGAGCCCCTTTTAACCCATTTTCTGGCCAACATAAACCAAGAACAAATGGGTTAAGTCCATACAAACAACAAACAACTTATGACTAGATTTTTAAAGATCCTTACATGCATAAAGTAATATCTTTAAGAAATCAAAGGGGGTTACATTCAGCCCACAACACACGGGTATGTGGTGTCAAACACCATAAAACCGTGAACAAGCAAGAATAATACATGTATGCATTCGTATATGTGGCTCTGATACCATTGTTGGGATTCAACATGTTTATCAAAGTTCATATTATCTTCTTTTGTATGAAAAACGCAGCGGAATTCAGTTTTAAAACATGTTAATATGTTGGTTGTTAAACCATTTTAAGAACCAAACCCCAAAGCCATGGATCAATATACGAAATACATACAAGGGAATGAACATAGGATGTAAAGAACATAACCTTTGGAGCTGTTCAAAGTCTAGTTTCAAGAAGTGAAAGAAGATGAAATCGTGGCTGAAACTTCAAGATAGAAGTCCTCAAGTGGTGATACCCCAAGCTTGTACAAACACCTTTGATTGCTAGGATTCTTGACACAAAATTTTCAGCAACAAAACCCTTTTGTGAGCTGAAAAATCTGCTCCTAATTTTCTTTTCAAAAACCTGTGAGAGAGAAGAGAGAGTTTTGGAGTTTGAAGACCTTTGCATGTAGGAAGATGTGCCTTTAAAGGATTGTGTCTAAAACCATTTAATCTAGTGTGTTATCAAGACAAAGATGGGACCCCCACCCATCATGTGGGCGGCCGAAAAATCCATTTGAAATGGATTCCCACACTTTGTTTTGTAACCCAATTAAATACACACTAAACCCTTATGTTTTTAAATTTAAAACATGTTTAAACTTTATAAACTTAGTACTTTTATTTGTTATATTTAGTAAGACTAAATAATGAAAAAAAAAGGTACCATATGAACAATTATCCATATAATGATGTTCATCTACAAAGGCGATGATTTAGAAAACCCATTTCTAAATTGGTGTCATAATTTATTGGTGTTTGTTTAGCTTGTTATTGGGTATGACCCGACTTGGATCATATCACACACACTAGCCACATCACACTTAATATGCATCTTGGGCAGATCAGTCATTTCAAATCTGTCTTCATAGGTGAAGCTTCGGAAGACTTTGTCTCTGAAGCTTCAGAAGACTTCATGTTTGGCTTCAAGATATTGGTCTTGGCTTTGGAAGATTTTACACTTAGAATGTTTTCTAATGTATTGTGTTAAAACTTCCGAAGCATTCTTCACTTCAGTTACTTAGTGCATGTTGCTGAGACACTTTGGATGTTTTTGGTTGCATCAGACTTAGGAATCCTTACAAACTCCCCCTAGGCTGATGCTACCAAAACACTTTGAAGATCTTCAGATGTTGGTAGTCTCAGTACAATCAAGACCATTCCTTTCTTCATTTGGTGGTCAGGATCATCAAGACTCTCATAGTATCTTCTCAATTCAAAGAGATCATGTAGAGGTAAGTTGATTATGTCTTGCCAGGAGTAGACATTCTCAACACCTTGATCTCTAACAACATGCCATCTTCTGGATTGGTAGAATAAGTCCAGGACAAGATAGGTGTCTCAGTTGCTAGAGGAGCCACTTGCATAGGAGTTGATTTGGTTGCCTCATCATGCACTTCTCCTTAGGTTGATCTGATTCAGCCTGGGGTGTAGAGGTAGATGACTTTGGCTTCTTCTTTTTAGTCTTTGGTTAGAAGCCATTCTCTTCTTCCTCTTTAATGTCTTTAACTAAGAAGACGGTCTGCAGCACCATGTTGATCATCAGTGACTTTCTCAGTTGGTGCTCCTCCCTCACAGGTTCAGAAGGAGAGGGAGTTTGACCTTGTCTTGGATCAAAGATGAAGTTTGCTGAGGCTCAACTGGGAGGTTTTGGTTGAGGTGTCTCTGGTTGTTCAAACTTGACCTCCACTTCAGGTGGGACTTGACTTGGAAGAGAGTGCAAGTCAATCAATTCACCACTTTTAATCTTCTGCTTGATCACCCTTATATGCTCATCCATTGTAGTTAGAGACATGGGACCAAGTCTCCTTCCGGAGAATCCATATGACTTCAAGAAGCTCATCATTCTTTGTCTGTCAGCAGACTTCTTTGCATTCTTTTGAGTGATGGCTCTTGACTTTGCAGCTTCTTCCCTTAGCTTCCTTTTGGTTGTTTTTTTCATCTTTGACTAGCTCAAGCTCAAGTTGCTTTAAGTACTCGAACTCAATGAAGTCATAGGATAGGGGAAGAAGTGCATTTGCCTGATAGAAGCCTGTGGCACTCAGGTAGTTTATCATTTTGATTCTATCCTCTTCTTTATCTACCTAAGGTTCTTGTGGAGCCACATCTTCCTGTGCAGGACTTTCTTGAACTGGAGAGAGAGTGGGAGTATGCTTGTAAAGTATTTTCTGTCTCTTCTCCTCTTTGAATTGGAGAAGTAACCTTGCATCTTCTTTCTCCTTTATCTCTCTTGACACTTCCATGTCAGCCAGCTCATTCAACTCTTCTAAGGGGAGGGAGATGATTTCATCAACATCATAGTTCCTGGTCTGTAATAGGTAATCCTGACTGCCCTTAACTTATCATCTTTAGTATTTCGTCTGGGGGCAGCCCTGATTGCAGCTTGCATGAATTTACATGACCCAGAAGAAGTTTCTCTCCCCTTAGCCTCCTTTTCCTCTCTCTCTCTTCCTCCTCAATTTCCTCAGGAGTCATTATCCTTTTCCCTTGTCACCAACAGACCTTTGTGACTCAGGGTGGATTGAGGCTTGGCCTTCATTGCTTGGTGTAGCTTCCATGCTCTGGCCAGAGAGAGGCTGAGAAACACCTTCACCAGCAGGTGTCTCAGATGGAGTTTGGACCTCTGCAGCAGTTGTTGATGGTGAGACAAGGGTCTCAGGTTCTGCCACTAGGCCTTCAGCTAAGGTTTCCCCTATGAAACTAATCTTAGGGTCCACCTCAACATCCAGTTGACCGATGACATTGCCTGATTGCCTAAGTCTCCTTCTTAGAGAGAACTCTGCAAGGATCCTGTCTTGGATTCTTTGAGCCAGCCTGTCAGCTTGTCTAGATTTGATTGGATTGAGAAGTGGCATGTTGACTAAATCCAGTCTTTCATAGAAGCTCAGGCTTTGGAACTGAAAGACTTCTTGTTAGCCTTGAACTCTGTGAAGTATAAGGGCTCTTCTGTCCTCATCATACCTCCACCTTATGATGTAGTTGCTAGTTCCTTGTGGTGGAGATGAGACAGCCCTTGGTATACCTTCCCCAAAGCGACTCGTGATGATTGAGTCTATAAAGTCCACATTAATGTGAACTTGAGGAAGTTGCTGAGAATGCACAACAGCAAGTGAGGATGGTGAGTCCTCTATGTCCATTCTCTTTGAAGAACTCCTAGGTTCGGTGATTGTAATAACTTTCTCCCCCTTTTTCGTAGCATCACCCACTTGCATAGGTGAGCTGGAGGATAAGTCAATCACTTCCACACGTTCTTGTGTTCCTGGTTGAGCTCTCCTTAAAGGTCTCCCAGCTAGTTTTTTCCTTTAGATATGAAATCTGAAGTTGCTGATCATTGACCCTGTTTTGTAAGGTAGTCACATGAGATTCCAAGTGGCTAACCTTAGAGACTAAATAGGTGCATGTTTTTGACAATTTATGCACCTTTAGTCTCAGATTCCCCTCATCTTCATAAGAAGAATCACTGGGGGATGAGATGATTGGACCAAAGTCCTCTGCTCACCACCAGCTTGATTTCTTGGCTGCTGGTTTTCCTCTGCTCACTGGCAGCCTCAGTTGAGATGCCAGAGGCTCAGTTGCCATGGTTGAGGTCTTAATGATGTAATCACTTTCAAAAGTGAGAGCCTCTTCCATATGGACATCCTGAACAGGTTCAGAAGTGTCCACCTCAGTAATAGGTGACTGATGTGGGATAGACTGAGGAGAGTCAGAGGTACTCATCTCTCTTTGAGTAGGGGATGGGAAGAGAGACTCATGGTACTCACTGAATCCTAAGTCTTCATCAGTATAGAAGGATAGGTTGGGAATGGGTTGGTTGAGATCCAAAGGTTGGGGATGGTAGCTGTCCCCTGAAGTTGTTCACTTGAGTGTTGAGACTAGAGTGAAGCTTAAGGCTGTTGGCTAGTGAGCTCATCCTGTGAGCATGAGGAACCTCATCACTGATTCTTAAACAATGGGAGTGGTCTGCTCCTCAGGAGAAGTGGGAGCTCCAGTATCCACTTCTTCCTGTATTGGTGAGTATATGGGGGCCTCCACAGACTGAATAGTCTGAGCAGGGTTCCTTTGGATTTCTTTGTAGGTGATGGATATTTGAGGTTGTGTAGAGGGTTGGAGAGTAGTAGGTGTGGGTTCAACACTAGCTTGGACTGCTAGGTTGTCACCTTGAGCAATGAGCTCTAACATTTTTGGGACTAGGGCTGTTTCTACCCCTGAAAGCCTACAGTTGGCTTCTTCATAATTTTAAAGATGTCGGCTTCATCTGTCCCAATTTAAGAATATTACCTGTTTCCCTCACTGTGAGCCCAGTTCACAGTTGAGAATGTGTTGAACATATCTAGGAAACATGTAGTATTCTAACGAGTCTAAGTTTGCAAGTAAATTAGTATAAACAAATTGTGAATACCTGAACTTGACCCCCTGAATCATTCCATGAACTATAAAGGAGAGATCCTCAGAATCTGGTCCCATCCACCATGCTTGTTTGATAAGCTGTGGATAACCACATGGAGCAGGTATTTCCACTGGGATGAGACCTTCCCTTTCCTGAAGGTCTTTACAGAGAAATCTCCTTCATAGCCCATCTGCTCGAAGGAATGATTAACCGCTTCCTTTGGGAAGAACACTTCACCTTCTTCATCATCCAGCTGAAGATGTCGGCTCATGATGGCCGGAGTGATGAAGATTGTTCTCCCCTGCACTGTGGCAGCCAGTCCATAATGACCTCTTGGCAGGTCTTCTAGAATTCAGCAAGTGATCCTCATATAGAGGAGGATCAATGGTTAGGGAGGTGAAGTAGTGAGACAAAGACAAGAAACGGCAAACCTCTGAGAAATGAGGATCTTTGTCAGAGCATAACAGAGCAACCTGATTGCGTTGTCTGTGTAGCTGCATGGCAAAGTTAGGATCATTTCTGTGAGCAAGGTCAGCCATTGTGAGGTAGCTCAGAGATGAAGAAAAAAAATGGGAAAGAAATTTCAGAGAGAAAGCTTTGGGTTTTAGGTTTGGAAGAAAACCAGATGATAGAAGAAGGGGAAACCGTTGGGTTATATAGAGAGAAGGATTTCAGATAAAGTTTAATGAAAGAGGATAAACTTTGAAATCCGTATGTCGGTCCCACCTCTGAAAAAGTAGTTTACCTTTTTGCTCAAAAAGTAGTTTTCTTGGAATTCGAAAAGCTTCCGAGGTAATTTGTCTTCGGAAGTTTTGATTGAAAAAGCTTCCGAAGCTAAAATGGCTTCGGAGAATTTTCCTAAGAGTCTTGAAGATTTATGCTTCGGAAGAGAATAAACTCTTGGATGCTTTGTATAAGAATGACAAAGCTTCCGAAAGTAATTTTGCTTCGGAAGAAAAAAGTCCTTAAAATTATAAGTGTCTAAGTTAAAATTTTAAGCCTCTCGAAGAAAATTTGACTTCTTCCGAAGGTAAAATCTCTTAGACAGTCATTTATTTTGAAGACATATTTTTCTTCCGAAAGTAAAAACGTTATCTCCGAAGTATCAGAAAATTTTCAAGAATCTAAGGAAAGTCTTCAAAAAGAGTTTTATATTCAAAGAAAACACAAGCTTATGAAAGTGATTAACTAGACAACTTGACAGGACACAAATTTTTTAAGAAGAAATAATTAGAATTAGTTTTAAGAAAAAGTCTACTCAAAGTTAATCATCCCATAGCTGATATCAGATACTTAAATCTCTGTTCATCAAAAGCTTTTGTGACAGATCAGCATATTGTTCATCTGTGTGAACTTTGACTAGTTTAATTAATCCCTTTTCATAGTTATCTCTTATTAATGATACCTGATGTTGATGTTTGGTCCTTGAGTGCTGCACAGGTTCTCAGTGATAGAGATAGCACTATTGTTGTCTATGTGGATAGGAGTCTCTTTGAAGTTAAATACATAGGCTAGCATCTGATTTTGAATCCAAAGCACTTGAGCACAGCAGCTTGCGCAGCAATGTATTCAGCCTTAGCAGTTGATGCAGACACACAGGATTGTTTCTTGCATTGCCATGAGACAACCCTTCCACCAAGCAATTGACATCCCCTAGATGTAGACTTTGCAGTCATGTTGCAACCACCATAATCACTGTCTGTATAGGCATACAATTGAAATTAGGATTCTTTGGATACCATAGACCAAGTGTTGAAGCACCTTTGAGGTATCTTAAATCCTTTTCACAGTAATTTAGTGAGACATCTTAGGGTTTGCTTGATATCTTGCACAAATACATGTAGCAAACATGATATCAGGCCTGCTAGTTGGAAGATACACATAGAGACCCATCATAGCCCAATATAAGTGCTCATCTACACACTCCCCCTCAAGATCTGGACCAAGGGAGTGGTTTCTGGCTATGGGTGTCTTAGCAATCTCACAATCAGTCATGTTGAATCTCTTGAGTATATCTTGAACATACTTTGACTGACTTATGAAGATGCCATCTTCAACCTGCTTCACTTGAATTCCCAGAAAGAAGTTGAGTTCCCCCATTGAACTCATTTCAAATCTGTCTTTCATCAGCTTTTCAATTCTTCGCAGAGCTTTGAATTGGTTGAACCAAGTGATGTCATCCTCATATACTTGAACTAGCAGAATGTCTTTTCCTTGTCCTTTGATGAAGAGAGTTCCATCTATAGTACCTCTCCTGTACCCATGTTTACAGAGATACTCAGACAGTGTCTCATACCACTTCCTGGGTGCCTGATACAGCCCATAAGAGCTTTGTCAGCTTGCAGACATAATCGGATGATCTGGATCTACAAACCTTGGTTGTTTGACATAACCCTCATCAATCACTCCATATAAGAAAGCACACTTTACATCAAGTTGATAGACTTTGAAATTCTTGGATGCAGCAAATGCCAGGGATATCCTAACAGCTTCTAGTCGTTTGCTACAGGAGCAAGACATCAGTGTAATCAATCCCTTCTTCTTGTGTGTATCCTTGAACAACTAGTCTTGCCTTGTTCTTGATGATGATTCCTCTATCATCCTTCTTATTCCTAAAAACCCATTTGGTTCCAGGTAGTCTTCCCATGAGGAAGAGGACAAAGGTTCCAAACTTTCTGCTTTTGAATTGAAGCAGCTCTTGTTGCATAGCTTTAAACCAACTTCCATCCTTTAGAGCCTCCTCAACTTTCTTTCGCTCTAACTGGGATAGAAAACAGAGTGAAGACAAACATTTGCTTCACGGGTTTGCCCTCTTGTCTTTAACCCGAGATAACATCTCCAATGATGTTTGTGGTAGGATGAGACTTGTGGATCCTTAGTTGAGGGATCACAGCAAGTTGCTGAGATAGATCCAAATTGAGAAATTTAGATCTGGTCTTGAAGATTGACCTCCACATTATCACACCTATCAAGATTAACTTGATCAATGAGTGTGTGACATCATTGATGTTGTCATCTATGGTATGGTTATTAGCATCAAGAATTCTTGATCACTATCACCATCACCATTGTTGTGTTCTGCAATTGAGATGTCCTTTATCTGGTTGAGAAGCCTCTGAGCTGGAATTAAGGCATGCCAGATGTATCAGCTGATTTGTCATTGTGTGCTGATAGAAACCTCATTTGCTGAAGTAGTTTCAACTGGAGCTGAAGTGTGTGAGTTGAAGGTCTTCCAAGCTCAAATCTTGGATCAGGATCACCTGTATTAAAATTTTCTACAGATCCTGAAACATGATCACAAGATTTATTAAAACAGTTGGTAACTAAATCAAGATCAAATAGCCAATCTGACCAGAACCAGCACAACTGGGTGTGTGCTCATTGAAAGTCACATTGGCTGACTCCTCAATAATTCTAGTTCTGAGATTGTATACTCTATATGCTTAGCTTGGGAAGAGTATCCAATGAAGTGTCCATCGTCTGATTTTCAGCAAACTTGGCAACTTGATCTTTGGTATTCAAGATGGTGCAGGGACATCCAAATGACTGAGAAAACCAATGAAAGGTTTCCTCTTGTGCCAAAGTTCATAAGGAGCCTGACCAGTGTCTTAACTACTAAACTCTGTTTTGCACATAGCAAGCAGTATTAACTGCCTCTACCCAGAAGGTGATAGGCAGTTTAGAGTCAGACAACATAGTTCTTGCAGCTTCAATAAGTGTCTTGTTTCTCCTCTCAGCAACTCCGTTTTGCTGAGGAGTCCTGGGAGCACTGTATTGTCTTGTAATACCCTTTTCATCACAATATGTATCAAGGATTGGGTTCTTGAATTCAGTTCCTTGATCACATCTTATGGTTTTGACCTTGTGATCACATTGATTCTCAATCTTTAAGATGAAATCTTTAGAATCTCAGGAGTCTCATCTTTAGTTCTAAGGAAGAAGACCCAAGTGAATCTTGTAAAATCATCTGTGATCACTAGACAGTATAAGGTCCTTCCTAAACTCATTACACTAGTGGGGCCAAAGAGATCCATATGTAACAAGTGTAGGGGTGTAGTGATGGAGTTCATTTCCTTAGGCTTATGGGGTCTTATGTTGCTTCCCTTTCAGGCATGCAAGACAATGATCATCACTTGTAAACTCTTTCTTTGGCATTCCAGTTACCAGATCATGCTTAATCAATTTATTCATGTTTTTAAAGTTTACATGGCACATTCTTTTATGCCATAGGAAAGACTCATCACTATTGGCTTTAGATAGAAAGCATGAAACTTCTCCAGAGGGAGATGTTTCTTGCAAATCCATCTTGTACATGTCCCCTTTCCTAGGGGCTCTGAGCAGGATGTGCTGATGAGGAATGACCACACTAGGCTTGAGAACAATGCACTCATGCTCAGTAAAGAGCATGTTATGTCTTTGATCACAAAATTGGGATACACTCAGAAGATTGTACCCAAGCTCCTTAACAAAGTTTACCTTTTCAATGCTGAGCTTACCATTTGTGACCTTGCCCCTTCCAGAAATGTAACCACCTTCATCTCCTCCAAAAGCAACTGGTCCTCCATCAATTCTCTCAAAATTATGGAGTAGAGACCTATTGCCTGTCATGTGCCTGGAACAGCCACTGTCAATTATCCAGACGTTTCCGTTGTCTTGAGCTGTTCCTGCACAAAGAAAATGATTAGTTACATTTGGAAACCCAAGCCGTACTTGTCTTGGGCTCAGTAAGTGTAATAGAAGGTAATGCAACAGTAATAGATCCTATGGTTGTTACTCTGAGGATCTTCAGCTAATGTTGATGGAGAAATTTCAGTCATTTGGTGTTTCTTAGACTTCCACACCACCTTTGGACTCTTGGACTTGACCTTCAAAACCTTTGAAGCTTTTGGAACTTCACAAGTTTGATGACTGAACCTTCGGAAGATTGCAGTCACTGCAGCAGACTTTAGTGCTTCGGAAGAACTCCTTTCTTCCGAGACCAATTTTACTTCTGAAGGTAATTTTCCATTACCTTCTTCTTTGATTTGGAGCTTCCGAAGGAAACAGACTTTCCTTCCAAAGCTTGAGACTTCTTGAGATTCTTTGAAGTCTTTGTATTGGTCATGTGGATGGTATACTCCTAGGATTGTATGGGCAATCCTTGGCAATGTGAGAAGTATTTTCACACATGACACAAACATTTTCTTCTTCCAAAGAGTATCCTTTTGAGAGCAAGACTGGCTTTGGTCACATCCCTCTCCACCTTCATCTTGGTAGATGCTGAGACAGTTCTTTTGGGCTGTGAACTGTTCTTGGAGTTTGATGGTCCAGGCTGTGCAGCAGTGGTACACAGCAGCTCAGTCTTCTTCTTTGCTCTGAGATGATTTGAACATGAACCAGGACTCTTAGATGAGGAGTCTTGTTGATGTCTTCAGTCTTTACTACTTTGAAACTGCAGAGATAAAAACTTGTTTCTGCTTAGCATCAAAAGTAGCCTTGATTTCTTGAGCCTTCTTTGCTTTCCTTTTGCTCTTCCTGATCAAGTTCTTTCTTTTGGACTTGGTCATCACAGATGATTTCTTCTCCTCAGAAGGATAGTGGCCCTTGGAAGGATCCTCTTCTTCACTCTTCTCAGAGGAATTCTTCAGTATCACTTCTTCATCATCCTCACTTATAGGATCTATGAGAGGAAGCTCATATTCACAAGTTCACACCTAGGATATCTTACAGACAAGATTGTGTGTGGAGGAGCTATCTCATTTGATCTTAGTCCCTGTCTATTTTGATAGCACACTTAGTTGTGCAGGGATGAGGATATCATGTTTTTGAAGGTCTCTTCTTCAAGAACACTTTTCTCTGCCTTGGCTTTGCTGATCACAAGCTCAGCCTGGCACTCAGTCAATTTAGTTATGAGATCTTGGATCTGAGTTCTAAAATCTGTATGTTCATGTTTTAGTACTAAAATGGTTTTCTCCAAATCTTCTATTTTTAACTTGCAATCATTTTCAGACTTTCTAAAATCAGATTTTAATATGTTTAATGACTCAAGATCGGATCTCATCTCTAAGTTGTAGGACCTGTATCTATTCACTTTAGCAATGTATTCAGGAGTACAGAGATCTTCCAATACCTTGGCTTCATCATGGTCAGCCATCAGTGCTTGGTTTGGAGAAGCATCTTCCGCCTGAAAACTCCAGTCAAAGCCTCCTTCTTCAGCAGCAACAGCAGCATGTTGCTTAGGCTTCTCAGACTGAGGAGCTTTGTCAGTGTAGTTTGGTCTGGGTGGTGTTTGGCTCCCATTTGCTTTAGGTGCCTTACACTCCCTAGCAAAGGGACCCATAAGGTTACAGTTGTAACACTTAACTTTGCTTTTATCCAGCCCAAACTTTCCACTGGTAGCATTGCTTGGAAATCTCTTCTTGTTCTCTTGTAGAACTTCTTGGCTCTGTGAGTGAGGAGAGCCATCTGCTGAGCTATCTTCATGTATTCCAGGTTATCTGGATGAATGCAGTCCAGGTCTTCAAGAGTGAAGAGATAATTCCACAACTTTCATAAGTAGACACAAAGGCCTGAGAAGAACTTGTCTCTTGGAATGGACTTCCTTGAGTAAAGTTTTCCCTTGGTGTCTCCGGGAAGGTGATGAAAGGACCCTTTTGTGAGTGTCAGGGTAGCATAAGAGATGATGTTGGGGTTCTATGCTGTCCCTTTCAACCACATGAAGGGCTGAACCCATTTGATTGTTGGAGTTGCCAGATGAACCTTGTATGTTCATCTCCATCTGGTATCCACTGAGAATCCCATATAACTCTGTCAGAGTAAGAGTTTTAAGGTTCTCAGTCCTCTTGATCACCACACAATAGTGTGTCCATTGCCTAGGAAGTGAGGACATGAACTTCCTTACAATGTCTCTGTTCTTAAGAGGAACTCCTCCATCCACTAGGGTATCCACAATCTCAACATACCTGAAGTATTGTTGGGTCATGGTTTCACCTGCTTTAAAATTTTCAAACTGCTGCTTCAGAAGATCTTTCTTGTTCTCCTTCGCTTCAGAGGAGCCTTCATACATCAGCTTCAGTGCATCCCACAGTTGTTTAGCTGTTTTGCTCTTCTTAAAACCTCTGTATACAGAGTTTGGGAGAGCAGTCTGAAGAGCAGTCATGGCCTTCCTGTCAATCTCTACTCTTTTTCTATCTTCATCTGAGTAGTTGGCCATATCTTTAGGAATCATACCAGCACCAGTAGCAGAGGGGGTGCTGGGTATGAAAGGTCCATTTTCAACAGATTCCCACATTCTTGACTCAAGAGACCTGATGAAGCCTTCCATCCTCATGCACCAGGTGTCAAAATCATCAAGAGTGATCAGTGGGGATTTGTTCATGGTTCCAGTCTCCATATCAGTCTTTGAGATGGAAGCCATTTGAAGAGTTTAGTTTTTGTGTGTGTGAGGGATCTTAAGATGGTTAGATCTTATATCAAGAGCCTGAAAGCTCTGATACCAATTGTAGGATCATTTAAGGGTTTGAACACAATTACAACACAACAACACAATGAGGAGATTATCTAAAATCTAATCAAACAGTAAACTAGGTTAACCAAAAGTGATACAAAGAACACAAGTAAAGCAAGAGACAGAACAGGAGAATATGGTTTTCAAGGATGCAGTATATTGCTTTCTCAAGTTCTTTTACAGGTGTTACAAAGTATATTAAAGATACAAGAAACTGAAATACTTATACTACAACCTACAGCCGGCTATACTATGAAAGCCAGCTGGATACAATGACTAGACACTAACAAAATCAATTGTAGAATCAAAAGGCATATCTGCCTTTTGACCTTGTGACTATGACATGCCATAGCTCACATCCTTATACATTATAAAAAAGGATAAAGTACATAAAGTGGACAGTTTCAGACTCAAGACCTCAATGTACAGTTACCAAAAGCATGGACCTTTTCACCAACTCTTGTAAGTTGGTGACTTATCAGAGATGCAGCGGAAAAGGTGCTTTATGGACAGTACATCAGATAAAGCATGTGTACTAAAAGTCTTCAGAAGAAATCTGTCTTCATAGGGTGAAGCTTCGGAAGACTTTGTCTCTTGATGCTTCGGAAGACTTCATGTTTGGCTTCGGAAGATATGGTCTTGGCTTGGAAGATTTTACACTTAGAATGTTTTCTAATGTATTGTGTAAAACTTCCAAAGCATTCTTCACTTCAGTACTAGTGCATGTTGCTCAGACACTTAGGATGTTTTGGGTTGCATCAGACTTAAGGAATCCTTACAGGGTTCATCAAAAACATTGATGAAGCATGTGTATATAAGAAAGCTAGTGGGAGCATCATCATTTTCCTAGTATTATATGTCGATGACATCCTACTATTTGGAAATGACATTCCAACCATGGAGGGTGTAAAAGCCTGGCTTGGAAGCTGTTTCTCCATTAAAGATCTTGGTGAAGCCGCCTATATTCTGGGAATAAAGATCTATAGGGATAGATCAAGGTGGTTGTTTGGTTTGAATCAAAGTGCATACATTGATAAGATCTTGAAAAGGTTCAAGATGGAGAACTCTAAGAAAGGTACGGTACCTATTCAAAGAGGGACGATAGTGAGTACAACTAAATGTTCAAGCTCAAAGGATGAGCAAGATAAAATGAAGGCAATCCCATACGCATTTGCTATTGGATCCATCATGTATGCGATGATATGCACTCGGCCGGGTGTGTCATGTGCATTAAGCATGACAAGCCGATACCAGCAAAATCCTGGAAACAGTCATTGGATGGCCGTTAAGAACATACTTAAGTACCTAAGGAGGACAAAAGATATGTTCCTAATCTATGGATCTGGTGATGAGGAACTCGTGGTAAAAGGTTACATAGATGCGAGTTTCCAAACCGTTCGTGATAATTCACGATCACAATTGGGATATATTTTCATTCTGAATGGAGGAGCGGTCTCTTGGAAGAGCTCCAAACAGGATGTTATGGTTTTATCAACTACAGAATCTGAATACGTCGCCGCCTCACCAGTAGCTCAAGAAGCTGCATGGTTGAAGAAATTCATTGCCGATCTAGGGGTCGTCCCTTCCATTCCGGACCCCCTAGAGATCTTTTGTGACAATGAGGGTGTGATTGCTCAAATCAAGGAACCTCATGCTCATCAAAAGACTAGGCATATTGAGCGGAGATTCAACAACTACGAGATGATGTTGAGAAAGGAAAGATTTGTATTCGCAAGGTTCACACGAATCAAAATATTGCGGATCCTCTCACGAAGCTCCTTGATAAGGGAAAGCATGAGAGTCATACTTGTGCCATGGGACTTCAATATTCTAGTGACTAGATTTGATCTGTAATTTTGTATTTGGATATTTGGAACTCTTTATTGCTTGAATAAAATTATTTGGTTATAATATTTCAATTATTGTTCCTGTTTAGCATGTTCAATCCATGAGTAAATTGTTTACTCTAAATGTTCATAGTCGTTCATACTTGTAGGAACAAGTATGAGGGTAAGATTATTATGAATTTGGATTGGTAGATATTCATATGGATGAATATAGAGCAAATGGTTGCTGCCAAAGTTCATAGATATTTGTGGATGCAAATATTGGACTGACCTGCATCTCAAATATTACTTCATGGAATCTTCCTAATTGATCATAAGTAATTTTAAGTAAAGGCGAACATCATTTGGTATCCTCTGACCTGAGATACATATCGGGTCTTGACATTTACCGAATATAATACTTTGACTTTGCTCTTCGCTGTTCTAAAACATGGCAGTCATAAGTCTAAGTTCACGTATCATATAAGGTAACTGTGAGAGACATATGTAGTCAAGATGGGATTTGTCCTTCTTATTCGTTAAGAGTAAGATGTCTAAGACCTGATAAAGTTAAATCAATGGAGAATGATCACTCTGTGCCTTTAGGATTTAAGATGACATCTGCGACAAAGGGATAGATGATTGATTCACCTAAAACATTTCAAGTATGGTACTTGAAGGAGATGATGTTATTGAATGACATTCAGTCATACGTATTAAGGGTAGTAAACTGTGGTTAGGCGGTATTTACTGCTTGCATCAATCTTCTATGAATCTTGTGCAAGTGGGAGATTGTTGGATCATGTATACCAAAGAAACATACAAGATTGATGTGGTTAGTACGTTATGATCCAAGTCGGGTCATACCCAATAACAAGCCAAACATACACCAATCAATATTGTTTGTTGATAAGATCATACAAATAAATATTGACACCAATTTAGAAAATGGATTTTCTAAATTATTGCTTTTGTGATAGAACAACATTATATGGATAATTTGTTCATGAGATATTTATTTGTTTCATTATTTAAGTTGGTTAAATAATGACAAATAAAATTGTGTTAATGTTATAAAATTAAAATAGTTTTAATTTTATAATTTAAGGGATTGAAAGAGTTAATTTTATAAAACGTGAAATGGGTGGGAAACCCATTTGAAATGGGCTAATTTCGGCCGCCCTTGGCCTTGAAACACCGATTTTTTGTCTTGGTTCTTGAGTGACATTAGTCACTTGAACACTCTTCTATCATCTCACCTTCTCTCACACACACATAAGCAACAAAAGCTCTCTACAAGGCCATATTATTTTCGGTTTTTTTCAGCTCAAAAGAGGCTGAAAATTTCATGATTTGAAGGTTCCTTGGTGTAGAACTTTGGTGTCAAGCTTCCTAACTAGCTAGGTGTTTGAAGACCTTGTGGGTATTACAACTTGAGGTCTTCTCCTTTGAGGGCTAGCAACTCAAGAACATCATCATCCTCTTCATTCCTTTCATCCACAACATTGTGTCCTGAAAGGTAGATTTCTATGAACACCCTATGGATGTTCTTGTTCATTTTGTATGCTAGCTTTTCACATTTTGCCTATGGGTTTGTTGTTTTACACATGATAATGGTAATTTTCGGAAACTTTAACATGTTTAAAGTAGTATATTCCACTGCGTTTCATATGTTTAAATGGTTAAAAAACTTGTAACTCGTATGACAAACCCCATCACTATCCGCATTTATGTACTATTGCAAATGCAGAAGTTATACTTGACATCTTTGGTTGTCCGCATTTGTGTTGTAGTAAATACGAAAGAATAACATTGCACTTCAGCACTATAACAAATGTGGTTGAGTTGCTTGTTTTATCCTATCTGTATTTGTACACAGTAGCAAATGCGATAGAACAAAGTCAATCAGCATTTGTGCAACTATATCAAATGCGATTGACAAGTCAACACAGCACTATAGCAAATGCGATAGTGACCTGTTCATACGCATTTGTTAACTGTATCAAATACGGTAGAGTAAATTCCACATTTACTTCACACACTAATGCAGTAGAGTAAAATCATTGTCCGCATTAGTTGCACTTGAAAAAAGTATTGTTACCCGCATTAGTTACATGCATCGGTTAACTTCACCCGCATTAACTAATGCACTTACCTGCATTAGCTTTTGAACATAATCAAAAGTTAATGTGATTGAATTGATTATTCATCTTATGAAGAGGTGTCCTTGATTGATTTTTGTTATGAAGTTGGCTTTTGAAGTTGTCAATTCTTACTTGGATTGACTTGTATGTCACAATTAATACAAGTTTCCCAATTTTGACAGATCATGGGCTTATCATGCTTGTAAGAATCTGTATATAAGCTGAGATATAATGGTATGACTTTTTGCAACAACACCAACCAAAATTCTTTTTGTTTTGTTTTTCAAAATTAAGTTAATAAACAAAAAATTAGACATACTCAAAAATTTTAAATTACTCCCCCTGAAGTTTATGTCCACATTTAGAGAGAAAATTTAAAGATTTAAAGCTTTTTTAATATTATATTGATTATATGAATGATGAAGAGAAAGATCTCTTTGTTAGGATCATATCAGTCTTACATTACACATGTGCATCCTTTATGATTAAACGGACATGATTATGAACTTGAAGATTGAAGGTATGTTTGTCCCCTTAAATCCATACCTGGTTGATATTTTGATGCAAATGACTTTTATCATATTTTGGTTGATTTATTATTCAATATGTACCTCACTCACATAAGCATGAAATGATCAACCCTCCTTATACAATGCATGGTAGAACTTTTTCACAACTTTTCTTACCAGGTTACTTAAGTCATGAAACCTCATTTTCACTGATCCTCATTGGGATTCTTTTAATTTGATCCTTTTTCATGTTGATCCACTTGGGATTCTTTTCACTTCACTTTGGAAGGTGATCCATTTTGGGATGCTTTTGTTCATTCACTTGGAATGTATTACTTTGTTGATTCATCCAATTTTTGGATGTGTTCCACATTGGGAATCTTTTGGATCCTGACATATGCACTATGTGCAAGTTTCATCAGGTCTTTGCTCAGCAAAACAATGATGAAACATGATGTGGTGAAAGAGATTCATAAAGTATCATTACCTGGTGTGTTTAGGCTACTACACACACATGCATTCAGAAAAGACAATACATACCTATACTTTGTGACGAGTGTTTCACAATTGAATATGTCTTTAATTCATCATTGCATGTATCTTTTCTTCCAAGTTAAGCCTACCAACATATCTGGTAAGTCATTTTAGTCTTTTACATTTTGAATTAAGCACAGTGAATGATATAACGAATGTAGTTATATCATTTCCCACAGAATTCTTTTGTTCATTAAACTTGATTTCTTTTTGTGGTTTTCTGGATGTTTTAAATTGTTTTTGATGTTTTTCATAGTTTTTACTCAAGGTTAATCATGCAAATTAACTGAACCAGAAATTCAAACCTACTAGGTTCAAATGCCTTGGTTAATAAATCAGCTAATTGATTTTTAGTTGGTACTTGAATCAATTTGATTAAACCCTTTTCAGCACAGTCTCTCAAAAAATTATATCTAATCTCAATATGTTTTGTTTTTGAGTGCTGAACTGGATTATTGGTTATAAAGACATTAGTTGTGTTGTCAATAGAAATTTGTGTGTGCAAGAAGTTAAAAACATAATCTAGCATCTGGTTTTGAATCCAGAGAACTTGAGAGCAACATGCTAATGCAGCAATATACTCAGCTTCTGCTGTGGACACAGACACATTTGTCTGCTTCTTGCATTGCCAGGATACTAGTCTGGGACCATGAAATTGACAACTGCCAGAAGTGGATTTTCTGTTGAACTTGCACCCTCCATAATCACTGTCTGTGTAGGCATAGAGATTAAATTCTCCTTCCTTTGGATACTATAACCTAAGAGCTGGCATGCCCTTCAGATATCTGAATATCCTCTTGACTGTGTTCATATGTGATTCTTTTGGATCTGCTTGATATCTGGCACACACACAAACACCAAACATAATGTTAGGCCTACTGCTATTAGATACATAAGTGAACCTATCATTGATCGATAGTGAGTCGGATCCACTTATTTCCCTTCAGGGTCAGGTCCAATCTTCACTTTAGTATCCAAAGGAGTTCTGATAGTCTGACAGTTAGCAAAGTGGAATTTCTTCAACATGGTTTCCATATATTTTGATTGGTTGATGAAGATTCCATCTGTTTTTTTGTTGGAGTTGCATGCCTAGAAAGAAGGTGAGTTCCCCCATAGCACGCATTTAGAACTTTGAATGCATAAGATCTTCAAATTCTATGCAGAGTTGCTTGTTTGTTGAACCAAACATAATGTCATCCATGTAGATCTGGACTAACAGCATGTCTTTTCCACTTATTCTTCTTAAGAGAGTCTGATCAATCTTTCCTCCTTCATACCCATGTTCAAGAAGAAAGGATGATAGAGTCTCATACCACTTTTTGGTGCTTGATGAAGACCATACAAAGCTTTGTCAAGCTTGTAAACTCTGTGAGGGAAATATGGATCTTCAAAGCCAGGTGGTTGACTCACATAGACTTCTTGAGCAATCTTTCCATAGACAAAGGCACACTTTACATCCATTTGATAAATAGTAAATTTCATGGACGCAGAATATGCAAGAAAGATTCTGATTGCTTCTAATATGGTAATAGGTGCAAACACTTTATCATAATCAATTCCTTCTTCTTGAGTGTAACCCTGTGCCACTCGCCTTGCTTTATTTCTGATGACAATACCTCTATCATCGATTTTGTTTTTGTATGGTCATCTAGTGCTGATAGGGTATTGTCCTTTAGGAAGGTCTACCAGTTGCCATACTTCTTGCTTTTTGAATTGTAGCAATTCTTCCTGCATTTCTTCAATCTAGCTATTGTCTTGAAGAGCCTCTTTGATGTTCTTAGGTACTGTTTGACAATGAAAGCATGAGAACAAATAGATGTTTGCAATACTTGACTTGCTTCTTGTCACCATTTCCTTAAGTTCACCAATAATGTTTCTGCAGGATGATTCTTGTGTATTATGGTGGTTGGAATTGAGTCACAACAATGGTTACATCATGATTGAAGACATTCAGATCATTATGGTGATAGGCACCTTCATTTTGTATTATTGGGGAATTATGAAGATAATTAGACTCCGTTTCATTGACTGCTTCAGCATGAGCAGCACTTTGATTGCTTCCATCATTTGATGTTCATTCTATTTGAGCTGGAGGAGTAGCTTGTTTTTGATTTCTGATCTTTGTTGATAGATCTTTTGAATGTGATGGTAACAAGCTTGGACCAACTTCAGTTGAAACACTTTGATTTTGTGATGGTTGTTGACAGGATTAGCTTGGAGAGGAACATCTTCATTAATGTGCTCAGTAGCTGTAGGATGAATCAATGTAAAGTCATCTCTTCTTTCTACACCTAAAGATGTTTCAACTGAATGTAGATGTCCTGCATCAGACAAGTGAAATTGATAATTTGATTTTGTAAATGAGTCGATATCAAACAACTAGTGGGGACCATATGTAGATTTGGGAAACGAGTGTCACTTGAATTGAACATTTGTTGATTCATCAATGATTTTTAATCTTGGATAAACACTCTGTAAGCCTTTGATAGAGAAGAATAACCGACAAAAAATCCTTCATCAGACTTAGATGAAAACTTTCAGAAATAGTCTTAGGTGTTTAATATTGAGACGGGAGTACCAAATGATATAAAAAATAATAAAAATGGTTTTCTGTTAAACATCAGATCATATGGAGTCATGTTATATTCTTTTACAATCAGAGTTCAATTTTGAACAAATCATGATGTGTTAACTGCCTCTGCCCAAAAGGTAATATGCAGTTTAGCATCAGCTAGCATTGTTCTTGCTACTTCAATTGGTGTTCTATTTCTCCTTTCAGCTACCCTATTTTGTTAAGGAGTTCTAGTTGCACTGAATTGATGAGCAATGCCTTTAGTTGCATAAAATGAACTCATGTCTTCATTTTTAAACTCAGTTCCATTATCACTTCTTATTGTTTTGACCTTATGATCAAGTTGGTTTTCAATTTTTGTGATAGAGTCTTTTATTATTTGGGATGCCTTATTTTTAAGAAGTAAGAAAAAAACCTATGTAAATCTTGAAAAGTCATCAATGATCACCAAACAATACTGTTTCTTTCCAATGCTCATAACATGAGTTGATCCGAACAGATCCATATGAAATAGCTTCAATGGAGTATTGTTTATGTTCGCCAACTTAGATTTGTGAGAAGATTTACGTTGTTTTCCTTTGACGCATGTTGAACAGTGACCAACAAAATGAAATTCTTTTTGGGGAAGACTAATGACATGGTTTCCTTTAACCAATCTATTCATGTTTTTAAAGTTTGTGTGCCCCAAACATCTATCCCAAAGCTGCGACTCATCAAATGATGCTTTTGAGAAAAGACATGTTTCTTCTATTGGTGTTTTAGAATTTAGGTTTAAGGCGTAAGTGTTATTCTTCCTTGGAGTCTTTAGGAAAACCCATTCTTCAGAGATCTGAAATCCTGGTTTCACAATGTAGCAATGAGCGTCGGTAAAGTGAGTTGAAAATTCTTATCGCAGATCTGAGACACACTTAGAAGATTGAAGTTTAGTTGTTCACAGTAGTTCACTCTATCAAAGCTTAGCATCCCATTTGTCACAGATCCTTCACTAGTCATTCTTCCACCTTGTGAATCTCCTCCAAATGCCACAGTAGTTCCTTGTATTTGCTTCAAGTCATAAAGGAGGGAATGATCTCTAATCATGTGTTGGGAACATCCATTGTCGAGGTACCATAGACTTTTAGACCTATATAGATGACCCTACAAGGACAAAAGAACAGATTAGAATGCGGAACCCAAGCCATGATGGTCTTGGGTTTCCCATTCCTATCCATGATGGTGAACTTTTGATATGATCTATTTAGAGGTGACCTTGGAGATTTCTTGTGACATATTGCTTGTGTCATCTCATCAACATCAACTAAAGAGTCAGAGGAGTAATGAAACCTTTGATCCCTATTCTTTTGAAGAAATTTAGACCGTTTTTTATTATCAAAAATCATTTTAGGTTTGGGAAGATCAAACTTTTGCTTAATGATGTGATGTTTGTTTCTTTGACTCTTCCATAATTCTTTTGTGTTACTCCTATAATTGTTTGATCTTAATGTCCTAGATTGATTGGTGGCAAAATGACTCCTGACATGGGGTTTAAAAGATGATGTTGTTGCGATGGGTTTGTTCTGAGCAATTCTCACTCCCTTCTAATTGAAGTAACAATTAGATGTATTTTGATTGTTCATATCATAGACTAAACATTATTTGTTAAAATAGTAGTTTTTAGTGGAGTGGTTGTTCATGTCATAGATAGAGCAATATTGATTGTAAAAGCACTCTTTTGTTTTGTGATTAAACATATCACATATGTCACAATACATATGTTTGTTTCTTAAATCTAATTTTGATTTGGCTGACTCAGCTGATTTTCCCATTTTCAACTGAGTCACATTCTTTTGCTTAGGGGAGGAATCAAAATCAGCCATATTTGTAGCTTGCTTCACAATACTACTCTTGTTAATTTTTCTTGGTTGTTTTTGTTTCTTCAACCCTTTCTCTACCTCTTTCTCAAACTAATCAACGTGCTCCATGTTGCGTATGTCAAAACTGATTCCATGTCTAAATTTGAAGAATAAGGGACTGACAGAATTTGAAATGTTGAAATCAGTGAGCTCTTTTGTTTCTTTTGCAGTGAAACCTTCTCTGATTTGCTTGAATTCTTTCAAGATATAATCTCATTATCAGAACTGCTTTCAGCAAAGGGTTTCACTAACTTCTCAAATTTCTTTTTAACTTTTGAATCTAGCAGGTATGACTTTCACAAATGGAATAATTGCCTTGATTGGGCTTGTGGGTTTGATGACACTCACTATCTTGTGTAAACACTCTTTGATTTTAATTGGGTGTCCTAATCTGATTTTAACCTCATTTGTTTCAATGTAAACATTTGGTTGATTTTGAGGATTTGTGATATGTTTAACTATTGTTTTTGGTTCAATAGTGTTAGGTTCAATTTTCTTACTGAGTGTAATAGAGTCAAGCATGATAGTGTAGTTCTCATTGTATGGTGGAGGACAAGTGTTATACCTGATCATAGACATATCTTTGGGATCCTTTAGAGACTCTCTGACTTTATCATTCCTCTTTTATTTTGTCTGCAAGTTTATGGTTATGCTTTCTATAACCTTGCAGTCCAGTAATGCATTATCATTACATAGGTTAGATTTTACCTTAGAAGGGATGGGAGATGGACCATCATTGATGTGAGCCATGAGTGCATGATTTTGGAATTAAGGCTTTACTTCCTCTACATACAAGCTCCAGTCACATACTCCATCTTGCTTAATCACAAGAGCATTTGAAGATGACTGACTACTTCATGACCTTGATGCAGTTGAGGTTGACCCTGATATGTTTGATGTTGTTATGGATAACGATACCACTGCTCATGATTAATGGAGTGAAAACTTGAGTTTGGCTGTGAGGATGACTGCTCTAAGAATTCCTTTGAAAGTTGTGTTTTTAGGGGCATTGCATTCTCTGGAGAAGTGGCCAGTGACGCCACAGTTGAAGCACTACACTTTGGGTTTGTCATTCCCAAGCTTGGTGTTTTCATTACGGCTGAGCTTTCTTCCCTTTCTGAAAAACTTCTTGGCTCTCATAGCAATCAATGTCATTTTCCATTCCAAATCCATTTCTTCTATATTATCTAGATCCATTTCGTCTAAGTCTTCCTGGATCAGATGTGCTGATGCCAGTCTTCCTCCAAAATAGGCTTCAAAGCTGGCAACAATGGCATTGTAAGTCGCCTTTTGTTCTTTAGATCTTGTATCATCAAGAGTGTTTGTAGGAGTTGAAATGAATCTTGATGCTTGGGATGATGTTAATGGAAGGTTAATTTGTGGAGTTACAATGAATCTAGTGGTCTTCAATTGATCTCTTGAAGCGATAACATCATCCTCCATAGTAATGAGGCATTTTCCATAGAGTAAGAGTCTGATGGAAACTTGTATGCCTCAATCACTTTGGGTCCAACTAAGTTTCTGCTTATTTCATCTAGCTCCAGTGCTTTTATCTTGGCTATCATTATATCCAAGGTAGTACTCTCAACATCTTGTTTAACTCTTTGACTTTATAAGTGACTCCCATGATTTCCAAGTCATTTACCAATCGCACAAATCTGTGCAGTTGTTTAGATATGGACTCCCCTTAGGAGTGAATAAATGTTTCATACTGATTAACAAGCTTATCCTTGTTAATCTCTACAACATCACTGTTTCCCTCACATATAATAAGCACTGCATCTCATACTGCTTTAGCAGTACCATACTTTTCCAGTCTTTTCAGCACATCCATCATGAGTGCTTGAGTGAGTGTGGAGTAAGCTTTGAGATCAATCTTGATTTACTTGTAGTCCTCATCATCAAGATTCAGATCCTCAATAAGTATTCTTGATGTTTTGTAGATGGCAGCTTGATCTGCAGACAGAGTAACAGGGATATGTGGCTCTTTGCATATTGAGATCCAAAAGTCCGGATCTACACTTGTAATGTATTTCATGAATTTGATTTTCCATTGTTTAAACTTAGAATTTTGTTTAAGCATGGGTGGTTTTGGTGTACGACCAAGTTCTAAAAAACTGTGTGAATCCATTTAACAAAGTATTTTTAACTTGTTTAATTTAGATTAGATAAGATTTTTAGTTCACTTAGTCCAACTTGTCCAAATCATCCAAAACAGGCTCAAAGAATCAGATCTGTTATGTTTCTTAGTTTCTGTTCAAGCTTTTTGTTATGTTGCTTGTTCACAGCTTTGACAATGGGTACTGTTGGCTTGTTCTTGAAGGCGAGGAAGTAATAACAATAAATTTTGAAGAGTATATTCAGTTGTTTACTAAGTAGAGGTGACAGACACTCTATAGCAACTCGATCACCTGATCAATCAAGTTTTATTGACATCTTGGGTAGATCTGAAAAAGAACTGAAAGCCAAAGCTCTGATACCAATTGACTGGGTGGTGAGATTAAGATTCTCACTAGGATCGAATATAGTGATTGTGTCAGAGATTGAATGACGGAAACAAACAATGAATAAACATTCAATGCAGGAAGATACTCATAAATGCTTTTATACATTGATGAAGGTGATTGATTACAATAAATGCTAGAGTTTCAGCAAAAACAGTAATAATACACCTTGTGAATGTGAAATACAAAATATTGTAATTGTCTATCAACAGTCACCTCATGTACGAGGTTTTCTATTCTATTTATAGGTTGACAAGATGCCTTTTACAAAATGACTAAACTACCCCTGACCTATACATCAAAACTAGTCTAAGTCTTCATTGCATTTCTTCTGTTCATCCGCACTAACAAATGCGGATGAGTTGGACTTGATTAGCATTTCTTCTCTTGTTATCCGCATTACTAGTTGGTCATCTGTAGTGGGTAATGCAGATGAACAAATACTTATGCGTATTTGTTGCTGGTCATCCGCATTTGCAAATGCTGATGAACAAAACTTGTCCGCATATCATTTTTACTATCCGCATTTGTTAATGCGGAAGAACAAACACTTTTCAGGATTTGTTGTATGTCTTCCACAGTTACAAATGCGGTTAGTCATCAGTTGGTTCTTCTTAGCAGATTCTTCATCCATAGTACTTCTTGGACATAAGGAGTTTCCAACAGAACAACCATCAACTCACCAATTAAATTGGCATGTATGATACTTTCAGGGTTCAACAGGATGCATGATGATGTCATGCTAATGTATGATATGATTTCTTATGTTGCTTACTAGGTATTATCATGTGACTTTACATGGTGTGAATATTATAGTGAACAAAAAGTATTATCGTAACAAAGTGAAAGTATTAAGATAATTAAAATGGAACGTAATGAACAAATGAAAAGTCTTGCAACAAATAAAGGAAGTTCATAACTCATTAAGAGTTGTTAGCTCAACTGTGTGTTTACAGCATGCGATTTTGGCTAACTCATAAGGGTTCATACACACAATAGGAATTAGTCTAGGTGACTGCTCCAATATGTGTGATTTGGTAAGTACTATATGTTATATAGCGTGTGATTTTGGCTAACCCATAAGAGTTCAGACACATAGGGGAGTCAGTCTTAGTGACTACTCTATACGTGTGATACGTGCGATATTAGGTCCTTGTCGCTTAACCCTAAATGATATAGCTTTGTGATCAAGACGGGGGTTAAGCATATTACAGGACCAAGATAGAAGTGAAAGATAATAAATGTACAAAAAGTGCGATAAGTACCAAATGTGCGAAACGCGCGAAATGTATGAAACGAACGATAATGAAGATGATAATTATTACCTTGATGTACATATGATGTGTGATCACCTACGATAGTAAGGAAAATGTTTTAACAAATGAAAGGTAATATAATGTTTTTGTAAAACTAGAACTCACTCAGCAACGCCGACTTTTATGCATTTTCGAGTTGGCAGGTAATGTTGCTGAGGATGGCACGAGGTGGGTACTTGGCTCATTTTGAATGGAATCCATTTTATGATACGATAACATCTTTGCATTGTAATGCGAACGAACGATATTTTGTAATAAACATTATATTATTTTGCAAAAATTTTTATTTAAAAGTAATGAAATGGTTGTTTAAATTGTTTCAACTGCTATGTTTTGGTAAAGTCTATGTAAATTATATGTTTTATGTGCAATGATTGACTAGTTGTGAGCGTCCCAGGAACGGGGCCTTACAAACAAGCATGTTATGACTCTGATCATAAAATTGGGATACACTCAGAAGATTGTAACCAAGCTCCTTTACAATGCATACCTTCTCAATGTTAAGCTTACCATTTGTGACCTTGCCCCTTCCAGAATTGTAACAACCTTCATCTCTTCCAATGCAACTTGCCCTCCATCAATTATTTCAATATTATGGAGTAGTTATGTATTTCCTATCATGTGCCTGGAACAGCCACTCTCAATGATCCAGACATTCTTGTTTCTCTTGAGTTGTTCCTGCATAAATAAAATGATTAGTTACATTTGGAAACCCAAGCCTTATTGGTCTTGGGCTCATCAAAAGAAGATAATGATAAAGTAATAGATCCTATGGTTGTGCTATGAGGATCTTTTGTTGTTTTTGGTGGAGAAATTTTAGTCACTAGGTCTTTCTTTGACTTCTACACTACCTTCGAAGTTTGAACTTAACCTTTAATACTTCAAAAGCTTTTGAGACTTTAAATGTTTTGGTGACTGGACCTTTAAAAAATCCTGCTAACACTGCAGCGGACTTTAGTGCTTCGGAAGTATTCCTTTCTTCTAAGACCAAATTTCCTTCCGATGGCAATTTTCCACTTGCCTTCTTCTTCATTTTGAAGTTTTCGAAGGAAACAGATTTTCCTTCTGAGGCTAAATTTTTCTTGGAGCTCTTGGAAGTCTCTTTCTTGGTCACATGAAAAGTACCTCTTCAATTGTATGGACAATCCTTAGCAAGGTGAGAAGTTCTCTCACACATAACACATTCCATCTTCTTTTTCCTCAGAGCCTTTTTCTAAGAACAAGACTATCTTTTATCACATTCCTTCTACACCTTCATCTTTGCATATGCCGAGATAGTCCTTTTAGGTTGTGCATATTCTTGGAGTTGGACGGTTCAAGCTATGTAGCAATGGTACACAACAGATCATCCTTCTTCTAATGTTGAGATGATTTGAACATGAACCAAAACTGTAGAGGAGTTCAGATTGATGTCTTTAGTCTTAACCACTTCAAACCCTATAGAGATAAAAACTTGTTTCTGCTTAGAGTCAAAAGTGGCCTTGATCTCTTGGGCCCTCTTATCTTTTATCTTGCTCGTTTTGATTAATTTCTCTCTCATAAACTTGGTCATCACAGTCTTCCTGCTCTCCTAAGAGGATAATGACCCTTCTTAGAATCCTCTTCTTCATTCTTCATAGAAGAATGCTTCACTATCACTTCCTTATCCTCTTCACTCAAGAGGTCTATGAGAAGAAGCTCATCTTCACAAGTTCCACACCTAGGTGATCTTACAGACAACATTGTGTGTGGAGGAGTTATCTCACTAGATCCCAGTCCCTGCTGATTCTCATAACACACGTTGGCATGTAGGTATGAGAATATCATATTTTTGAAGGTCTCTTCTTTATGAACACATTTTTGTGCCCTGGCTTTGTTGTCATAAGCTCAGCCTGGCATTCATTCAACTTAGTTATGAGATCCCTAATCTGAGTCCTATAATTGTTGTGCTCATGTTTTAGAACTGAAGTGGTTTTCTATAAGTCCTCTATTTTTAGTTTATAGTCATTTTCAGCCTGTTCAAAATTAGATTTTCAAATGTTCAAGGACTCAATATCGAATCTCATTTCTAAGTTGTAGGATCTGTATGTGTTGACTTTAGCAACAGATTCAGGAGTACAGAGATGTCCAATACCTTGGCTTCATCATGATGAGCCATCAAAGCTTGGTTTGGAGATGTATCTTCCACCTAAAAGCTCAAGTCAAAGCCTTCTTCTTTAACAAAAACTGCAGCTTACTACTTTGACTTCTCATTCTGGATGGCTTTATCATTGTAGTTTGGTCTGGATTTTTCTTGCTCACCATTTGTTCTAGGCGCCTTGCACTCCCTAGCAAAGTGGCCCATCAATTTACAGTTTAATATTTAACTTTTCTCTTATACAGTCCAAACTTTCCACTGGTTGTATTGCTAGGAAACTTCCTTCCAGTTCGCTTGTAGAACTTCTTGGCTCTTTGAGTGAGAATAACCATTTGTTGGACTATTTCCATATACTCCAGATCATCTGCATGGATACAGCCTAGGTCTTGAAGAGTGAGGAGAAAGTAGCCATAACTTTCATCAGAAGATACAAATGTTTGAGAAGAACTTGTCTCTTGTAATGGGCTTCCTTGAGTATAGTTCTCCATTGGTATCTCCGGGAAGGTGATGAAATGACACTTTTCTGAGTTGTCAAGGTAGCATATGAGATGATGCTAGGGTTCTATGTTGTCCCTTATAGTCACATGAAGGGCTCAACCTATTTGATTGCTGGAGTTTCTAGATGAACCTTGCATGTTCATCTCCATCTGGTATCCACTGAGAATGTCATACAACTCTATCAAGGTGACAATTTTTTAGGTTCTCAGTTCTCTTAATGACAACACAATAGTGTGTCCATTGCCTAGGAAGAGAGACATGAACTTCCATACAATATCCCTATTCTCAAGAGCCACTCCACCATCCACTAGGATGTCCATAATCTCAACATACCTAAAGTATTACTGAGTCATGGTCTCACCTGTTTCAAAGGTGAAATTTTGAAACTGCTGCTTTTGGAGAATTTTCTTGTTATCCTTGGCTTCAGAGAAAACCTCATACATCAATTTCATTGCATCCTATAGGTGCTTTGCTATTTTGCATTTCCTAAAACCTCTGTATACAGAGTTTGAAAAAGCATTATGAAGGGCTATCATGGCCATTTGACAATTTCTACTCTCTCTTCTATCTTCATCTAAGTAGTCAGGCACAACCTTAGGGATCATACCACCTCCAACAGCAGAGGAGGTGCTTGGTATGTAAGGTCCAGTAAAAATGGACTCCCACATTTTTAAGTCTAGAGACTTGATAAATCCTTCCATTCTTTGGCACCAAGTGTCAAATTCATCAAGAGTGATTAGTGGGGACTTTGTCATGGTTCCAGTTTCCATATCAACTTTAGATATAGCTGCCATTTAAGATGTTAAGTATTTTGTGTGTGTGAGGGATTTTAAGATGGTGAGATCTTATAACAAGAGCTTGGAATGCTATGATACCAATTGCAGGACCGTTGAAGGGTACAAGTGACCACTCAACAACACATAGAGGAGAGTGTCCAACAACACTTAACAGATCAAATGGGGAACTAGAAACTAGTTTTGTGGAGAGCTAAGAAACAAAAGTATTCAAGAGACAAAACAAAACAACACAAGTAGTTGGTTTTCAAGGTTGAACTATATTGCTCTCTAGTTCCTTAGAAGTGTTACAAAGTAGTGATATAAGATACAAAGGACCAGAGATACTTATACTACAACCTACAGTCGGCCATACATTGAAGGTCGGCTGGATACATGATCTAGACAACAACAAAATCAATGTAAAGTCACAAGGCAGATTGCCTTTTGACTAGTGACTATAACATGCCATAGCTCACATGCAATATATTACAAAATGGATAAAGTACACAAACTAGAAAGTTAAATACTCAAGACCTTAATGTATAGTTACTAAAAGCATGGACATTTCACCAACTTATGTAAAGTTGGTGTCTTATCAAAGTTGCAGCAAAAGGGGTCCAGCTTTATGAAAAGGTACATAAGATAAAGCATGAGTTCAAAAGTCTTCGGAAGAAATATGTCTTCAAGTGTTGGCTTCTAAAGAATTTGTCTCTGAAGCTTTGGAGACATCATGTTGGCTTCGGAAGATATTGATATTGGCTTTGAAAGATTTCACACTTAGAATTTTTTCTGATGCTGGGTGTGAAACTTCCGAAGCATTCCACTTTAGTACACTTGTTGTAAGGACCCGTTCCCAGGCACCTCACAGTTGGTCATTCATTGCACTTAAAACATTTTAAAACGTACGTATATTTTGTAGTAGAATTTAAATCTTTCATTAATAACTAAAACATGTCATTTACAGAATTAGTTTTCATCTCAAAATACAAGACATGTCAAAATACGGATGCCAGCCTTAAAATGCTCCCACTAGCATATGCATCCATGTCTGTAACCCCTCAGCATCAACATATACCTGCCAACTATCATGCATAAAAAACTCAGCGACACTAAGTGAGTTCTAGTTTTATAATAAAACATACTTTTCTATGTTAAAACCATTCTTTACTTTATTTCAAATCATACTATACTTTACAACCGTTTGTGATCATACATCATACGTACACATAGATAATATCATTATTATATTCCTCATTATGTTCATTAACTTTGTTCAATCAAAGTATTACATTATCGTTCATTTCTCTTTCTAGATCCGGTCAGACGTTACCCTCTTCGTGGCACTCAGCCACGATTACTGAGGTCGAATGACAAGGATCTAGTTCTGTACATTATTACGATAATTCATTAACGTTCATTCATATATTCGTTCTTTCATACATTATCTTCGTTCATTTCTCTTTATTACTAGAATCTTGCCTCGTGCAATATCCCCCACTCATGCTTGAAAGATGATGTTGTGCCGGAGCCTGCTCACAAACCCCCAAGTCATGTCCGAAGACTGACACAACACCGGGATACACGACAAAGATCCCATACGAGTCAATCGCAGGATTGAACTCTATCTGAGTCTTTTGCAACACAAAGTCGCTCACCTCATTATCTCGTCTCATGGACAAAGACCTCTATCGAGTCTGTTGCGACACAGAGTCGCTCACCTCATATCTATGCTTGGCTTTATGCCACACCCCTGAAGTTATACGTAACTCGGGTAACCATCAATATATCACCCCCAACATCATGGGTAACAACACCCCCATCGAATGGGTACCCCCCCACCGAAATGGGTAACACCCCCACCGAAATGGGTAACACCCCCACCGAATGGGTAACACCCTCACCGAAACGGGTAACAACATCGCCATCAAAATGGGTAATAATACCCCATCGAAATAGGTAACACCCCACCGAAATGGGTAACAACACCGAAGGTCATTCACAAAGAATGGAACCCTTGCGTGCACACTTTAGGATTTGTTGAACCTCACGCGGTAGAGCTTAAGGCATTTAGAGTCATGCACCTCTGTACATATTGCTTGCAAGACTTTCTATACTTTCTCTTTTATTAGCATGCATTTAATCATTATGTTCCTCTTTTCATTATCTTCCAATTTACAATACATAATACTTTCATTATATTCATTAACGTTCACGCCGCCAAGCCAAGGGAAGACATACATACATAATAAGGAACATACACTTAATCATAAAGATACGTTGTCACCACATAGGCAACATCATACATACATAACACACATCAAACATAAGTCATCACATCATAACCAGGCCTATCTCCCCATTATACCCCATAAAAACCACTTAGAAACCATAAGTCCAAATTGGGTGGATGGGACCTTCCAGGCGCATGAGCATAAAAATTCTATGTTTAAACAGTCTGGCTGGGCGCTATGGGCGCTTCTTCTCTCTTCTGCCCTGTTCAGACGCATTGCCACTATGCAGGCACATGGCACATGTTTAGGCGCATCAACACTTAGCCGTTCATTCACTTTAGCCGCATGGCACTATTTAGGCGCATGGCCAACACTGGGCGCATGGGCCACTATTTAGGCGCATGGCCAACCCTTGGGCCCATGGATAACACCTAGGCGCATGGCCATCATGCTGGGCGCATGGGCCATGTTTAGGTGCATGACCCACTCTTAGGCGCATGGCCAACACTTAGGCGTCTGGCCACTCATGCTCGGCGCATGGGCCCACTGTTTGGCGCATGAACCACTGTTCATGTTCATCAAAACATTCTGAAATATATTCTATGTTATCAACATCACCCGATTATCATTCAAATCATATCCAAACATAGATCTAACATACTAAGGCCATCTAAGCATGCTATATATCATCACTAACCATAATCAACACTAGAACATACATACATACATACATCGTTCTAACATAAAGCTGTAACCCCGGATTTCTTTCAATGTTTACTTAGTATGCAGAATAGCCTCAAATCAGTTGAAAGCCAGTAAAAGAGCGGTTGTAGAAACTAACCTTGAGTAGCCTTTGAGCAACATGACTAGGTTAGAGTAAGAGTGATATTCTTACTGAGAATCGAATATGAATCAAGTCAATGATTGAGTGGCGGTAACAAACAATCAAAGAACATTCAAGCAAGAAAATTACTCATAAATGTTGTTTCTATTGATATATGAAAGTTGATAAGTTACAGAGAATAATTACAACAAAAATTCTCTATCTATCAGCCATCACTCAGTACGAGGTTAACTATTCTCTTTATAGACAAGACAAGATGCCTTTACAAAATGACTAAACTACCCCTGACCTATTACATCAGAAACTAGTCTAAGTCTTGATCCGCATCTCTGCTTGTTCAACCGCATTGACAAATGCGGATGAGTAATCTTGATCAGCATTTCCCTTGATCATCAGCATAGTAAGTTGGTCATCCCCTTGGTTAATGCGGATGAACAAATACTTGTGCGTATTTGGTTGGTCCATCCGCATTTGTCAATGCGGATGATCAAAGTCTTGTCCGTATCATCTATTGTCTTTCCGCATTAGTCAATACGGAAGAGTACTTGTTCTCAGCATAAGTATTATGTCTTTCGCATTAGTTAATGCGGAAGAGTAAACACTTGTCTGCATCAGATTTTCTCTTCCGCATTGACTAATGCGAAGATGAAACTTGTTATTTTCTTGCAGATCTTCATCCGCATTGCATCTTGGACTTGTGGGATTCCAGCTAAACAATCATCAATTCAACCCATTGAGTTGGCATGTATGATCCTTTCAGGGTGCAACAATACTCCCCCTAAGGATCATACAGCCTAGTTTTCCTCAATTTTTAGGAGGTGATTGATGTTGTGAAGATTCAGCTGGGTCTTTAGGAGGTAGTATGAATTAGCTTGGTGGGATCCAAATGGCCTTGATCACGTTTACAAAATCAGTTGCTTCTGACATCCTGTCTCTACTCACACATGTATTTTCATTCTGCTCATGTTTAGATGGCTTCCATTGGTAACTTTTTCAAAGAAATCAGTCCATATGGAGATTGTTGAAAGACCATCATTATGAATCAATAAACTCCCTCCCACACCCACTTCAACTTAACAATGTTTCCAAGTTGCAGTGGTGTCTTTCTTCTTCTTACTTTTGTCTCTTTAATCTTTATTCTATCATAAGCCGTTTCAACAATTTGATGTATGATTCATCAAGTATCTTACTTCATATCCACTGAAAAGTCTGATGTCAGCTCTTCTTTTCCTCCCCACTTCCTTTCTATCACCAGCTCATAGGTTTTCTTATCATAGTACACTTTGAGATGGGAGTGGAAGAATGAGTATCAGACGCTACTTTCCTCTTTAATGACTCAGTTGCTTTACCTTCAACTCAGGAGTACTATTTCTTTGCTTCCACCTTTTTCTCTTCTTATCCAAAGGGGATTGACAAAGTTTTATCTTTTCTTTAGCAAATTGCCTTTAATGAATTGAAGTTGTTTGTCCTTCTGAACTCTATCTAGTATGTTCTCAAATTCATATCCCCTGAACATAGCTGCATGATTGATTAGTTCAAGTTGAGCTTGCTCCTTCAAATCATGAATCTCAAGGGCATTTACTAGAGAGCTGAGTACTCTGTAGAGAATTGTACTAGCCCTGAGATTCTCTTCACCATGAACATGTTCCATATGCTATCATACTTCCATGCTATTATCTTCTGATCTATCTTCCCCTTGAGAGTAGACACCCCTCTGATCAGTTCACAGTGGTCAGTCCTTCTTGCAGCTTCAACTGAGATGGTTCTGCAAACCATTCAGATATTTGTGGATACTGGGGCAAGTAGTTCTTGGTCTTTTATGTTTAACGGCATGTCTTCAGCTGACATTCTGTTTCTGGTTTTCGTCTTTGTCAATTCTTCTTCCAGTTTCTTGAGTTTATCTTTCTTTTCATTTATCAATTGAAGTGTTGCAACCCTTAAAGAATTGCCTTCATGTGGAATTTTTCTTTTTGTGAATCCCTGACATGAGAGATATCCTTCATTTCCTTATCAGACATGTTATAACGATCAAGAAATAATGATTCATGGGATGAGGTTGATTCTTCATTTGTGACAGTTTTGTAGAGGACCCCTTCTTGGTAGTGGAATTTCATATCTTGTGGGTTTCTTCAAGGATGAGTCTTTGTGTTTTGGAGTGTCCTTTGTCATAGTCTTCTCATATTCAGTGTCTATTGTTGGATCAAGCAACAATTCACCCTCTCTTCCTCCTCTTTCATTTTCTCATAAGTCATTGCAAACACTTCATTAGGATCATAGCCTTGATTGATCAAAACATCGCTTTAATCATCAGTCATCAGTTTGAGCTTTGGTTACCATATCTTCTACTGATTGTTCTTCTTTAACAGGACTCTCCATGAGAACATCCTTTTTAACTTCATCTTCATCAGCAATTTCTCCTTCTTCTAAGTCAATTGCTCTGGCCAACTGTTTCAACTGAGCTTCTACCTGCTCATGTTCTTCCAAATTCAGCAATTGCTGCTAAACTTCTTGGGTCATCTTTTGTTTCTTTGATGGTTCTTCTTTAGTTATTGGTCCTTGCCTTTAACTTTTTCAGCCAGATACTTCCTCTTTCGTGAGTAAGTTGAAGTTGAGGGCTAGAGTTTTCAGTTTGATCTTCTAGTTCAGGGACCTTTTCAGGTGTACTTGCTCTTGATCCTTCATTTCACTTTGTTCAGGTATAGTTTCTTCTTTCCTTTCTTGTTCATATCTTTCTTTTAGTTCCTCTTTTTGTTCTTCAGTTAATGATATGGCAGAGACAATTTGCAGAGTTAATTCCTTTTGCCAATGGCACTGGTGATTTGGGGAATAAATACAATAGGCTCTACCTCAGTTCTTTTATTGTTTATGAATTCCCAAAAATCATCATCAATGCTGAATTGTTCAGAAGCAAAACTATCCAAAGCACTGAAGAGTTCTTCAAATTCACCCTTTTCTGATTTGAATGGCCAGTGTTTCCAGAATACACTACCATGTCAGGCTTTGGTCTTGATCTCAGTTTGACTTTCAACATCCACTTGTTCATCATTCTCATCATCATTCTTCACATCAGTTCTTTTGATCATCATTTCAAGCTCGGATATTCTGTTATTCTTGCTCTCAATTTCCTTTTCTAGTTTTGAGATGATATGAGCTTGTTCTTCTATGATGTTTTTCTTGTTCCTCCATGGCAATAGTTTGTATTTCAAGAGTGTCTATATGTCCACTCATTTCTTCTCTTGAGTGTTTCAGTGCAGCTTTTAAATTTTCAATCTCTTTTGCTTGTTCCATTCTTTCAACAACATATTTTTCTTTAAGATCTTTCAATTCACCTTCTTTTCTCATCAAGTTCCAGGATTCTGTCATTATAATTCCTGCTTTCCTGTTTAATGTTCTTTCCATCCTTCTACTTTGAGTAACAACTCAGTTATTAATTCATCTTTTTCATCAGGCCTATTGATGTTTGATTTAGCATAGCTCTCAGAAGGATCAGCCTCAGAAGGTTCCTTCACAGCTTTGGTTTGATCATGGTGATCCTCTCATCAGAAGATGATTTGGATGATTTGGATGCACTTGTTGATCCTTCTAGTTCAGCAGGGTGATCAAGTGAGGATTGTAAAGGTTGGTAAGACGAATAGGTGGTTGGTGTGATGATATTGAGATTGACAATGTGGTGATATAGGTTGAGTGGTCATTGGTGGTGTTCGTTGTGGTGATGGAAGTGATGATAGTTGAGGTAACGTTTGAAAGATGGGTGTGCAGAAGGTTGTGGTATTTGTTGTGGTGATGGCATTGGTGGGTATTGAGGATGGTATTGGTGATGGTAAGGTGATGGTATTGGTGATGGTATTGGTGATGGTAAAGGTGATGGTATTGGTAATGGTAATTGGTAATGGTAAATGATGGTATTGGTGATGGTGTTGGAGTTGGTTGATCTATTGGTTGTGGATGGTTGTGCTTGACCTGCTTGGTGTATTTGTTGAAACATCCAAGAATAAGGGGTGAAGGGGCACCACTGTAGAAGTTCCTTGGGTCCCTTTCTTCTTGATGTACTTATAGGATTGCATCATATGAGGAATGTTAAGTACTAATCCTTCATTAACAATGTCATGAAATGATTCATTGATTAGACATTGAATAAATTCTGGGGTACATTAGAAACTTGTATATCACCCTTCTTGAATGTTGGAGATTAGGCCATTGAATACATATGCAGACATCTTAATCTTCTGTTCGTGCAGAGAGCACAAATTGCAGAAGATGTGAGGACTGGATTGTCATTCCATCATGTTTTCGTTTTAGAAAGACAATGTTGGTACATATGAATTAGGAATCTCCAAGGCAGATCCACTAATCCTTGACTATCTGTTTGGCTTCATAGCTCCCTTCATACCGATTCAGAGAAAAATGTGGTTATCGCCTCATCATCCAATTCAGAGGATCATCTGCATTATCATTGAATTGCAGACATCTTCTAACTGATTCTTCTATGGTCCTCAGAGTGAGTTCAGTGTTGATCTTGCCAGTTAGAGTTTTCACTCCATTTTCTTCAACCACTTCAGGATTCCCAGAAAGACCTGATGAGATTCTCATAGATTGTTGGTCTTATTGTTATGGTATATGCTACCCTTGTGGTAGATAGAATCTTATCAGATCTCTGAGACCTTCTGCTTTAGGCACATCAGGGTTTAGATAACCGCTGACGTTGTGAGCTTGCTCCATGTAAGGTTTGTCATGTAATCTGCACAAGAACATGTGTTAGTTCAAAGTTTGACTTTAATTTTTTTGTTAATGTGACTTTAATTTGTTCACACTTTTCTTTTTCATATTGCTTTGTTTTTCTTAGTAAACATGGTTCATGGTTTTCAATATTAGTTGAATTCCTATCAATTTACATGTTTATTGACATCGAAAATGTGTATACATCACATTAATGAGTTTGATTTGGTGTTCTTCAATAACTTTCTGGTTCATCGTTCGATTTAGGGTAGCGGTTGAGACTTAGGTTTTGGTTTCAAAATCTGTTGAAGTTATACCTTATCTTTGAAACGACTGCTGTTGTGATTCGATGACAAGAATTTTGAAAGATGAAACACAAAATCTTTGAATGTTTGTGATGATGATGATGATTGATGGTGGTGTAATGTAGTTTGCGCTCGTCTCACCATAAGTTCTCTCAAATTTGAAAAGTATTAAATGACCTGTTTGAATTCCTTCGAATAGTCAAATAATACAATTTGAAAAATTTTACAAGTTTACAAGCAGATACAGTGAACACTGTAGCAAATGCTGAAGGTCAATTGGTTTGATTTTGGTGATCCGCATTTGTTAACTGTAGCAGATGCATAAGACGAATTTGTGGCTGTAGCTAATGCGGAAGGCTTAATATTGGCTGACTGTTCGCATTACTCTACTGTTACAAATGCGGAGTTTTGTTTCTTGATTTTATTATATCCGCATTTGTGCACTGTTGCAGATGGGGAAGTTAAACTTGAAATTTTGTCTATCCGCATTGTATACTGTTGCAAATGCGGAAGTTAAACTTGAAATTTTGGCTACCCGCATTTTATACTGTTGCAAATACGGAAGTTAAACTTGACATTTTGGCTATCCGCATTTGGGTTGTAGTAATGCGGAATAACATTGTCACAAATGCGGTCGAATGGCTTGTTTTACCATATCCAAATATGTACAGTAACACATGCGATAGAACAAATTCCATGTGTACAACTACAAATGCGATAGACTGTTAATACGCATTTGTTAACTATATCAAATGCGGTAGAGTAACTTCACATTCACTTCACACCCTAATGCGGTAGAGTAAAATCATTGTCCGCATTACTTAAACTTCAAAATTTTTGTTACCTTACCCGCATTAGTTATATACATGTTACCTTCACCCGCATTAACTAATGCACTTACCTGCATTACTTTTGAACTTAATCAAAAGTTAATGTGATGAATTGATTATTTATCTATGAAGAGGTTCCTTGATGATTTTTCTTATGAAGTTGGCTGTTGGGTAGTCAATTTTTGCTTGGATTGACTTGTATGTTACAAACTAATACAAGTTTCCCAATTTTGACAGATCTTCGGCTTATCATGCTTCTAAGAACCTGCATAAGTTGAGATATAATGGTTGACTTATTGCAACAACAACAACTAAAATTCCTTTGTTTTGTTTTCAAAATTGAGTTAACACAAAAGTTGAACTTACTTAAAAATTTTAAATCACTCCCCGTAAAGTTTATGTCCACATTTGGAGAGAAACTTTAATGATTTAAACGTTTTGAATATTATTTTTGAAGGGTTTGCAAGAACACAAAACTTAGTTTAACCCGTTAAACTTTCTGAAAACGCAGCGGAACAACAACTTTATAACTTACTTATAAGCAGAAAAACATGTTCTTTAGGTGACCATATAAATGTAAAAAGCAAACCCAAAAACAAGGATCTAAATTTGTGAATGAGCAAGCTATGAACACATGTAAAAGTACATAAAACCGCTACATTGAGCTGTGATAACTACCTTTCACCAGCAGTAAAACGACCAAAAAGGAGGAAGGATGTCCAAATCACCAAGACTTCAAGGTAGAAGTCATCAAGCTTGTATACCCAAAGCTTACTTGCAAACGTGTCTTGTTAGGGAGAATCTCACCAAGATCACCTCCAAAAACCCCCTTCTTGGCTACTGCTGTCCATAAACCTTTTGGAGAGAAGAGAGAGTGTTTTTGGTGTTTTTCATGTGAAGTGAATGATGTTTGGAGAGTCCTACACTCTTTCATAAAGAGTGTGTGTTACCAGGGAAAAGAAGGAACCCCATTGCCATGCGGTGGCCGAAAGTTTTTTTTAACATGGCTATGGATTCCCTCTCTTTTTATGTCTTGTTAACACATTAAAAAGTTCATGGACCCTCTTGGATTTTTAATGTGTGACTAGTTCAAGAACATACTAATATGTTTTATGCACTAATCTTTAATTAAACATTTATTAAACTCACTAACATTACTTATCTTATGTTATTTAAACCCTTTTAATAACATGTGATTAATAAAAACCCATCAACAAATCATCCTTATGATTTGACCCAGTTCATTCACATATAATTGTTTAGAAAACCAATTTTCTAAATTTGGTGTTTATTTATTGCCTGATCACTCATCAATTAAATAATCGTTTTGTGTTTGCAAGATTATTATTTGGGTATAACCCTGTTGGACCAAAAGAACCAATGACCGATCAGAAAAACCTCTAAGTCCTCCACATCACAACACAACTGCTAAGGACTTGATCACTATTGTACAAAAGTCTGAAGATCACAGCTGAACACTAAGTACCGAGACTTCAACAGCTGAAGACCAAAGTCTGAAGATCAACCCTGAAGACTAACTGAAGACTTCAACAGCTGAAGACTAAAGTACTGAAGACTTCAACAGCTGAAGACCAAAGTCTGAATATCAACAGCTGAAGACTAAAGTACTGAAGACTTCAACAGCTGAAGACTAAAGTACTGAAGACTTCAACAGCTGAAGACCAAAGTCTGAAGATCAACAGCTGAAGAACAAAGTACTGAAGATCAACAGCTGAAGAACAAAGACTGAAGACATCAGCTGATGACAACAGCTGAAGTTCAAGTAAAAGTACTGAAGCTTCAGAGTTTGTTACAACAGCTGAAGAAGCACTCTTCAGTTGTTGTGATGGTTTCCTTTCAGTAGTTTCTTTTTGTTTCAGTATTTGTAAAACGACTGAAGAGCATGTTCTTCAGTCGTTGTAGTTTCAGTAGTTTCTTTTCAGTAGTTGTAGTGATAGTTAACACTTATTTTTGTAAGAAGATGTCAGTTGTTTGACATCTTCAGTAGTTGTGTTAACTATTAGTTTGAATAAATTCTGTTAGATGTCACTATCAGTGACATCAGCAGACGTCACATCTCTTATATAAGAGGTGTTGACCTAATTGTATCCGTGACATTCTGTTACCACGAAAGCGAATATTGAATGAAATATTTTTGCAGAATTCTCTCTGTCTATAACCGTTTGTTCTTACCTTGAATATCTTTTGTGTTCTTGTGAATTGGCTAATTCATTGTTTGATTCTGCTGCTATACTCTCTAATCAATCAAACGTAGATCACTGATTATCTAACAATTGGTATCAGAGCAGTTAATCATTGATCGATCTAACAGTTGATCATTGAAACTGCTATTTGATATCTATGTTTGATTGAATTAGCACATTTGCAAGAACTGGTTATAGATTATTGATTTCTGCCGCTTTCGTTTATTCATTTTGAGATCTCTCTTGGTTCAATTTGGTTTTTGTTTTTGTTCTAAATCTGCTATAGCTTAATTGAATTTTGTTGAATCTGAGATGACTACTCCTTCTAATGACCCTCACAATACCGGTTCCTCAACCAAGCCTCCAATACTGGTTAGGACTGAGTATAACATATGGCAACGAAGGATGCTTAATCATCTGTCTGTTAACAGTTCAGGTTGTTGGACATCTGTGGTACATGGACCACATAAGCCTATGGTGAACAATCCAAAAACCAATCAAATGGTTCCGAAGAAGAAGAAAACAATACTCAGATGAAGATAGGAAACTGTTTGAGATTGATGCTAAAGCCCATGGAATTTGGCCATGGCACTGCCGAATGAAATCTATTCAGGGCTTATGCATCATGAAACTACTCATGACCTCTGGAATGCACTGAAGGAACAATTCATGGAAGATGAGGTCTTAGCAAACAACAGAGAAATCCTCGCCCAACAATATGAGACATTCTCTCATAGAAAGGGTGAGACACTGACTCAACAGTTTGAGCGTTTTAGTGTTTGATCTCTGAGCTGAAAATGGTGAAACAGGAATACACCAACAGCGAGATGAATAACAGATTCCTCAGATCACTGCCTGAGAGATGGGACACGTACACTATTGTCCTACGCTCAGTGCGAATCTGGATAGCCTATCTCTCACCCAACTTCATGGGAATGCTTACATTCGAAAGAGAGATAGAGCAGAAAAGGAAACTGTCATCATGAGGAAAGCTCTCTGATGACTTTGTACCAGGGAACACTGCCTCGGTTGGTCATGAGTCAGAATATGCTGCATCTGAAAGCAATTATGATGAGCATTTTGATTTCTCTTCAAACAGTTCTGATCATGCATTTGTTGGTATTGATAGTCATTCTGGCAGTAATAGTGACAATCTATGCTTCATCATGGATGATCTGAAGGGAATTGCTGATGATGATTTAGAAGAGATGGATATTCTAAGCCAAATGGCCCTAGTTATATCAGATCTCAGAAGTTCTACAAGAGACTGGCAGGAAATTTCCTGGACTCTCTAGCAAAACCAAAGTTGGTTTTGACAAGAGTAAGTTGAGGTGTCAAATGCCAAAGGCTTGGACACTTTGCAAGAGGTGTAGGTCACTGGATCTAACTCTTCTGCACCCTTTGTGACTTTTCCCAGCACTAGTCCACAAAAAAGAGGCAACATACTGCTGGTTCTGGTCATCATTCACACCCGTATCTCCTGCATACTTTGTCCCCCGGGTCAAATGTCATATCCTTTTCCCTGCTATTACATGCCTCAGCAAATCCGTTCAAGCTCCAATTGCCAACAACCACAATGCATTACCTGAACCTCAACCTTCCCATCTCATCAACAAACTCAACCTCAACAACACAGCTTTTTCACCCCAAGAGTTGTTGACTGGAGCAGTTTACCAGATGATTTGTCTGGTCATGAACAACTGTTCTCTGGTGCTGGTCAACATGGTGGTGACAGTCCTTTTGGAAATCTAGCTCTTATGGCTTTGGAGTCTGCTGATACTTCATCCTCTAATGCCTCTACACCACAGGTATCACGTATCCTCCAAGGCAAAAGCCAAACTATGTTGAAACATGCATAGCCGCATTTGCATGTATTAGAGAAGCAAATGTAGCTTTAATTAACAAGAACATTGAGCTAGAACAAACAATTTCCAAAAGCAAAGCTGAATTTGAGTCTGTGATTAATGATAAGAATGATGAGATTTACAAACTTAAATGCCAAATCACTGATGATAAGGCTAGGGAAGAGATACTTCTAGAGAAGTACAGAGACCTCAAAGAAACACTTGCAACTACCCAGGTAGTGTGTGATCGATGGGTAAATCTTGCAAGGGTTTTGAAATGCTTCTTAGTAAGCAATCTGCTTCCAATGTGAAGTTTGGCATTGGTTAAATCACACTGCTCCTCCTACAGATTTTACTCCCAGAGCCAGGTAGAATCTGATGGTGAAAGCAATAACCAATCCTTTTCATCATGTGATCTACTATCTGATACAACACCATCAGAAGTAGAAGCCAGCATTAATTCTTCTCAGAACCTATCAGCTGATGTTGATGGTTCAAATGCTGACACTCACATGATCACAAAGTTGATCACTCCAGGTGATATTTCACAAGTACTGAAAGTACTAAAAAGAATGTCACAACACCTGGAAACAAGCCCAAACTACTACATGTACTAAAGGAATGAAAACTGCAAGTAGAAAGGGTGGGAAAACTACTGAAGAAGATATCAAGAAAGCAGGTACTAAAGGAGAAAAAACTGCTAGTACTGATAGCAAACTGCTGAAGAACAAGTCTTCAGTAGTTTCATCTTCTTCAGCAGATGATCAACTTAAGATGAAGAAAAAGCCATGTGAAATATGTGGCTTATTCAATCATCTTACTGATGATTGCTGGTATAAAAAGGCTCCAAACTCAAACATAATGAAAACATTAAAGAGAAAAATGGATAAAATGAAAACTGAGTTTGAAATCAAATTTGTACCAGCAACATCAAAATCTGTGACCCCATAATCCAAAAAGAAATCCAAAAAGAAAGGGGAACAGCTGAGGTTGCTCAAAGAAAGATGGTACAACACAGGAACCCATCAAACTCAAGCACTAATGTGTCTGATTAGCTGAAGGCTTTATCACAAAATCAGAAACAACTTGTTATGATGGTTCAACATCTATTGGGGAGAGTCAACCAATTACATGCTCCTGTGTTGAAACCACAGAGATGAAAATCCATGCCAAAGGATTCTTCTTCTTCACCATCTCCATCCCCTCAGGCTGTTATTCATAGCAAGTCTGTTAGTTACCATCTGTTGATGTGAATAGACCCAAACCAAAAAGGTTTGGGTGTCAAAAACTAACTAATTGTTTATGATTGCAGGGTTCTTCAACATGCCAAAGTAGCATCTGGTATGTAGACAGGGGGGATCTATGCATATGACAGGGAACAACTCTCTTCTTCATGACTACTCTCAAGGAAAGAAGGGGTTTGTTTCTTTTGGCAATGATGCTAAGGGTTACATAATGGAAAAGGCTTTGTCTCCAATGGAGAAATAAAGTTTGATGATGTTAATCATGTGGAAAATCTCAAGTACAATCTCTTGAGTGTCAGTCAAATGTGTGATAAAGGCCATGTTGCACTTTTCACCAGTCAGAACTGCAGGATTCTGTCATCCAAAGTTCTGAATTTGATTGATAAGGTGTTGGATGATCACACTCTCCTGAGGGCCAACAGGACAGGAAGAGTGTATGCCTTAGATCTTTCGAAGAAAATAAATATCAGAGGCCATCCTTGCCTATTTCCAAAGCCTCTCCTCAGGAATCTAAACTGTGGCACAGAAGGTTGGGTCATGTTAATTTCAAAAACATGAATCAGCTAATCCACAATAGTTTAGTGAGAGATTTACCAATAAAGGAGTTCCATTGTGATGAAACCTGCACTGATTGTTTAAAAGGAAAACAACACAAAGTCTCATTCCCCTATTGAAGAGCCTAAGTCCACTGCCTGCTTGCAATTACTGCATATGGATCTACTTGGTCCTGTGAGAGTGATGAGCATGGCAAAGAAGAAATACTGTTTGGTAATTTGGATGATTACTCCAGATTTGTATGGACTTTCTTTCTACATTCAAAGGATGAGGTTGCTCTGAAGATTATCAACTTTGTGTTGTATGTTGAGAAGCAGTATTCTCCTTTCAGTCAAGTGTATAAGGAGTGACAATGGAACTGAATTCGGAAACCATACACTTGATGAATTTTATCTTTCAAAGGGAATCAAAAGGCAGTTTAGCATCCCAAGGACTCCAGAACAAAATGGAGTAGTGGAGAGAAAGAACAGGACCCTAATTGAAGCTGCAAGGTCTATGTTGGCTGACTCTGGTTTGCCACTGACCTTTTGGGCTGAAGCTGTTAACATAGCTTTCTATGTGCAGAATAGAGCCTTAGTAAATCAGAGGTTGATGAAGACTCCATATGAAGTTCTACATCACTTGGCTCCTCTAATTTCATTTTTAAAAGCATTTGGGTGTCCCTGTTTTATTCTCCACACAAAGGATCAACTCCAAAAATTTGATCCTAAGGTGGATGCAGGGTATTTTAATTGTTATTCATCTACTTGCAAAGCATACAGAGTCTTCAACCGCAGAACAAAGATAGTTGAAGAGACTCTGCGTGTAAATTTTAATGAATCTCCAATGGACAAGATTCCATAAAACCCTGTGGAGTTGTTTGATTTGGACATACTGCAGTATGTTCCTTATCAACCTCCAGCTGTTGCAGATCATGTGGATAAATCATCTTCTGCAGCATGTCTTCCACCTGGTGGTATTGATGTTGATGATGATAATATCAATACTCACCTATTCAAGTTTAGTGACCAACTACCCGAGTCTGCTAAACTTGATGTTCCTGTAGCTTCAGCAGTTTCATCCACAACAAATGCAATGAGATCTTTGATTCCTCTACATCTTTTGAGTTACCATCAAATTCTTGGTTCCAAGAGTCAGCATCAACATCTGCCACTTCTGAAGGTTCTACAAACACTTGCACATATATCATTGTTTATCAAGAGCTGAAGAATCACCCAATGTCTCAAATCATTAGTGATATCAATGCTGGAGTTTCAACAAGAAGTCAATTGTCTAACTTCTGCTTTTATGCTCTCTTCACCAGTCAGCTAGAGCCAAAGAACTATCATGTTGCTTTAAGAGACAATGGATGGGTTGAAGCCATGCAGCTTGAGCTACTTCAGTTGAAGAAACATCAAGTGTGGGAACTGGTTCCTCTACCCCCAGGTAAGTGTGCAATAGGCACTAAATGGGTGTTTAGGAATAAAACTGATGAAAATGGGCTTATTGTTAAGAACATGGCTAGACTGGTTGTACAGGGGTTTCCACAAGAAGAAGGTATTGATTATGATGAAACCTTTGCCCCTGTAGCCAGACTAGAGACAATTAGATTGTTCTTAGCCTATGCTGCATTCCACCATCTTAAAGTTTTTCAAATGGATGTCAAAAGTGCATTTTTATATGGTAAAATAAAAGAAGAAGTTATGTGTGTCAACCACTAGGTTTTGAGGACAATAAACATCCTAAATGGGTGTATGAATGGTGTATAAACAGGATAAGGCTCTTTATGGGTTGAAAAAAGCTCCTAGAGCCTGGTATGAGACACTTTCCACTTTTCTTCTCAAGAATAATCACTAGAGGGTCCATAGATAAAACTTTGTTTATTAAGAAGGTGGATCAGCATAAGGTACTTGTTCAAATTTATGTTGATGATATTATTTTTGCATCCTCTGATACCCAGTTGTGTGATGATTTTCCCAAATTAATTAAAAAGAGGTTTGAAATAAGTGCAATGGGAGAATTACAGTTCTTTCTAGGCTTGCAAATCAAACAAAAGGCTGATGGAACCTTTATTCATAGTCAAAATATACAAAAGATCTTTTGAATAAGTTTGATTTACAAAATTGTAAGCCCTGTTCTACTCACATGTGCAACACCACACAACTGGATGCGGATCAGAAGGTAAAGCTGTTGATGAAACACTTTACAGATGTATGATTGGGTCCTTGATGTACTTAACAGCTTCTACACCAGATATCATGTTTGCTACTTGTGTCTGTGCTAGATTTCAGGCTGTTAAAGAGTCTCATTTGATTGCAGTCAAGAGGATCTTTAGATATTTGCAAGGTACACAATCTCTAGGTTTATGGTATTCCACTGGACACTCTTGCAAATTAGTTGCTTTTTCAGATAGTGACTATGCAGGGTGCAAGTTAACTAGAAAGTCAACTTCTGGTGGATGTCAATTCCTAGGCAACTGTTTGATTTCTTGGCAGAGTAAGAAACAAACATCTGTTGCTACATCCACTACCGAAGTAGAGTACATTGCAGCTGCAAGTTGTACTTCTCAGGTACTCTGGCTTCAGAACCAACTTTTGGATTATGGCATTACAGAGACTAAGACTCCATTATTAATGGATAGTGCTTCAGCTCTGTGCATTGTCAAAAATCCAGTGCAGCACTCTAGGACCAAACATATAGAGATCAGACATCATTTTATTAGGGATTGTTTTGAAAAAGGTCTGATTGATCCTAAGTTTGTGCGTAGTGCTGATGAGCTTGCAACATTTCTACTAAGCCTTTGGATAGTTCAACTTTCCAAAACCTTGTGTACGGCATGGTATGCTGCAGCTAGAATAAGTGATAACTACTGATGATCTCAGTATATAAGTACTGATGATAATTAGTGCCATATCACATATAGTACTGATTCTGTTAAAACAACTGATAAAGTTACAACTACTCATGTAGTTATACTACTGATGTCAATAAAAACAGATAAGTACTGATGTCCTATGAAACAACTGAAAACAGCTAAAAGGCTGATGAGTAAGTGTTAAGGACAGTATGAAACAGCTTAAAGGCTATGAATTGACGAAAACTACTGATGAGGACTTTCTCTTCAGTTGTTTCTACGACTGTTGTTTCATCCTAAATAACTGATGACAAAACCATGTGTTCAGTAGTTTCACAACTACTAATTACTAATACCAAGTTATCAGTTGTTTACAACACCTGAAGACCAAACCGAGGTTTTCAGTAGTTTCACAACTACTGATGCCTAAAACCAAGACTTCAGTTGTTTCAACTTCTGAAAGGGTAATACCATGTCATCAGTTGTTTACAACTACTGATGAATAACACCAAACCCTTCAGTCATTTTCTAATCCTTACCCTATAAATACCCCATACCTAATCCTTCAGCGCTTCATCTTCTCCAAACCTAACGTTCAAATCTCCAAAACTTCTCTCTCATTAATGGCGACCATACAGCTCAAACCTCGACATAACTGTGTTGCCTACCTCACAAAATCACCCATCTGGACAAAGTTCGATAACACCATTGATCTAATGGTCCAATCTCCCTACCAAATGGCCTTCCTTCTAAATCCCACCATTCATGCCGAATGCTTACACCAATTTTGGACGAACATCAACCTTATAACTGGGGAGAACAACACTGAGTCTCTCCAGTCGTTCGTCAACAACCATCAAATAGTCATCACTCCAGAAATCATTTGCCAAACCCTCAACTTGGATGATGCCACTTTCCCCATTGGGTATCCAAAAGGCACAACTGGTTTATCCTTTGCCCACCATGGATATCAGGGAAACCTCAGTGCCTCTACCATCCTGAAGAAGCATTTCCAACATGCAGAACGTCTTATCTTTCACATGGTTAATGTTTGCTTAGCTCCTAAGACATCCTCTTGGGATGAAATGTCTACCAGGTGGCAACAGATACTATTCTCTATCCTTGAGCAACAAGACTTAAACTTTTCTGAAATTATTTTTCTTGAACTTAAGGATATGGCCTCAAAACCTCTTTCTAATCAATGGATATTATATCCTTGGTTCATTATGGCCATCATAGAGAATCAGCTGCAAGCTGAGGGACTTATTGGCTTTGGAGTCCCTGCAACGGTTGTATTGCCTGAAGTATACTCCAGGCACAACTCTTACCAAACACTGAAACAGGCTGCCAAATTGCGAAAACCCACGCAGTTGGAACCCACAGCCACCACCTCCAGAACCAGAGTCCCCACCAATCCCAAATCCAAAAGCCAAAAAAGGCTACTCAGGGAGATGTGTCCCCTGAGGATGCCCCTGTACCACAAACACAGGAGCCATATACTGGTATTAACCCCCCAGTTGTGTCAAAGACTCAACCTGCCAAACCCGCATAGGTATCCTCTCAACAGGATCCTGTTGCAACCAATATTGGGGAACCCACACTGCTAGAACCTCTCTCACTTGAGAGGGTTACCATTGAAGCGCACTATTCACCCCGGGTGCAATCTGCTTCGACCCAATCACCACATGCAACCATCCCCCAAAGTCCTACATTAATTGTTGCACAAGTGCTGAGTCAGTTGCACTCCTCACCCCCTCCCCAGATACCAATTACAACTGGGCATACCTCTACCATTGAGGGGGAGGATCAAACTGCAGCTAATAACCCACAGCATAGGGGTTACAATGTTACATTTCCTAGATTAGATTCTTGAGGAGAGGCCTTGGAAAATAAGCAAGGATGGCCTTTGAGATCAATTTTCTTGGAAAGATCTAAGGCATACACTCTTCCTGTCCTATTGGCCTTCAGGAGAGTGTGAGCATCCAATACCTTGTCAATCAAACTCAGAACTTTGGATGACAGAATCCTGCAGTTCTGGCTTGTGAAAAGGGCAACATGGCCTTTGTCACACAATGACTGACACTCAAAAGATTATACTTGAGATTTTCCACATGGTTGACATCATCAAACTTTATTTCCCCATTGGAAACAAAGCCCTTCCCGATGATGTAACCTCTTGCATCATTGCCAAAAGAAACAAATCCCTTCCTTCCTGGAGAGTAGTCATTAAGAAGTGAGTTGTTCCCAGTCATATGCATAGATCCCCCACTGTCTACATACCAGATGCTACTTTGGCATGTTGAAGAAACCTGCATAAATAAACAATCAGTTAGTTTTGGAGACCCAAACCTTTTTGGTTTTGGGCCTGGTCTCATCAACAGATGGTAAACTAACAGGTTTATTGGACACAATAGCTTGGGGTGAAGGAGATGGTTTAGAAGAGGAATCCTTCGGCTTGGATCTCCTTTTCTGGGGTTTCAACACAGGGCCATCAAGTTGGTTAACTCTCCCAACAGATGTTGAACCATCATTACCAGCTGTGTCTGATTCTGGGAGAGAGCTTTCAGCTCTTCAGACACATTGGTATTGGTGTTTGATGATGAGTTCTTGTGTTGCACCATCTTCTTTTGAGCAACCTCAGCTATTGCCTGTTGCACTCCTTCCTTTTTAGATTTCTTTTTGGTCATAGGAGTAACATGATTTGATGCTGCTGGTACAAACTTGGACTCAAACTCAGTTTTCATTTTAGCCAAGTTATCTTTAATTTTCTCTTTTTGTTTGAGTTTGGATCCCTTTTTGTACCAACAATCATCTGTGAGATGATTGAATAGACCACATATTTCACATGGTTTCTTCTTCATCTTCTGTTGATCATCAACTAAAGAAGATGAAACTACTGAAGACTTGCTCTTCAGCAGTTTAGAAGCACTTTTTGCCTTCTTGTCAACTTCCTTAGTAGGCTTCAAATCCTTCCTACTGACAGTTTTCTTCTTTTCAGTGCTGTCAGTCATTAGGATTTGAACTCCAGATGTTATCCCCTGCTCTCCAGTACCCTCAGTACTTCTAGGGATAACACTTGGGTTGATCAACTCATTGATCATGTGAGTGTCAGCAGTTGAACCATCAATATCAGCTGATAGGTTCACAGAGGGATTACTACTGACTTCAACTACTGATGGTGCTTTATCAAGTAGTGAATCACATGATGAGGTGGATTGGTCATTACTTTCTCCATCAGATTCTGCTCCTGCTCTTGAAGCAAAAACTGTAGGAGGAGCAGTGTGATTATAACCAATGCCAAACTTCACATTGGAAGCTGTTTGCTTACTAAGAAGCATTTCAAAGCCCTTACAAGATTGTACCCATCGATCACACTCTACCTGGGTGACAGCAAGAGTATCTTTGAGGTCTTTGTACTTCTCTAAGAGTACATCCTCCCTAGCCTTATCATCAGAAATTTGGCATTTTAATTTGTAAATCTCATCAGTTTTCTCTTTTAGCACAGACTCAAACTCAGCTTTATTTTTGGAAATTGTTTGTTCTAGCTCTACATTTTTATTGATTAAAGCCACATTTGCTTCTCTAATAGAGGCAAATGCTGCTATGCAAGTTTCAGAACATAGTTTGGCCTTAGCCTCAGAGGATACCTGTGATACCTGTGTTGAAGAGGTACTTGAGGATGATCCATCAGAGGATTCCAAAGCCATGAGAGCTAGATTTCCAAAAGGATGCTCACCGCCATGTTGACCAGCACCTGAGAACAGTTGTTCATTACCAGACACATCATCTGGTAAACTGCTCCAGTCAACAACTCCTGGTGTGAAGAAGCTGTGTTGTTGAAGTTGATTAGGTTGATGAGATTGGGATGGTTGAGGCTCAGGGAGTGCATGTGGTTGCTGAGCAGTGGGTGCTTGAACCTGGCCTGGTTGTGGCATGTAATAGCAGGGGTATGGATATGGCATTGGCCCCTGTGGAACAAAATATGCAGGAGATTGTGGTTGATGATGATAACCAGAATTGGCAGGTTGTTGCCCTCTGTTTTGTTGACTATTGCCAGGGAAAGTCACAAAAGGTGCAGGAGAGTTAGATCCAGATGATCTACATTCTCTTGCAAAGTGCCCAAGCCTGTGGCATTTATGGCACTTCAACTTACTCTTGTCAAAACCAACTTTGGTTTTGCCAGAGAGTCCTGGGAATTTCCTTCCAGTTCTTTTGTAGAACTTCTGAGATCTGATATTTATCAAGGCCATTTGGCTCAAAATATCCATCTCTTCTAAGTCATCATCAGCAATCCCCTTGAGATCATCCATGATGAAACATAGATTGTCACTATTACTACCAGCAGAATAACTATCAACACTCACAAAGGCAGGCTCAGAAGTGTTTGTAGAGAAATCAATATGCTCATCATACTGGCTTTCAGATGACGCATATTCTGACTCTTGATGTCCAATCAGGGTGGTGTTCCCTTGGACAAAATCCTCAGTGAGCTTGCCAGATGAAACCAATTTCCTTTTCTGCTCTATCTCTCTCTCGAATGTAAGCAGTTTCCCATGAAGTTGGGTGAGAGATAGGCGATCAACATCAGCATTTGAGCGTAGAACAATGGTATATGTGTTCCATCTCTCAGGCAGTGATCTTAAGAATCTATGGTTCATCTGACTCCTGGTATATTCATGTTTAACCATTTTCAATTCAGAGATTAAACATGAAAACCGCTCAAATTGTTGAGTCAGAGTCTCACCCTTTCTATGAGAGAAAGTCTCATATTGTTGGGCGAGGATTTCCCTGTTGTTTGCTAAAACCTCATCAGTACCACCAAATTGTTCTTTAATGGAATTCCAGAGGTCATGAGCAGACTCACAATGCAGAAGCCCAGAGTAGATCTCATTAGGAATAGCCATAGCCAAAATTCATGGGCTTTTGCATCGATTTCAAACAACTTCTTGTCCTCATCGGAGTATTGTTCCTTCTTCTTTGGAACCAACTGGTTTGTTTCGGATCATTCACCATTGGCTTATGTGGTCCATGTACCATAGATGTCCAACAACCTGAGCTATTGACAGACAGGTGATGGAGCAATCTTCTCTGCCAAATGTTATACTCATTCCTCACCAAGATCGGAGGCTTGGTAGAGGATCCAGTATTGAAAGGATCATTCGAAGAAATAGTCATTGTGGAAAATCAGACAGATTCAAGTAAAATCACAATAAATTTAGCTCAAAACCACACAGAACCTCAAATAAAACGGCCAGAAGCGATACACTCTCAATCTCTATAACAGATCCTTGCGAATTTTGCTAATTCGATTAAACTTAGAGCGATTGAACAGTTTCAATGATCAATTGTTAGATCGATCAATGATTAACCTGCTCTGATACCATTTGTTAGAATCTCAGCCCTTGGTTTAATCGATTGAACAGTTTCAGCAGCGGAATAGCTCAGAATTAGACAAATTCAACAAGAACAATTGATATAAAACGATAAAAGAATTTTGTTATAGAGAGAGAAATATCCGACAAAAGGAATATTGCATTAAGATTGTCGGCCTCAAAGGCACGATTACAGGTGAGTCATCTTTCCTTATAAAGGAAAGAATGACGTAGGCTGATGTCACCTGAAAGTGACATGTAACCGTTTTATAACTACTGATGTTTAACAACTACTGAAGATGTCAACAACTGACATCTTCTTACAAATGTTCCTAAGTGTTAAACATCTTATTTACAACTACTGAAAAACATAAAACTACTGAAACTACAACAACTGAAGAACAACCTCTTCAGTTGTTTACAAGTACTGAAAAGAAAAATAAACAAACTACTGAAAGGAGAAGAAAACTACTAAGAAGAAAAACCATCACAACAACTGAAGAAGCCCTCTTCAGCTGTTGTTATCAGCTGTTAACATCAGCTGATGTCTTCAGTACTTGAACATCAGACTTGTCTTTCAGCTGTTGATCTTCAGTCTTTGTCTTCAGTACTTGTTGAAGTCTTCAGACTTTAGATCTTCAGCTGTTGTCTCAGTCTTTGTCTTCAGTACTTCAGACGTACTTCAGCAGTTGTATTCTTCAGACTTTGTAGAACAGCTGATCAGGTCTTCTTCAGCTGTTGTGATGTCTTGTGGGACTTAGAGGTTTCTCTGATCAGGCTCATTGGTTCTTTTGGTCCAACAAACTCCCCCTGAACCAATGCAGCCAAAACCTCTAAGTTATTTGACGAGTCCCACTTATTTTGGCAGATAGATTGGTCTCTTTATCCTCTTGATCAGATGAGAAGTGACCCCTTTTCAGCACCGGCCTGGAAAGAAGTCTCTGATGATCTGTTTGGCATGATATGGTTGGGAGCTCTGTATTGGGGACTTGGACACCGAGCTGTTGCCCCAACCATGAGATCTACTTCCCGTGTATCAGCCTATATGATTCCCTGGTGTAAGCCATTAGAAACATGATTTGCTCATCCATTGTCAGCACCTCGGGCACACCATCAAATAATCCTTCTCGGCCATACACTTCAGATATGTACTTGGCCTGTTTTCCATTCTTGAGCTCAACCGTGGTTATTTGTCTATAAGCAAACTCATCTGGATGAGTCCCTTCTAAGAGCAGGTTGAGCTCTTCTTGTTTGAAGTTTTCAAGTCGTTTGTAAACCAATCCCTTCTTTATAATTTTGTTCTCTAACATCTTTTGAGGTGGTTGTTTGGCTTCATAGGCTTTCTTGAACTCTTCAACAATTTCCCAAGGGGAAGTCTTCGGAGCCAGGCAAACATTTACCATATGAAATAATAATCGTTCAGCATCTGGAAAATGTTTCTTCAGGATTGTTGAAGCACTAAGATCACCCTGATATCCATGTTGTCCAAAGGAAAGATCAAGTTGGCGCTTAGGATATCCAACAGGGTAGGCAGCATCATCTAACAGTAATATTTGGCGGATGGTAGCAGTAGAGATGACTACCTTATGCGAGTTGATAGATGAATGGATAGATTCTCCATTAACGGTCGCATTCATCCAGAACTGACGTAACGAATCGGCATAAATGATTGGATTTAAAAGGAAAGCCGTTTTTAGTGGGGATTGGACCATAAGATCTATAGCATTTTCAAATTTGGTCCAGAAGGGCGATTTTGTAAGGTATGCGACACAGTTGTGTCGAGGTTTGAGTTGCATGGTCGCCATTAATGAAGGTGAAAGGTTTTCAGAGCTTTTGAAAAGTTAGGTCGTGAAAGAATGAAAAACTCTGAAAGAGGGATCAGGTATATATAGGGTACGGGTTATGAAACGACTGAAGGTTTTGGAGTTAGTCATCAGTATTTGAAGGTACTGATGACGTGGTATTATCTTTCAGAAGTTTGAAACGACTGATGGTATTGGTGTGGTCAGCAGTTATAAAACAACTGAAGACATGGTGTTTACTATCAGACGTTGAAACAACTGAAGTCTCTGATTTAGGCATCAGTAGTTTTAAAAACTACTGAAGACAAGTTGGACTTCAGATGTTGAAACAACTGAGGACTTGGTATTAGTCATCAGTAGTTGTGAAACTACTGAAGACCGTGGTTTTGCCATTAGTTGTTGTAAACAACTGAAGACTTGGTGTTAGTCATCAGTAGTTGTGAAACTACTGAAGACATGGTATTGCTTCAGTTGTTTATAAAGAAACAGCAGTTTGTGAACTACTGAAGAGAGAGTACTCATCAGTAGTTGTCGTCAATTCATAGCCTTTCAGCTGTTTCATACTGTCCTCAACACTTACTCATCAGCTTTTAGCTGTTTTCAGTTGTTTCATAGGACATCAGTACTTATCTGTTTCTACTGATTTCAGTAGTTGTAACTACATCAGTAGTGTAGAACAGATAAAGTACAGTACTTAAAGCATTTAGCCTTCAGTAGTTATAAAAACTACTGAGGGTAAAATAACTCATCAGTACTTATATGTGACATGGTTACCAATGATCATCAGTAATTACTGAGATCATCAGTAGTTGTCACTTATTCTAGCTGCAGCATACCAAGCCTTAACACCAGGTTGTGGAAAGTTGAACTATCCAAAGGCTTAGTAAAAATGTCTGCAAGCTCATCAGCACTAGGCACAAACATAGGATTAATTAGACCCTTTTCAAAACAATCTCTTATAAAATGATGTCTAATTTCTATATGTTTGGTCCTAGAGTGCTGGACAGGATTTTTGACAATGCAAAGAGCTGAAGCACTATCCATTAATAATGGAGTCTTAGTCTCTGTAATGCCATAATCCAAAAGTTGATTCTGAAGCCAGAGTATTTGGGATGTACAACTTGCAGCAGCAATGTACTCGGCTTCAGCAGTGGATGTAGCAACAGATGTTTGTTTCTTACTCTGCCAAGAAATCAAACAGTTGCCAAGGAATTGGCATCCACCAGAAGTTGATTTCCTGGTCAACTTACATCCTGCATAGTCACTGTCAGAGAAAGCAACTAATTTGCAAGAATGTCCAGTGGAATACCATAAGCCTAGAGATTGTGTGCCTTGCAGATATCTAAAGATCCTCTTGACTGCAATCAGATGAGACTCCTTAGGTGCAGCCTGAAATCTAGCACAAACACATGTAGCAAACATAATATCTGGTCTAGAAGCTGTTAAATACATCAAGGAACCAATCATACATCTGTAAAGGGTTTCATCAACACCTTTACCTTTCTGATCAACATCCAATTGTGTGGTGTTGCACATGGGAGTAGAACAAGATTTACAGTTTTGTAAATCAAACTTACAGTTTTGTGAATCAAACTTATTCAAAACATCAGCATTTGAGCGTAGAACAATGGTATATGTGTTCCATCTCTCAGGCAGTGATCTTAAGAATCTATGGTTCATCTGACTCCTGGTATATTCATGTTTAACCATTTTCAATTCAGAGATTAAACATGAAAACCGCTCAAATTGTTGAGTCAGAGTCTCACCCTTTCTATGAGAGAAAGTCTCATATTGTTGGGCGAGGATTTCCCTGTTGTTTGCTAAAACCTCATCAGTACCACCAAATTGTTCTTTAATGGAATTCCAGAGGTCATGAGCAGACTCACAATGCAGAAGCCCAGAGTAGATCTCATTAGGAATAGCCATAGCCAAAATTCATGGGCTTTTGCATCGATTTCAAACAACTTCTTGTCCTCATCGGAGTATTGTTCCTTCTTCTTTGGAACCAACTGGTTTGTTTCCGGATCATTCACCATTGGCTTATGTGGTCCATGTACCATAGATGTCCAACAACCTGAGCTATTGACAGACAGGTGATGGAGCAATCTTCTCTGCCAAATGTTATACTCATTCCTCACCAAGATCGGAGGCTTGGTAGAGGATCCAGTATTGAAAGGATCATTCGAAGAAATAGTCATTGTGGAAAATCAGACAGATTCAAGTAAAATCACAATAAATTTAGCTCAAAACCACACAGAACCTCAAATAAAACGGCCAGAAGCGATACACTCTCAATCTCTATAACAGATCCTTGCGAATTTTGCTAATTCGATTAAACTTAGAGCGATTGAACAGTTTCAATGATCAATTGTTAGATCGATCAATGATTAACCTGCTCTGATACCATTTGTTAGAATCTCAGCCCTTGGTTTAATCGATTGAACAGTTTCAGCAGCGGAATAGCTCAGAATTAGACAAATTCAAACAAGAACAATTGATATAAAACGATAAAAGAATTTTGTTATAGAGAGAGAAATATCCGACAAAAGGAATATTGCATTAAGATTGTCGGCCTCAAAGGCACGATTACAGGTGAGTCATCTTTCCTTATAAAGGAAAGAATGACGTAGGCTGATGTCACCTGAAAGTGACATGTAACCGTTTTATAACTACTGATGTTTAACAACTACTGAAGATGTCAACAACTGACATCTTCTTACAAATGTTCCTAAGTGTTAAACATCTTATTTACAACTACTGAAAAACATAAAACTACTGAAACTACAACAACTGAAGAACAACCTCTTCAGTGTTTACAAGTACTGAAAAGGAAAATAAACAAACTACTGAAAGGAAAAGAAAACTACTAAAGAAGAAAAACCATCACAACAACTGAAGAAGCCCTCTTCAGCTGTTGTCATCAGCTGTTAACATCAGCTGATGTCTTCAGTACTTGAACATCAGACTTTGTCTTTCAGCTGTTGATCTTCAGTCTTTGTCTTCAGTACTTGTTGAAGTCTTCAGACTTTAGATCTTCAACTGTTGTCTCAGTCTTTGTCTTCAGTACTTCAGACGTACTTCAGCAGTTGTATTCTTCAGACTTTGTAGAACAGCTGATCAGGTCTTCTTCAGCTGTTGTGATGTCTTGTGGGACTTAGAGGTTTCTCTGATCAGGCTCATTGGTCTTTTGGTCCAACACTCTCAAACCCCACAGATGGCACCTTCATCTGAAGGACTCCCAAACACAGAGCCACTCCCAAATACTCAGCCACCTGCCTCTGCTTCTGGCACTATTTCTCAAGAACAGAACCCCCCTGAGCAAATAGCTGCTATCTTTCAAAATTCCATACCTCTCATCACACCTATAATCAATGATATAGTGATCAAAACCATTGATGAGAGGCTTTCCTCAGTAATACAACCCTTGATAGAGGAAATTGTGGGCAAAAAGCTTTCTGACAATCAAACCCTTGCAACCAATGCACCCAAAAAGGGGGAGATTCAGTCAGTGAAAGCAAAAAGAAAGAGGAGTGCAGAGAGGAAAGAGAAAGAGAAAGAAACAGAAGTGACAGAAGTGGAAAAAGAGAAGGAGTTGGCTGTGGAGACTGAAAAAAAGAAGGAGAAGGAAGCTGACATGGAGAAATATAAGAAAAGAAAGAATGAGAAGGAGACTGCCTTAGAGCTGATGGTAAAAGATCAGTTGGATAACATCATTGATCAGTTGTTTAGGCAAGGCCATGACACTGATAAACTTGAGTCTGAGATAAGAAGATTAGAGATTGAAGAAATCCAAAATAGATGGGCAAGTTATGATGTGTTAGAAAGAGAAAGGCTGGAGATCATGATCAGGTTTATAGCAAAATATCTTGGAAGATCAATGATTGAAATCAAGGCTTGGTCCAGGGACAGCATCTTGGCAATAACCACCAAGATCTGTTCGTCTGAAGTATACACTAAAGGATTAGTTATTGAAGCTTTGAATGAAGCTGGTGCTGGGACCAGGACTGAACTAGCCAGGCAATCTAAAGCCACACTCACCTCCAAAATGCTAGAACAGCCTGTCAACATTCCCACACCAGGACCACCAAAAACATAACCCACCAAACCAACTCCCTTACCCTCAAAACCAACAGCCGATGATGTACCCCAAAAGAAGAAGAGAAGGGTATTGAGGCTAGAAGATGATGAAGAAGATGATGATGAAGATGAAGATAGGCTGCCACTCTCAGCTGTTATACAGTTGCCGAAGGCCACAAGTCACTCTCCAACAATTACTCCTGAAACTCAAAGACAAATTGTGAAAGTGAAGCTAGAAGAAGAAGAGCTTCACAAACAACACGATGAGGAATTGTTGAGGAGGGTTGACAAAGCATATGCAGCCACATCTTCTATTATCAACATGAAGAAGCATGCACTCAGATTATACACTCTTAAGCATACATCTCAATATCAAAAGGAGAGAGTGAGGATTTGGCCTGATCCCAGGGTCTCTCACAGGATTCACAAGAAAAACATTCCACAGAGATACATTGGCCAGGTGAAAAAGATTATAGATGAAGTGATCTCACTGGTCTTTGTAGTATCACCCTGAGAAATCCAAGAGGACTTCAAGAAAGCTTATAAAGCTAACCAAACCCCACAGAAGATGCTGAAAAATAAAATGGTGAAAAAGGGGTTAGTATATAAGATGCTTGAAGAAGTCAGAAAGAATGAGCTCCAGTTGTTCCTAGAGGGTAATCACCCTGATGAATTTGCTTATAGAATAATAACAACTGTGGAGCTAAAGAATGGGAAACAGGTCAAATACCTATCCGATACCATGGGCCTGAATCATTATTTGAAGGAGGTGATGAAGAGCTGACCATGGAGGAACAAATTACCTTCCCTGAGGCCTACACAAGAGAGTCATACAGACTCATAGTCGGGAAATAGATCTCATGGATGGGGTAACAACTCTGTGTCCAGTTCCCCAAGACAGAGTTCCCATTCATACTTTGCCAAACAGATCATTGAGACTTCTTCCCAGGCCTGTGCTTAAAAGGGTCACTTCTGAGCTGATCTAGAAGACAAAAAGACCAATCCTTCTGCCATAATAAGTGGGACATCTTCAATAAGTTTAGAGGTTTTGGCTGCATTGGTTCAGGGGTAGTTTGTTGGACCAAAAGAACCAATGAGACTGATCAGAAAAACCTCTAAGTCCTACAGACATCACGACAACTACTGAAGACTTGATTAGCTGTTGTAACAAAGTCTGAAGATGAACAGCTGAAGACTAAAGTACTGAAGACTTCAACAGCTGAAGACCAAAGTCTGAAGATCAACAGCTGAAGACTAAAGTACTGAAGACTTCAACAGCTGAAGACTAAAGTACTGAAGACTTCAACAGCTGAAGACCAAAGTCTGAAGATCAACAGCTGAAGACTAAAGTACTGAAGACTTAAACAGCTGAAGACTAAAGTACTGAAGACTTCAACAGCTAAAGACCAAAGTCTGAAGATCAACAGCCGAAGAACAAAGTACTGAAGATCAACAGCTGAAGTACAAAGACTGAAGACATCAGCTGATGACAACAGCTGAAGTTCAAGTACAAGTACTGAAGCCTTCAGAGTTTGTTACAACAGCTGAAGAAGCACTCTTCAGTTGTTGTGATCGTTTCCTTTCAGCAGTTTTCTTTTTGTTTCAGTATTTGTAAAACGACTGAAGAGCATGTTCTTCAATCGTTGTAGTTTCAGTAGTTTCTTTTTAGTAGTTGTAGTGATAGTTAACACTTAGTATTTTTGTAAGAAGATGTCAGTTGTTTGACATCTTCAGTAGTTGTGTTAACTATCAGTAGTTGAATAAATTCTGTTAGATGTCACTATCAAGTGACATCAGCAGATGTCACATCTCTTATATAAGAGGTGTTGACCTAATTGTATCCGTCACATTCTGTTACCACGAAACTGAATATTGAATGATATATATTTTGCAGAATTCTCTCTGTCTATAACCGTTTGTTCTTACCTTGAATATCTTTTGTGTTCTTGTGAATTGGCTAATTCAATGTTTGATTTTCACTGCTATACTCTCTAGTCAATCAAACGTAGATCACTGATCTTAACAAACCCGACTTGGATCATAACGTACTAACCACATCAATATTCTAAGTGTCTTGGGCACATAGAATCCTACAATTTTGATTAATATTAATAATGAAGAGAGAAATCTCTTTGTGGGGATTATATCAATCTTTCATTACACATGTGCATCCTTTATGATTAAATGGACATGATTATGAACTTGAAGATTGAAGGTATGTTTGTCATCTTAAGCTCATACCTGGTTGATATTTTGATGCAAATGACTTTTATCATGTTTTGGTTAATTTATATTCAATGTGTACCTCACACACATAAGCATGGAATGATCAACCCTCCTTATATAATGTATGGTAGAACTTTGTCACAACTTTTCTTACCAGGTTACTTAAGTCATGAAATCTCATGTTTACAAAATCAGTTGCTTCTGACATCCTGTCTCTACTCAGCACATGTATTTTCATTCTACTCATTTTATAGATGGCTTCCATTGGTAACTTTTTTGGAGAAATCGGTTCCCGTATGGAGATTGTTGAAAGACCATCTCTATGAATCAATAAACTCCCTCCCACATCCACTTCAAGCTTAACAATGTTTCCAAGTTGCAGTGGTATTTTCTTCTTCTTTCTTTTGTCTCTTTTAATCTTTATTCTACCATAGGCCAGTTTCAACAATTTGATGTATGATTCATCAAGTAATCTTACTTCATATCCACTGAAAAGTCTGATGTCAGCTTCTTCTTTTCCTCCCCACTTCCTTTCTATCACCAGCTCATAGGTTTTCTTATCATAGTACACATTTGAGATGGGAGTGGAAGAATGAGTATCAGACACTACTTTCCTCTTTAATGACTCAGTTGGCTTTACCTTCAACTCAAGGAATACTATTTCTTCTGCTTCCACCTTTTTCTTCTTATCTAGGGGATTGACAAAAGTTTTATCTTTTCTTAAGCAAATTGTCTTTAATGAATTGAAGTTGTTTGTCCTTCTGAACATCTTAAGTATGTTCTCAAATTCATATCCCCTGAACATAGCTGCATGATTGATCAGTTCAAGTTGAGCTTGCTCCTTCAAATCATGAATCTCAAGGGCATTTACTAGAGAGCTGAGTACTCTATAGAGAATTGTACTAGCCCTGAGATTCTCTTCACCATGAACATGTTCCATGTGCTATCATACTTCCATGCTATTATATTGTGGTCTATCTTCCCATTGGGAGTAGACACCCCTCTAATCAGTTCAGCAGTGGTCAGTCCTTCTTGCAGCTTCAACTGAGATGGTTCTGCAAACCATTCAGGATATTTGTGGAGTACTGGGGCAAGTAGTTCTTGGTCTTTTATGTTTAACGACATGTCTTCAGCTGACATTCTATTTCTGGTTTTGGTCTTTGTCAATTCTTCTTCCAGTTTCTTGAGTTTATCTTTCTTTTCATTTATCAATTGAAGTGTTGCAACCCTTAAAGAAATTGTCTTCATGTTGGCAATTTTTCTTTTTATGAATCCCTGACATGAGAGATATTCCTTCATTTCCTTATCAGACATGTTATAAGGATCAGGAAATAATGATTCGTGGGATGAGGTTGATTTCTTCATTTGTGATAGTTTTTGTAGAGGACCCCTTCTTGGCAGTGGAATTTCATATCTTGTGGGTTTCTTCAAGGATGAGTCTTTGTGTTTTGGAGTGTCCTTTGTCATAGTCTTCTCATATTCAGTGTCTATTGTTGGATCAAGCAACAATTTCACATTCTCTTCCTCCTCTTCATTTTCTCATAAGTCATTACACACACTTCATTAGGATCATAGCCTTGATAGATCAAAAACATGGCTTTAATCATCAAGTCATCAGTTTGAGCTTTGGTTACCATATCTTCTAATGATTGTTCATCTTTAATAGGACTCTCCATGAGAACATCCTTTTTAACTTCATCTTCATCAGTAATTTCTCCTTCTTCTAAGTCAATTGCTCTGGCCAACTGTTTCAACTGAGCTTCTGCCTGCTCATGTTCTTCCAAAAATTCAGCAATTGCTGCTAAACTTCTTGGGTCATCTTTTTGTTTCTTTGAAGGTTCTTCTTCAGTTATTGGTCTCTTGCCTTTAACTTTTTCAGCTAGAAACTTCCTCTTCCTGAGTAAGTTTGAAGTTGGGGGCTAGAGGTTTCAGTTTGATCTTCTGGTTCAGGGACCTTTTCCGGTGTACTTGGCTCTTGATCCTTCATTTCACTTTGTTCAGGTACAGTTTCTTCTTTCCTTTCTTGTTCATATCTTTCTTTTAGTTCCTCTTTTTGTTCTTCAGTTAATGATATGGCAGAGACAATTTGCAGAGTTAATTCCTTTTGCAATGGCACTGGTGATTTGGGAATAAATTCAATAGGCTCTGCCTCAGTTCTTTGATTGTTTATGAATTCCCAAAATCATCATCAATGCTGAATTGTTCAGAAGTAAAACTATCCAAAGCACTGAAGAGTTCTTCAAATTCACCAATTTCTGAGTCTGAATGGCCAGTGTTTCCAGAATACACTACCATGTCCAGGCTCTGGTCTTTGATCTCAGTTTGACTTTCATCATCCACTTGTTCATCATTCTCATCATCATTCTTCACATCAGTTCTTTTGATCATCATTTCAAGCTCGGATATTCTGTTATTCTTGCTCTCAATTTCCTTTTCTAGTTTTGAGATGATATCAGCTTGTTCTTCTATGATGTTTTCTTGTTCCTCCATGGCAATAGTTTGTATTTCAAGAGTGTCTATATGTCCACTCATTTCTTCTCTTGAGTGTTTCAGTGCAGCTTTTAAATTTTCAATCTCTTTCGCTTGTTCCATTCTTTCAACAACATATTTTTCTTTAAGATCTTTCAATTCACCTTCTTTCTCATCAAGTTCAAGGATGCTGTCATTTATAATTCCTGCTTTCCTGTTTAATGTTCTTTCCATCCTTTCTACTTTGCGTAACAACTCATTTATTATTCATCTTTTTCATCAGGCCTATTGATGTATGATTCAGCATAGCTCTCAGAAGGAGCAGCCTCAGAAGGTTCTTTCACAGCTTTGGTTTGATCATGATGATCCTCCTCATCAGAAGATGATTTGGATGATTTGGATGCACTTTTTGATCCTTCTGGTTCAGCAGGGTGATCAAGTGATGATTGTAAAGGTTGGTAAGGAGGAATAGGTGGTTGGTGTGATGATATTGGAGATTGATGATGTGGTGATATAGGTTGAGTGGTCATTGGTGGTGTTTGTTGTGGTGATGGAAGTGATGATGGTTGAGGTAAGGTTTGAAGAGATGGTTGTGCAGAAGGTTGTGGTATTTGTTGTGGTGATGGCATTGGTGATGGTATTGGGGATGGTATTGGTGATGGTAAAGGTGATGGTATTGGTGATGGTATTGGTGATGGTATTGGTGATGGTAAAGGTGATGGTATTGGTGATGGTATTGGTGATGGTAAAGGTGATGGTATTGGTAATGGTATTGGTGATGGTAAAGGTGATGGCATTGGTGATGGTGTTGGAGTTGGTTGATCTATTGGTTGTGGAGGTGGTTGTGCTTGACCTGCTTGGTGTATTTGTTGAAACATCCAAGGAATAAGGGGTGAAGGGGCACCACTGTAGAAGTTCCTTGGGTCTTTCTTCTTAATGTACTTATAGGATCTTGCATCATAATGAGGAATGTTAAGTACTGATCCATCATTAACAATGTCTTGAAATGATTCATTGATTAGACATTGAATAAATCTGGGGTACATTAGAAACTTGTATCTCAACCCTTCTTGAATGTTGGAGATTAGGCCATTGAATACATATGCAGACATGTTAAATCTTCTGTTCGTGCGGAGAGCACAAATTGCAGAATATGTGAGGACTGGATTGTCATTCCATCCTGTTTTCGTTTTAGACAGACAATGTTGGAACATATGAATTAGGAATCTCCAAGGCAGATCCACTAATCCTTTGACTATCTGTTTGGCTTCATAGCTCCCTTCATAACTGATTTCAGAGAAAAATGTGGTTATCTCCTCATCATCCAATTCAAGAGGATCATCTGCATTATCATTGAATTGCAGACATCTTCTAACTGATTCTTCTATGATCCTCAGAGTGAGTTCAGTGTTGATCTTGCCAGTTAGAGTGTTCACTCCATTTTCTTCAACCACTTCAGCTGATTCCCAGAAAGACCTGATGGGATTCTCATAGATTGTTGGTCTTATTGTTATGGTATATGCTACCCTTGTGGTAGATAGGAATCTTATCAGATCTCTGAGACCTTCTGCTTTAGGCACATCAGGGTTTAGATAACCGCTGACGTTGTGGAGCTTGCTCCATGTAAGGTTTGTCATGTAATCTGCACAAGAGACATGTGTGTTAGTTCACAGTTTTGACTTTAATTTTTTTTGTTCATGTGACTTTGATTTGTTTCACACTTTTCTTTTTCATATTGCTTTGTTTTTCTTAGTAAACATGGTTATCATGGTTTTCAATATTAGTTGAATTCCTATCAATTTACATGTTTATTGACATCGAAAATGTATATTACATCACATTAATGAGTTTGATTTTGGTGTTCTTCAATAATTTTCTCGTTCATGTTTGATTTAGGGTAACGGTTCGAGACTTAGGTTTTGGTTTCAAAATCTGTTGAAGTTATACCTTATCTTTGAAACGACTGCTGTTGTGATTCGATGACAAGAATCTTTAATGATGAAACACAATAAAATCTTTGAATGTTTGTGATGATGATGATGATTGATGGTGGTGTAATGTAGTTTTGCGCTCGTCTCACTATAAGTTCTCTCAAATTTGAAAAGTATTAAATGATCTGTTTGAATTCCTTCGAATAGTCAAATAATACAATTTGAAAAATTTTACAAGTTTACAAGCAGATACAGTGAACACTATAGCAAATGCTGAAGGTCAATTTGTTTGATTTTGGTGATCCGCATTTGTTAACTGTAGCAGATGTATAAGACGAGTTTTGACATTGACAGTCCGCATTTGACTACTTTTGGTCATCCGCATTTGTGGCTGTAGCTAATGCGGAAGGCTTAATTTTGGCTGACTGTCCGCATTACTCTACTGTTACAAATGCGGACGTTTTGTGTCTTGATTTTATTATATCCGCATTTGTGCACTATTGCAGATGGGGAAGTTAAACTTGAAATTTTTTCTATCCGCATTGTATACTGTTGCAAATGCAGAAGTTAAACTTGAAATTTTGGCTATCCGCATTGTATACTGTTGCAAATACGGATGTTAAACTTGAAATTTTGGCTATCCGCATTTGGGTTGTAGTAAATGCGGAATAACATTGTAACAAATGCGGCAGAATGGCTTGTTTTACCATATCCAAATATGTATAGTAACAAATGCGATAGAACAAATTCCATGTGTACAACTACAAATGCGATAGACTTGTTCATACGCATTTGTTAACTATATCAAATGCGGTAGAGTAAACTTCACATTCACTTCACACCCTAATGCGGTAGAGTAAAATCATTGTCCGCATTAGTTGCACTTCAAAATTTGTTGTTACCCACATTAGTTATATGCATGGGTTACCTTCACCCGCATTAACTAATGCACTTACCTGCATTACCTTTTGAACTTAATCAAAAGTTAATGTGATTGAATTGATTATTTATCTTATGAAGAGGTGTCCTTGATTGATTTTTCTTATGAAGTTGGCTGTTGGAGTAGTCAATTTTTGCTTGGATTGACTTGTATGTTACAACTAATACAAGTTTCCCAATTTTGACAGATCTTGGGCTTATCATGCTTCTAAGAATCTGCATAAGCTGAGATATAATGGTTAACTTATTGCAACAACACCAACTAAAATTCCTTTTGTTTTGTTTTTCAAAATTGAGTTAATAAACAAAAATTTGAACTTACTTAAAAATTTTAAATTACTCCCCGTAAAGTTTATGTCCACATTTGGAGAGAAACTTTAATGATTTAAACGTTTTGAATATTATTTTTGAAGGGTTTGCAAGAACACTAAACCTAGTTTAACCCATTAAACTTTCTGAAAACGCAACGGAACAACAACTTTATAAACTTACTTATAAGCAGAAAAACATGTTCTTTAGGTGACCATATAAATGTAAAAAGCAAACCCAAAAACAAAGGATCATAATATGTGAATGAGCAAGCTATGAACACATGTAAAAGTACATAAAATCACCGCTACATTGAGTTGTGATAACTACCTTTCACCAGCAGTAAAAACGACCAAAGAAAGGAGGAAAGGATGTCCAAAATCGGCCAAGACTTCAAGGGTAGAAGTCATCAAGCTTGTATACCCAAAGCTTACTTGCAAACGTGTCTTGTTAGGGAGAATCTACACCAAGATCACCTCCAAAAACCCCCTTCTTGGCTGTTGCTGTTCCGTAAACCTTTTGGAGAGAAGAGAGTGTTTTTGGTGTTTTTCATGTGAAGTGAATGATGTTGGAGAGTCCTACACTCTTTCATAAAGAGTGTGTGTTACCAAGGGAAAAGAAGGAACCCCATTGGTCCATGCGGTGGCCGAAAGTTTTTTTTAAACATGGCTGAGATTCCCTCTCATTTTTATGTCTTGTTGACACATTAAAAGTTCATGACCTTCTTGGATTTTTAATGTGTGACAAGTTCAAGAACCATACTAATATGTTTAATGCACTAATCTTTAATTAAACATTTTAATTAAGATCACTAACATTACATTATCTTATGTTATTTAAACCCTTTTAAATAACAATGTGATTAATAAAACACATCAACAAATCATCCTTATGATTTGACCCATTTCATATATAATTGTTTAGAAAACCAATTTCCTAAATTTGGTGTGTTATTATTTAATTGCATGATCACATCATCAATTAAATAATCGTTTGTGTTTGCAAAGCTTATTATTGGGGTATAACCCGACTTGGATCATAACGTACTAACCACATCAATATTCTAAGTGTCTTGGGCACATAGAATCCTACAATTTTGATTAATATTAATAATGAAGAGAGAAATCTCTTTGTGGGGATCATATCAATCTTTCATTACACATGTGCATCCTTTATGATTAAATGGACATGATTATGAACTTGAAGATTGAAGGTATGTTTGTCCTCTTAAGCTCATACCTGGTTGATATTTTGATGCAAATGACTTTTATCATGTTTTGGTTGATTTATTATTTAATGTGTACCTCACACACATAAGCATGGAATGATCAACCCTCCTTATACAATGTATGGTAGAACTTTGTCACAACTTTTCATACCAGGTTACTTAAGTCATGAAATCTCATGTTCACTGATCCTCATTGGGATTCTTTTAATTTGATCCTTTTTCATGTTGATCCTCATTGGGATTCTTTTTACTTCACTTTGGAAGGTGATCCATGATAGGATTCTTTTGTTCATTCACTTGGAATGTATTACTTTGTTGATTCCTCCAATTTTAGATGTGTTCCACATTGGGAATCTTTTGGATCATGACATCTGCACGATGTGCAAGTTTCATCAAGTCTTTTCTCTGCAAAACAAAGATGAAACATGATGTGGTGAAAGAGATTCATAAAGTATCATTACCTGGTGTGTTAGGTTACTGCACACACATACATTCAGATAAGGCAATACATACCTGTACTTTGTGATAAGTGTTTCACAATTGAATATTTGTTTAATTCATCACTGCATGTATCTTTTCTTCCAAGTTGAGCCTACCAACATATCTCGTAAGTCATTTCAGTCTTTTACTTTTTGAAATTAAGCACAGTAAATGATATAACGACTGTAATTATATCATTTCCCAAGATTCTTTTCTTTATAAAACTTGATTTCTTTTTGTGGTTTTTGTGATGTTTTAAAATATTTTTGATGTTTTTCATATTTTTTTTTGCTTTACTCAAGGTTAATCATGCCAATTGACTGAACCAAAAATTCTAACCTACTATGTTCAAATGCCTTGGTAAACAAATCAGCTAATTGATTTTCTGTTGGTACTTGAATAAATTTGATTAAACCCTTTTCAGCACAGTCTCTCAAAAAATGATATCTAATTTCAATATGTTTTGTTTTTGAGTGCTGAACTGGATTATTAGTTATAAAGACAGCAGCTGTGTTGTCAATAGAAATTGGTGTATGCAAAAAGTTAAAACCATAATCAAGCATCTGGTTTTGAATCGAGAGAACTTGAGAGCAACATGCTGAAGCAGCAATATACTCAGCTTCGACTGTGGACACAAACACATTTGTCTGCTTCTTGCATTGCCAGGATACTAGTCTGGGACCAAGAAATTGACAATCGCCAGAAGTGGATTTTCTGTTGAAGTTGCATCCTCCATAATCACTATCTTTGTAGGCATAGAGATTAAATTCTCCTTCTTTTGGATACCATAATCCGAGAGCTGGTTTGCCCTTCAGAAATTTGAATATCCTCTTGACTGCGTTCACATGTCATTCTTTTGGATCAACTTGATATCTAGCACACACACAAACACCAAACATAATGTCAGGTCTACTGGCTATTAGATCTATAAGTGAACCTATCATTGATCGATAGTGAGTTTGATCCACTGATTTACCTTCAGGCTCAGGACCAATCTTCACTTTAATAGACTGACAGTCAGCAAAGTGGAATTTCTTCAGCATGGTTTCTACATATTTTGATTGATTGATGAAGATTGCATCTGCTGCTTGCTGGACTTGCACCCGTAGAAAAAATGTGAGTTCCCTCGTAGCAGTCATTTGAAACTTTGATTGCATAAGATCTTCAAATTCTTTGCGGAGTTGTTTGTTTGTCGAGCCAAATATAATGTCATCCATGTAGATCTAGACTAATAGCATGTCTTTTCCTCTTATTCTTCTTAAGAGAGTCTGATCAATCTTTCCTCTTTCATACCCATGTTCAAGATGAAAGGATGATAGAGTCTCATACCACTTTCTTGGAGCTTGATGAAGACCATACAGAGCTTTGTCAAGCCATTACACACTGTGAGGGAAATCTGGATCTTCAAAGCCAGGTGGTTGACTTACATAGACTTCTTCAGCAATCTTTCCATACAAGAAGGCACACTTTACATCCATTTGATAAACAGTAAATTTCATGGACGCAGAATTTGCGAGAAAGATTCTGATTGCTTATAGTCTGGCAACAGGAGCAAACACCTCTTCGTAGTCAATTCCTTCTTCCTGAGTGTATCCCTGTGCCACTAGTCTTGCTTTATTTCTGATGACTATCCCTCTATCATCAGTCTTGTTCCTGTACAGCCATCTGGCATCGATAGGGTATTGTCCTTCGGGGAGATCTACCAACTGCCATACTTCTTGTTTCTTGAATTGGAGCAATTGTTCCTGCAGTGCTTCAATGCAAGTATTGTCTTGAAGCGCCTCTTTGATGTTCTTGGGTACTGTTTGACATAGAAAGCATGAGAACAAACAGATGTTTGTAATACTTGACTTGCTTCTTGTCACCCTCTCATTAAGATCACCAATAATGGTTTCAAATGGATGATTCTTGTGTATTCTTGTGGTGGGAATGATGTCACAAGCAATAGTTACATCAAGATTAGAGACATTCATTTCATTATGGTCAGAGGCACAATCATCTTGTATTGTTGTTGAATTATGAAGATTGTGAATTTTTGTTTCAGTAACTTCTACATCTTCAGCAGCACTGAGGTTGCTTGCATCACTTGAAGTACCTTGAGTTTGTTCTGGATGAATAGCCTGTTTTTGATTTCTGATCTCATGTGACAAGTCATCTGAGTGAGATGGTACCAGTCTAGGACCTTCTTTAGAAGAAACACTAAGGTTATGTGACAAGTGTCTCATAGGATCAGCTTGAAGAGGAACATCTTCATTTATATGTTCATCAGATGTAGGTGGAATCAATGGATAATTTTCTCTTCTTTCTACATTTGATGAAGTATCACCTGAATGTATATTTCCTGCATCAGACAAGTGAAATTGGTCAAATGATTTAGTAAAAGTGTCAATATCAAACAACCAATCAGGACCATTTGTAGATTTAGGAAATGTATGTTCCTTGAATTGAACATTTGTGGATTCATCAATAATGTTCAGTCTAGGATTGAACACTCTATAAGCCTTTGAGACGGAAGAATAACCTACAAAATATCCTTCGTCAGACTTGGATGACAATTTTCCCAAATGATCACGGGTGTTTAATATCAGTCTGGACAACCAAATGATTTGAGGAATTCAATAAATGGTTTCCTATGAAATATCAGTTCATAAGGTGTCATGTTACTTTCTTTAACAATCAGAGTTCGATTTTGCACAAAGCACGATGTGTTAACTGCTTCTGCCTAGAAGGTGATTGGCAGTTTAGCATCGGCTGGCATAGTTCTTGTTGCTTCAATCAGTGTTCTATTTCGCCTTTCAGCTACCCCATTTTGTCGAGGAGTTCTAGTTGCACTGAATTGATGGGCAATGCTTTTGGTTGCACAAAAGGAACTCATATTTTCATTTTTGAACTTTGTACCATTATCACTTCTTATTATGTGACTTTGAGATCAAGTTTATTTTCAATTTTAATGATAAATTCTTGAATGATTTGGGATGCTTCATTTTTATGAAGTAGGAAGAACACCCATGTGAATCGGGAAAAGTCATCAATGATCACTAAACAATATTGTTTCTTTCCTATACTCATTACATGAGTTGGTCCAAACAGATCCATGTGAAGTAACTTCAATGGAGTATTGTTAGTGTTCACCCGCTTGGTTTTGTGAGACGATTTATGTTGTTTTCCTTTGAGGCACGCTGAGCATTGATCAATAAAATTGAATTCCTTTTGAGGAAGACCAATTACATGGTTTCCTTTGACTAACTTGTTCATATTTTTAAAGTTAGTGTGCCCCAAACGTCTATGCCAAAGCTCTGACCCATCAAATGATGCTTTAGACAAAAGACATGTTTCTTCCTTAGGTGACACAGAACATAGGTTTAAGACATATGTATTATTCTTCCTCGGAGTCTTTGAGACAACCCATTCTTCAGGAATCTAAAATCCAGGTTTCAGAATATAGCAGTGAGTATCTGTAAAGTGAGTGGAATATTTTTTGTCGCAGATCTGAGATACCCTTAGCAGATTGAAATTCAGTTGTTCACAGTAATTCACTCTGTCAAAGCTCAGCATCCCATTTGTCACAAATCCTTCTCCTGTAATCCTCCCACCTTCTAAATCTCCACCGAATGCACAGTAGTTCATTGTATGTACTTGAAATCATGAAGGAGGCAACGATCTTCAGTCATGTGACGGGAGCATCCACTGTCAGCATACCATAGGCTATTAGACCTGTGTTGATGAACCTACAAACAAAAAGAACTAATTAGAATAAGGAACCCAAGCCATGATGGTCTTAGGTTTCCTGTTCCTATTCATGATAGTCACCTCCTGGTATTGCCCTCTGAATGGTGATTTAGATGAAGGTGATTTGGGAGATTTTTGGTAATGAATTGGCCGAGTCATCTCATCTACATCTACTAAGGATTCAGATGAATAATGAAATCGTTGGCCTCTATTTGTTTGTAAAATTTTAGCCCGAGTTTCATTATCAAATGTTGGTTTTTGCTTAGGAAGGTCAAGTTTGTGTTTCATTTTGAGATGATTTCTTTGACCCTTCCTTAAATCCTTTGAGTTATTTCTGTCAATTATTGATCTCGGAGTCCTAAATTGAGTATTATGAAGATGAGGTTTGATAGAATGCATCACAGTAGATGTTTTTGAGATGGGCTTGTGTTGTGGAATTCTCAACCCCTTCTAATTGAAGTAACAATCAGGTGTATTATGATTGTTCATGTCACAGATTGAACAATACTTGTTGAAATAGCAATTTTCGGTGGAGTGATTGTTCATATAACAGATAGAACAATATTGGTTGAAGAAGCATTTATCTGTCTTGTGATTGAACATGTCACAAATGTCACAATACATTTGTTTGTTTCTCGAATCAGATTTTTCTTTGAATGACTCAACTGATACTCTCTTTTGATGAGTCACTTTCTTTTCTTTAGGTGAGGAATCAGAATCAGCCCTTTTTGTAGATTGTTCCATGATACTACTCTTGTTCAGTTGTCTGGGCTGTTTCTGTTTCTTCAACCCACTTCTCACCTCTTTGTTGGACCAAAAGAACCAATGAGCCAAGATCAGAAAACCTCTAAGTCCCACATGGTATCACAACAACTGCTGAAAGCCTCATCAGCAGTTTGAGAAGTGCTGAAGACTTCAACAGCTGAAGATCAAGTGCTGAAGACTTCAACAGCTGAAGAACTAAAGTGCTGAAGTACAACAGCTAAAGAACACAAGTACTGAAGCTGAACAGCTGAAGAACACAAGTGCTGAAGCTGAAAGACCAAAGTACTAAAGTACAACAGCTGAAGAGTTTACAAGTGCTGAAGATCAACAACTGATGTACAAAGTCTGAAGACAAAGACTGAAGACATCAGCTGATGATATCTACTGAAGTCATCAGCTGATGAAACATCTGAAGGTCAAAAGTCTGAAGATTAAGTATTGAAGCGTCAGTAGTTTGACACAACTGCTGAAGAGTACTTCTTCAGTAGTTGTGATATCAGTAGTTTTATATTTTTATGTTTCAGTAGTTTTGTAAAACGACTAAAGAGCTTGTTCTTCAGTCGTTGTAGTTTTAGTAGTTTTATATTTTGTACTTAACACTCTGATATGTTCTCAGTAGTTGTGAACATTTCAGTAGTTTGTTAAGAGTTAGTTATTTTTGTATTAGATCTGCCAGTTGTCACTTTCCGTGATAACAGCAGTGATTGTTGCACTCTATATAAGGAGTGACAACCTATTGTAAGGGCATGAATGAATGGAATGAATGAATGATTTGATTAGAAATATTCTACATCTATAAACATTCCTTGAAATCAGAAATATATATTCTCTCCCTATAACCGTATGCGCTCTTAATGCATATAAGTATCGATTGCTTGCTACAATTTGTCTAATTCTTGTTCATATTCCGCTGCTTTGAATTCTAATACATCGAACTTGTGATCACTGATCCTGTCAAATGGTATCAGAGCGGGTTAATCATTGATCGATCTAATAATTGATCATTGAAACTGCTATTCAAGATCTAAGTTTGATTGAATTAGCTTTTGTTTTTGCAAGAAACGGTTATAGTGATTGAATTTTCTGTATTTCTGGTCATTCATCTTGAGATCTTCTCTTGGTTTTCATTGAGTTTGTTGTGGTCTGTTTAAAACCTTTTAAAAGCTTGAATTAAATTGTTTTTGAACTAAAAATGACCACTCCCTCCAATGATCCTCAGAATACTGGTTCCTCAACCAAGCCACCAATGCTGGTTAGGAATGAGTATAACATATGGCAAAGACGTATGCTCCATCACCTGTCTGTTAACAGCGCAGGTTGTTGGACATCAGTGTTACATGGTCCACACAAGCCTATGGTGAATAACCCGGAAACCAATCAAATGGTTCCGAAGAGGAGGGAGCAATACTCAAATGAGGATATGAAGTTGCTTGAAATTGATGCAAAAGCCCATGGAATTCTAGCCATGGCATTGCCAAATGAAATCTATTCTGGGCTAATGCATCATGAAACTGCCCATGACCTCTGGAATGCCTTGAAAGAACAATTTGGAGGAACAGATGAGGTCTTGGCAAATAATAGAGAAATTCTTGCCCAACAATATGAGACATTCTCTCATAGAAAGGGTGAGACACTGACTCAACAATATGAGCGGTTCTCTTGTTTGATCTCTGAACTAAAAATGGTCAAACTTGAGTACACAAATATTCAGATGAATAACAGATTTCTCAGATCACTGCCTGAGAGATGGGACACATATACTATTGTCCTACGCTCCAGTGCAAGTTTGGACAAACTATCTCTCACCCAACTCCATGGGAAACTGCTCACGTTTGAGAGAGAGATAGAACAGAAGAGAAAGTTGTCTTCATCTGGAAAGCTCACTGAAGACTTTGTACCAGGCAACACTGCCTTGGTGGGTCATGAGTTAGAATATGCTTCATCTGAATGCCAGTATGATGAGCATATTAATTTCTCTTCAAGCACTTCTGATTCTGCATTTGTGAGTATTGATGGTCAGTTTACTGGGTGTAATAATGACAATCTGCTTCATTATGGATGATCTCAAGGGGATTGCTGATGATGACTTAGAGGAGATGGATATTTTGAGCCAAATGGCCCTGATAAATATCAGATCTCAGAAGTTCTATAAAAGAACTGGAAGAAAATTCCCAGGACTCTCTGGCAAAACCAAAGTTGGTTTTGACAAGAGCAAGTTGAGGTGTCACAAATGCCAAAGGCTTGCACACTTTGCAAGAGAGTGTAGATCAACTGGATCTAACTCCACTGCACCCTTTGTGACTTTTCCTGGCAATAGTCAACAACACAGAGGGCAACATCCTGTCACCTCTAGTCATCATCCTCAACAACAATCTCCGGCATATTTTGTTCCTCAGGGTCAAATGCCATATCCGTACCCTTGTTATTACATGCCACAGTCAAATCAAGTTCAAGTTCCTATGGCACCACAACCTCATGCACTACCAGAACCTCAGCCATCCCAATCTCATCAACAACCTCAACCTCAACAACATAGCTTCTTCACCCAGGAGTTGTTGACTGGAGCAGTTTACCAGATGACATGTCTGGTCATGACCAACTGTTCTCAGGTGCTGGTCAACATGGTGGTGACAGTCCTTTTGGGAATCTAGCTCTTATGGCTTTGGAGTCTGCTGATACTTCAATTTCTAATGCCTCTACACCTCAGGTATCACATGTATCCTCTGAGGCAAAAGCCAAATTATGTTCTGAACCATGCATAGCAGCATTTTCTTCCATTAGAGAAGCAAATGTAGCTCTAATTAATAAGAACATTGAGCTAGAACAAATAATTTCCAAAAACAAAGCTGAGTTTGAGTCTGTGCTTAAAGATAAAAATGATGAGATTTATAAACTGAATTGCCAAATAATTGATGATAAGGCTAGAGAAGAAGTACTTCTAGAGAAGTACAAAGATCTCAAAGAAACCCTTGCAGTTACCCAGGTCGAGTGTGATAGATGGGTACAATCATGCAAAGGTTTTGAAATGCTTCTTAGTAAGCAATCTGCTTCAAATGTGAAGTTTGGAATTGGTTACAATCACACTGCTCCACCTACAGATTTTACCCCAAGAGCAGAGGTAGAATCTGATGGTGAGAGTGATAACCAATCCATCACATCATGTGATTTACCTTCTGATACAGCACAATCAGAAGTAGAAGTCAGCACCAAGCTTTCTTTGAACTTATCAGCTGATGTTGATGGTTCAAATGCTGACATTCACATGATTAATGAGTTGATCAACTCAGGAGTTAATCCTGAAGGTCCTGAAAGGACTAGAGAGCAGGATCTAACACCTGAAGTTCAAACTTCAACTGCTATGAGTACTGAAGAGAAAACTGACAGTAGAAAGAGTTTGAAGACCACTAAAGAGGCAATCAAGAAAGCAAACAATGCTTCCAAAGCATTGAAGAACAAGCAGTTTCAGGGGACTTGTTCTTTGGACCAAAAGAACCAATGAGCCAAGATCAGAAAACCTCTAAGTCCCACATGGTATCACAACAACTGCTGAAAGCCTCATCAGCAGTTTGACAAGTGCTGAAGACTTCAACAGCTGAAGATCAAGTGCTGAAGACTTCAACAGCTGAAGAACTAAAGTGCTGAAGTACAACAGCTGAAGAACACAAGTACTGAAGCTGAACAGCTGAAGAACACAAGTGCTGAAGCTGAAAGACCAAAGTACTGAAGTACAACAGCTGAAGAGTTTACAAGTGCTGAAGATCAACAACTGATGTACAAAGTCTGAAGACAAAGACTGAAGACATCAGCTGATGATATCTACTGAAGTCATCAGCTGATGAAACATCTGAAGGTCAAAAGTCTGAAGATTAAGTACTGAAGCGTCAGTAGTTTGTCACAACTGCTGAAGAGTACTTCTTCAGTAGTTGTGATATCAGTAGTTTTATATTTTTATGTTTCAGTAGTTTTGTAAAACGACTGAAGAGCTTGTTCTTCAGTCGTTGTAGTTTCAGTAGTTTTATATTTTGTACTTAACACTCTGATATGTTCTCAGGAGTTGTGAACATTTCAGTAGTTTGTTAAGAGTTAGTTATTTTTGTATTAGATCTGCCAGTTGTCACTTTCCGTGATAACAGCAGTGATTGTTGCACTCTATATAAGGAGTGACAACCTATTGTAAGGGCATGAATGAATGGAATGAATGAATGATTTGATTAGAAATATTCTACATCTATAAACATTCCTTGAAATCAGAAATATATTCTCTCCCTATAACCGTATGCGCTCTTAATGCATACAAGTATCGATTGCTTGCTACAATTTTTCTAATTCTTGTTCATATTCCGCTGCTTTGAATTCTAATACATCAAACTTGTGATCACTGATCCTGTCACTCTTTCTCAAACTGGTCAAGATGTTCTTTGTTACAGACATTAACCCAACTCCCTACCTTAATTTTGATGATTGAGGGTCTGATGACGTTTTAAGTGTTGAACTCAGTTTTACAATTGCTTTCCTTTTCAGTGAAACCTTTTATGATTTGCTTGAATTTTATGGAGATACAATCTCATTATCAGAACTACTCATAGTAGTAGTTTTCACTGTTTTGACATATTTCTTTTTCCCGTGTAAAATAGATGGTATGAACTTTATAAAAGGTACAATTGCTTTTACAGGGCTTGATGGTTTTTTGACAATCACTATCTTGTCAGAACACTATTTGATTTTGATTGGGTGTCCTAACTTGATTTTATCCTCATTTTTTTCAAAATAAACATCAGGTATGTTTTAAGGATTTGTCACTTGTTTCACTACTGATTTAGGTTCCACAATTTTAGGTTCAATTGATTCAGAGAGTGATACAGAGTCAGGCATGACAGTGTAATTGTCATTGTATGGTGGAGGACATGAATTGTACGCAATCCCTTACATGTCCTTTGGATCCTTTTGTGAATCCAGCATTTCTTGTAGCTTGACTGAAGACATTTGAAACTTCTCAAGTTTCACTTCAGTCATAGATTGTTGAGCTTTAGCTTGACCTAACTTTTTAGTAAGTAGCTCATTTTCGGCTGCAAGATGGTATTTCTCACCATGCAATTTTTCTATGCCAGAAATGAGAGATTTGATTTTGATTTGAAAGCTTTTCGGTCCTCTCTTCATCATTTCTGACTTCACCTTTTCTTCTATAATTTTATCTGCCAGTTTATGATTATGTTCTCAATACTCTTGCAATTCATTTATGCATTTCTCACTACAAAGGTTAGTTTTTACCTTAGTAGGCAATGCAGATGGTCCATCATTGATTTGAGCCATGAGAGCATGATTCTGGAATTGAGGCTTGACTTCCTCAGCATACACACTCTAGTCACATATCCCATCTTGTTTGATCACAAGGGCACTGGCAGAAGGCCGACTGCTTGCATGGGCTTGATTTGTCAGTAGTGGTTGATTCTGGTATGTTTGTTGATGTTGAGAATGATGTACTACTGTTGTTGATTGTTTGAGTGATAGCTTGAATTGGGCTGTGAGGATGATTGACCAGGAGAGTTCCTTGAATGGTTGCTTCTTTTAGGAGCATTGCACTCTCTTGAGAAATGGCCAGTCATGCCACAGTTGAAGCATTTTACCTTGGATTTGTGATATCCAAGCTTTGTGTTCTCATTCAGGCTCAATTTTCTTCCTTTTCTAAAGAATTTCTTTGCTCACATGGCAATCATTGCCATTTGCCATTGTAGATCCATCTCCTCAACATCATCAGGATCTAATTCCTCTAAATCTTCCTATATTAGATGGGCAGAAGTGAGTCTTCCCCCAAGACATGCTTCAAAACTTGCAACAAGGGCATTGTAGGTTGCCTTTTGCTCTTCTGATTTTAAGTCTTCTGGAGAGATTGGAGGTGCAGTGGAGACTTTTGGTGCTTGTGCTGTAGTTGAATGGTGATTGAATGATGGAGATGCAATGAACCCAGTATTGTTCATTTGATCTCTTGATGAGATGAAGTCATCTTCCTCTGTGATGAAAGCATTTTCAACAGAATGTGATTTTAAAGGGAATTTGTAGGCTTCAATCACTCTTGGCCCACTCAAATTTCTGCTTTGTTCATCAAGTTCCAAAGCTTCAATCTTGGCTATCATAATGTCTAGAGTGGTACTCTCAAGATGAAGAGTATTTTTCAACATTGTGACATTTTGCTTCCAGCTTTCGGGCAGACTGTGAAGCATTTTCTTGTTGAGTTCTTTAATGTTGTATGAAACACCCATAATTTCCAAGTCATTGACCAACTATACAAATCTGTGCAGTTGTTTTGATATGGATTCTCCTTTGGTGTGATGAAGGTTTCATACTGATTGACCAGCTTGTCTTTGTTAATTTCAGCAACTTCACTGCTACCTTCACACATAATTTTGAGAGCATCCCAAACAGCTTTAGCAGTTCCATATTTTTCAAATCTTTTCAGCACATCCATTTTGAGTGCTTGAGTCAAAATAGAGTATGCTTTAAGATCAATTTTGATTTTCTTATAGTCATGTTCATCCAGAGTTAAGTCTTCAATTGGTATTCTAGCAGTCTTGCACAGTGCAGCCTGAGCTGTTGATAGAGTAACAGGAATATATGGACCCTTACATATTGAGATCCAAAAGTCAAGATCTACACATGTGATATAATTTCTAAACCGTAATCTCCATTGTTTAAACCCAGATTTGTGTTTAAGCATGGGAGGTTTAGGTGTATGAACTAATTCAGAGTAACTGTTAGAATCCATCTTGATTTGTGTAAATATAGATTTAGTTGATTTTAAGATTGATTAAGTTTGATGAGTCCGACTTGTTCAAGCAGCTCTGTTCAGGTTCAGAATGAGTGTTCTTGTTGTTTGACAGGAGTATTTTTGTTGTTTGCTAAGTAGAGATTCTAATATCTACTACTAGCAACTTGATTATCAGATCAATCGAGTTCTATTCAGTCTGTGCGTAGATCTGAAAGAGAATCGAGAGCCAAAGCTCTGATACCAATTGACTGGGTTTGAGTAAGAGTGATATTCTTACTGAGAATCGAATATGATAATCAAGTCAATGATTGAGTGGCGGAAACAAACAATCAAAGAACATTCAAGCAAGAAAATTACTCATAAATGTTGTTTCTATTGATATATGAAAGTTGATAAGTTACAGAGAATAATTACAACAAAAATTCTCTATCTATCAGCCGTCACCTCAGTACGAGGTTAACTATTCTATTTATTGACAAGACAAGATGCCTTTACAAATTGACTAAACTACCCCTGACCTATTACATCAGAAACTAGTCTAAGTCTTGATCCGCATCTCTGCTTGTTCATCCGCATTGACAAATGCGGATGAGTTAATCTTGATCAGCATTTCCACTTGATCATCAACATTAGTAAGTTGGTCATCCGCATTGGTTAATGCGGATGAACAAATACTTGTGCGCATTTGGTTGGACATACGCATTTGTCAATGCGGATGATCAAAGTCTTGTCTCATCATCTATTGTTCTTCCGCATTAGTCAATGCGGAAGAGTAACTTGTTCTTCAGCATAAGTATTATGTCTTCTGCTTTAGTTACCGTGGAAGAGTAAAAACTTGTCCGCATCAGATTTTTGTCTTCCGCATTGACTAATGCGGAAGATGACAGTTGTTATTTTTCTTGCAGATCTTCATCCGCATTGCATCATGGACTTGTGGGATTCCAGCTCAACAATCATCAATTCACCCATTGAGTTGGCATGTATGATCCTTTCAGGGTGCAACACACCGCACTTCAAGTTCGAGACCCACCTTCGATTCAGCTCTTGAATCCCGAAAACAAACACTAAACGACCAGAATTTCGGTCAGGAACTCGAAACCCAGCTGAAACCGAGCTTATATATGTGAAGAATTACCTTTGAAGCTGCTTCTTCCTCTTTCTCTCTCTAGAACCAAGGCTTTCTCTCTCTTCTTTCTTCCTCTGAGAGCAAAGCAGCTTTCTGCTTTGAAATGAGCAATCGTGCCCCTGAAATCTTTAAAATAATAAGGTTTGTACTTTGTACACTTTTTCCCCCTCCACTTGTGCACCATTTCTATTCCTTGCATTTACTTTTCTTTTCCTTCAATTTGAATAGAAATTCAGGGTGTTACAAGTCTACCCCCCTTAAAGAGGTTTCGTCCCCGAAACCTGTCACTTCTTGAACAGTTACGGGTAACACTATCTCACCTCTTCTCTGATCTTGCACTTAACTTAGATCCTATTACGCTTCACTGCACCCCACAAGTGAAACCATCATCCTCCTTAGCCTATTCTCTTCTTATTATTATTAATGGTCACTAGTTGCTTCTCGGGGTTGGATACTTTGTCCATCTCAGTGTTCTCTCGTAGCATGATCATATCCTCATTGGTTGAGCTCTTTCTTAGACGAGACGCATGGAACATCAGATGAATTCCACTTAACTCATCAGGTAGCTCCAGTCAATGCGTCACTTCTCCTACCTAAGCAACAACTGGGCATGATCCTCTACACTTTAATATTATCTTTACTCAATTTCGAATCTAGCAATCCGCTTTCCTGGTCGAAGCCTTCCTCATACTTCATTGTCGTAGGTCGTCACCGAACTCTTGGTTGTGCACGGTTGAGCAATCCATCCTCTTGCAACACTTGGCGTTTGAGTCATAGAGTACCAATCAACTCACCAGGAGATGTATGTCTACCTACCTATGTCTGTCTTGAATAGCCTAGTAGGAACAAGTGCTCTCTCTCAATTCTATCGCGCAATCCTCTAGGGCATTAGGTAACCTGGTAGACTTACTAATGACAATTCTTACATCGAAGGGCTCATCGATCTTCCTACCCCTAATGTGCAACATCACCGAAAATAGCAACAACAAACTTTCTACTAGCGTCACACTTAAAGCATAGATGCATAAATCCAAAGTTGCAAGAACGTACCTGACGTTACCTCACAGTCTGACCTAGCCTCCTCCTGGTCATAGCGAAGGCTCTAGCCTTCAACCTCTGTTCTCCTTCCTCGTACCGGAGCTTCCTCTGATCTTCTTCACTCCCGAACCTTCCGCCCTCGGCTTCTTGCAATGCCTACTCATGTGACCTTCCTCACCACAGGAATAACACCACCGCGTACCGCAGTTCTTCGCCACATGTCCGGTCTTCCCACAACGGAAACAGACATTGCCCCCAATCTACATTCCCTGGGTGCCTTTGTCCACACTTGTCACACTTTTCGACCCCGCGCCTGTTATGACCACACGCTGATCATCCACTCGTGCACCTTTGCCACCTAGAGCGGCTCCGCCATGTTCCAATCGCTTCTCGTTCCATTCTTGATGACCCTCTCCTTTCTTGTTACTTTCAGTCACCATCACAGATCTTTCATCATAAAATCTTCCCGCCAAATCAACCGCCGAAGTAAACGTGCTCGGTCAGGCAGCGATCATATGCCTACGGATGTCCGCCGGCAAACCCTGAATGTACCTCTTAATCTTTCGTGAAAGTGGTGTGACCTGATCTGGCACCAGACGTGCCATCTCGTTGAATTTAGCAGTATATTGCTGATGTGTCATCATGCTCGCCTCTAGCTGCAGGAACTCCCTCCCAACTTTATCCATCTCACGATGAGGATAGAACTCCTTAATCACCAGCCTTTTCACTCCGGCCATCTCATCCTTCCGATAGCCCTGCTTCCCTCACCTGGACAATATTGTCCCACCAACACAAGACTGAGTTTACAAAAGAGTGGGCAGCAAACTTTACTTTCTGATCCTCCCGGCACTCGCTGATATTCAATACCGCTTCCATCTCTCTCACCCATCGGTGAGCAGTAGCAGCAGTGTCGTTTCCATCAAAAGTTGGGGTTTGCATCGTAGAAATGCCCCATAATTACAGCCTTGTGCCGCTTCCGGCGCAGGCTCTTCCTCTTCTTCCTCTTTGTCATCGAAGAAAACCGTTTCAGTCTCGGGTCGTCTCTATTCACCCAAAGGTCTACCCCTTTCGTGTCTCTCCTCAACTCTAACAACCTTTATATCTTCGGTCACCACAGACGGTAGGATCGTCTTCATGACCTCGTGCACTTCCTCCTCTGACTGTGTCTCTCTCATAGAGGCCCACTGATTAGCATTCTCATCCACGCTCTCCTGATGAGGGGTCTCAGTTCTTCATGGACTACTCCTTTCAGCCCTAGACCTTCCTCTTATACTCGTGGTTAGCACCCCATCCACCACCACCCCCCGCCTCCACCCTCGTGAAGCTTTCGAAATCTACTACCAGCCATCTTCAAACACACTATAAAGATTCAACACTAATGTGGTCATTCAAGGTATAACTCAGTTTATGTTAAGTATAGTGATTCCTAATACACAATGGCCAGTTGTGATTAGCCACTTACTTTACTCTTCATAGCCCAGCAGTTCCTATCCTGACTACATGAGTATCGAAATCTACGCAATAGCACACAAGCCACATAACATGGGCACATAATGCCGGTTAACGTTAACTTACTATAAACGTTTACATGAAACCTTTACATTGCACTTAAAACATTTTAAAATGTACCTATATTTTGTAATGGAATTTAAATCTTTCATTAATAACTAAAACATATCATTTACAATATTTGTTTTCATCTCAAATACAAGACATGTCAAAATACGGATGTCAGCCTCAAAATGCTACTAGTAGCTTATGCATCCATGCCTGCAACTCCTCCACATCAACACATACCTACCAACTATCATGCATACAAAGTCAGCGATGCTGAGTGAGTTCTATTTTTTTATAATAAACAATACTTTCTATGTTAAAACCGTTCTTTACTTTATTTCAAATCACTATAACGTTACAACCATTTGTGATCATACATCATACGTACACACAGATAATATCATTATTATCTTCGTCATTATGTTGATTAACTTTGTTCATTCAACGTATCCCATTATCGTTCACTTCTCTTACTAGATCCGGTCAGACTTTACCCTCTTCCCGGCACTCAGTCACGATTACTGAGGTTGAATGACAAGGATCATGTTTTGTACATTATTCAAATAATTCATTAATGTTCATTTCATATGTTCATTTTTTTAGTACATTATCTTCTTTCATTTTCTCTTAATTACTCGAATCTTTCCTCGTGCAATATTCCTCACTCATGCTCGAAAGCTGATGCTGTGCTAGGGCCTGCTCACAAACCCCCCGACTCATGTCCGAAGACTGACACAACACCGGGATACGCGACAAAGATCCCATATGATTCACATCACACGGATTGAACTCTATCTGATCGGTTGCAACACACAGTCACCCCCTCATTAATCCTCGTCTCTGGACAAAGACCTCGGTCGAGTCCTGTTGCGACACAGAGTCTCTCACCTCATATCTATGCTTGGCTTTATGCACAGGCCGCGAAAGTTATACGTAACTCGGGGAAAACCATCATATTGTTGGATCTTGTATGCCCAAGACACATAGAAGATTGATGTGTTAGTGTGTTATGATCCAAGTCAGGTCATACCCAATAACGAGCTTAACAAGCACCAACAAATATTTAATTGTTGATAAGATCATACAAAAATATTAGCACCTATTTAGCAAATTGGTTTTCTAAATATTGCTTTTGTGATAAGAACAATATTATATGGATAATTTTGTTCATGGGATTTTATTTGATACTTTTTTAAGTTGGCTAAAAGTGTCAAATAAAAGTGTGACATGTTATAAAATTAGACTTGTTTTAATTTTATAACTAAAATGCATGAAAGAGTGTTATTTTTTAAAAATGAAAATGGGTGGAAACCCTTTTGGGTTTGGCCTTGCGGCCGCCCAAGGTTCCTTGGAAACCCCATTTTGTGTCTTGTAACAAGGAGTTTTTCATTTTGACACACACACTCTTCCATCTTTTCACCTCTCTCTCTCTCAAAACTCACAAGGCAAGAACTCCCATTCTTACCACAAGAATTCGGATTTTGGCTGCATTTTGGGGCTGGATTTCGAACTTGAAAGAAAGATTGGAAGATCATTTTGGTGCAATAGGCTCCCTAGCATAGCAAGGTGTTTGAAAGAAAAGCTTGTGGGTATTACTACTTGAGGTTCTCTTCTTTGAGGGCTGCATAAAAGACATCATCATCTTCTTCATCTCATTCTTGTCATCCACGTTTTTGAGGTTGCTGGAAGGTATTTTGGCAGCCCTTTTATGGCTGTCATATTGTGTTCATTTTATGCATACATAGCATGTTCATACACATATAATGATCCTTGATACATGGGTTTGTTTTTACATTTAAATGGTCATCTAAAGGGCACATATTTCAGCTTATAAAATCATGTTTTAAGTTGTTATTCCGCTGCGTTTTCAGAATGTTTAAGTGGTTACCTGATTTTGGTGTTCCTCAAAACCCATCAATGGCATCTAGAGCCGGTTATGTGGATAGCATGCTTGTTAGAATCCTTTAAAATTTGTTTTATAGGATTTTATAACCTTTTAAGGGCTGAAATATTCTTGCTTGTTGAATCCCCAAACTTTCAAGGTTATGTCACACATGCTTGTGACTAAACCTTGAAATATGTATGATGATATATATTATTGTTTGGACAATGTATAAAACCCAAAATTTCAGTTTATGTTGGCTGAAATTTGGTGTTTTAAGTGGGGTTTCATTGTATGTTTGGATGATAAGATCCTTGTTCTTGGTGGTGCATAACCTAGCCTTGACCTTATGTTGATTTGGTTTGAAATGGATGATTGTTTTGGTTGTTTTTCATTTGGGTTGTAATATTATTCTTTTGTGTTTCTTTTGGGATGTAATTTTTTATTCATTCATTTGAAATGTAATAGATAGATTAAGTGCACTTTCTTTATTAGAATATTTGTATTAGGATACAAATTTTGTAAATGGAAATGCACTAGATGGAAGCACAAGAGGAAGACACAAAGAGAAAGACTTGGAGCATATGGATGCAAGTTCAAGTGGGGGTCAATAAAGACCTCAAATTTTGTGTTGTATTCAACCCTTAGGAAAGACCAAATGACCACACTTGTGATGGCAAACAAGTGTGGTCACAATAGTAGCTATGGTTATGCACATATGGATGTTTATTTTATGCTTGGTTATATGTTTGTTATTTGATTGTATGGTTGATATTTTGACATGCATAACAAACTAATTAACAAACTAAATATGATGGTTCTTGATCATTAAAAGTTAATAAAAGGTTATTAAAATGATTTAATGATTTTAAAGATTTTAAAGATTAAAATAGGTTTTAATCAAAGGACCATAGAGTACCTTGTATTTGAAAGCATGCAAATACAAGTACATAGAGCTTTCTTAACCGAATTGTGTAATTGTAAACCCCTTTTGAAATAAGTTAAACACCATCCTTTTACACAACACTTAAATTACTTGCAAACTCTTAGTGGGATAAAGGTCACCTAACCACTTTGAGGGAACTTGTAACTTGAGGTGAGAATACTATGTTTTGGGATAAAGGTCACCTAACCACTTATGTAGTAAACTCACACGTGTGTGTAAGTAGGACGACTTGATTTATAAAATATATTGAATGGATCACCTAAATATGTTTTATAAAAGGTGTTGATGGGATAAACATGCCGTTGTTAACATAAGATGCTCAAACGATCCCATACCACTAGAAGTTGCAATAGGTTGCAATTGTCATTCATGACTACCTTTTTTTTTAAATAAAGGGATAAAGGTCACCTAACCAATATTTAAATATAACGTTGGATTCTAGAATTTTATTTATTAATAGTCTATGCGACATAAAGGGTGTTAATAAATGAAATAAATTTTATCACAAATTACTAAAATGGATCTTTGTAAAATCTTGTAGATGGCCGACAACAACAACACTAATAACGATGTACCAAACCAAAACAACCAATCTCTGAGGGCGATCCTTCAAAGGGATCGTCTAACACCTAACAACTTCATGGATTGGTACCAACTTGAGAATCGTTCTCAAGCAAGAAAAGCGGGCCTACATCCTTGATGATCCCATCCCCGATGAACCTAACGAGGAGGATGTGGAGGCCTATAATGATTGGGTTAATATATGGAAGACTCCATCCAAGTCTCTTGCCTAATGTTAGCAAGTATGACACCCGACCTCCAAAAGGAGTATGAGCTCCATGGAGCTTATGACATGATCACTCAGTTGCGGGAAACGTTCCAGCAACAAGCTAGGGTGGAGCGCTTCGAAACGGTTCGAGCGCTTCATGCATGTCGGATGGAGGAATCCCAATCGGTTTCATCTTATGTTCTTAAGATGAAAAGCCACATCGACCGCCTTCAAAGGCTAAATTGTCCTGTCTCAAAGGAGTTGGCCACGGATTTGATCCTTAATGGCCTAACTAAAAGGTTTGAGGCATTCGTCATGAATTACAACATGAACGGATGGGACAAGAGCATAAATGAACTTCATTCAATGCTCAAATCAGCCGAGGGAATGGGTAAAAGGGTTTTACCCGTTCTCACCATTAATGAAGGTGGGAGAAAGAGAAGGTCTCTACCCCCCTCCTAAGGCAATTGTTGCCAAAGGAAAGGGGCATGTTAGGGAAAAGGGAAGATGGTTGTTAGGGCGGAACCTCCGAAGCCCAAGAGAGAAGAAGCAAGGTGGTTGCTGTAAACGACCCATGCTTCAAATGTGGTGAGATAGGGCACTGGATGAGAAATTGTCCAGTCTATCTCAAAGAGTTGAGAGAAAAGAGGGATGCGGGGCAAACCTCAGTATAATTTATATGATACATGTTGAGCTAAATGTTATTTCTTCTAACACATGGGTATTAGATACCGGATGTGGAACTCACATTTGCAATTTGTTGCAGGGGTTCAAAAGAAATGAGCATTATGAGAAAGGGGAAATAAGTCTTTTCATGGGCAATGGTGCAAAGGTTCACGTGGAAGCCCAAGGAGACTACATTTTGAAGCTTCCAAGTGATTTGGAAGTCATTTTACATAATGTATTATATGCTCCTAGTTTGACTAGGAACATTATCTCTGTTTCCCGTTTAAGACAATATGATTATGATTTCAAGTTTGTTGACAATGACATTCATGTTTCTTTAAATCATATGTTTATTTTAAGGCTATACCTTGTAATGGTATTTATGAATTGGTTCATGAAAACAACATATGATAGCTCAATATACCAAGCAACCACCAAAAGGCTCAAATTAGATTTGAGTGATACCTACCTTTGGCATTGTCGTCTTGGTCATATAAACAAGAAACGTATACAAACACTTCAAAAGAATGGTCTTTTAAAAACAAATGAATGTGATTCATTTGATGTATGTGAATCTTGTTTACAAGGAAAAATGACTAAGGCACCCTTTAGTGGAACTAACGAAAGGGCAAAAGATTTATTAGATATCATACATTCGGATGTATGTGGTCCTTTTAAGCCAATGACTAGGAATGGTGAAAAATACTTCATTACCTTTACCGACGATTATAGTCGCTATGGGTGTGTACTTATTAAGGCATAAAATGAAGCTTTTGAAATGTTCAAAATCTTCAAAATGAAGTAGAAAATCAACTCAACAAGTCAATTAAAATTCTCCGCACCGATAGAGGTGGTGAATACCTAAGTGATGATTTTCAAGATCATCTTAGAAGTTGTGGGATTGTCTCACAACTCACTCCACCTGGAACACCACAACATAATGGTGTTCTGAAAGGAGGAATCGAACCTTATTGGATATGGTTCGATCTATGATGGCTAGAAGCACATTGCCTCTATCATTCTGGGGTTTCGCTTTGCTCTCCGCGCCCGTATTCTGAATATAGCCCCAACCAAAAAGGTGGAAAAGACACCTTTTGAGATATGGCATGGAAGAGTTCCATCCCTATCATACTTGAGGGTCTGGGGTTGTGAGGCTTATGTTAAGACTCCCACCCCAACAAATTGGAAGTCCGATCCACCAAGTGTATCTTCATTGGATATCCTAGAGATTCTATGGGATATTATTTCTATGATCCACTGGAACAAAAGGTGTTGTTGCCAGAAAGGGTGAGTTCTTAGAAACAAAGTTCCTTATGGAAGGAACTAGTAGTAGAACAGTGGATCTTGAGGAAGATCAAGAACCACAGCCCGATGCACATCTGGTTGAAACTAGCACTCAACATGAGGATGTTGAGGATGATCAAGTGGTTGATCAATACACACAAAACGTTCGCAGAAGTGGTAGAATTAGTAATCCACCTGAAAGATACGGATTTTTCATGGATGGATGCTATGTGGTAGATTCAGATGAACCAACCACATATCATGATGCAGTGTCCAATTTGGATTGTGACAAATGGCTTGAAGCCATGAGCGTTGAGATGCAATCCATGTATGACAATCAAGTTTGGGAACTTGTTGTACCACCTCTTAATTGCAAAGTAGTTGGAAGTAAGTGGGTTTTCAAGAAGAAAACCGATATGCATGGAAACTTGGATACTTATAAAGCTAGACTTGTAGCAAAGGGTTTCACTCAAACTCAAGGGGTTGATTATGATGAAACTTTCTCACCTGTTGCGATGCTAAAGTCTATAAGGATATTGTTTGCCATAGCTGCTCATTATGATTATGAGATTTGGCAAATGGATGTCAAAACCGCTTTCCTAAATGGATATCTTGAGGAAGATGTCTATATGGTTCAGCCTGAGGGTTTCGTCGATCCAAAACATCCTTATAAAGTATGTAAGTTAAAGAAATCAATCTATGGATTGAAACAAGCATCGAGAAGCTGGAATCACCGTTTTGATGAGGAGGTAACGAAATTTGGCTTCATTAAAAACGCTGATGAGGCTTGTGTGTATAAGAAGGCTAGTGGGAGCAAAATAACCTTCCTAGTATTATATGTTGATGATATACTACTATTTGGAAATGACATTCCAACCATGGAAGGTGTAAAAACCTGGCTTGGAAGTTTTTTTTCCATCAAAGATCTTGGTGAAGCCGCCTATATTCTGGGAATAAAGATCTATAGGGATAGATCAAGGCGGCTAATGGTTTGAATCAAAGTGCATACATTGACAAAATCTTGAAAAGGTTCAAGATGGAAAACTCTAAGAAAGGTACTGTACCTATTCAAAGAGGGACAATATTGAGTACGACTCAATGTCCAAGCTCAAAAGAGGAGCAAAATAGAATGAAGGCAATCCCATATGCATCTGCTATAGGATCCATCATGTATGCAATGATATGCACTAGACCGGACGTGTCATGTGCCTTAAGCATGACAAGTAGATACCAGCAAAATCCTGGTGATAGTCATTGGATGGCTGTCAAGAATATTCTGAAGTACCTTAGGAGGACTAAGGACATGTTCTTGATCTACGGGTCTGGTGATGAGGAACTCGTTGTAAAAGGTTACACGGATGCGAGTTTCCAAACCGATCGAGATGATTCACGATCTCAATCAGGGTACATCTTTATTCTGAATGGGGGAGCTGTTTCTTGGAAAGCTCAAAGCAAGAAGTCGTAGCGTTGTCCACTACAGAGTCAGAATACATCGCCGCTTCAATGGCAGCACAGGAAGCTGCATGGCTGAAGAAATTCATATCCGATCTAGGGGTAGTCCCTTCCATTCAGGATCCCCTAGAGATCTTTTGTGACAACGAGGGTGCGATTGCACAAATCAAGGAACCTCGTGCACATCAAAAGACTCGGCACATTGAACGGAGATTCAACTACATAAGGGATGAAGTTGAAAAAGGAAAGATATGTATTCGCAAAGTTCACACGGATCAAAACATTGCGGATCCACTCACAAAACTCCTTGAAAGGCAAAGCATGAAGGTCATACTTGTGCCATGGGACTTCGGTATTCTAGTGATTGGATTTGATCTGTAAATCTAATATTTGGATATGTGGAACTCTTTAATTATTTAAATAAAATTACTCGGTTATAATGTTTCAATTAATGTTCCAATTAAGCATGTTTAATCCATGAGTAAAATTGTTTACTCTAAATGTCCGTAATCGTTCATACTTGTGGAACAAGTGTGAGGGTAAGATTATTATGAACTTGGATTGGTTGATATTCATAAGGATGAATATAAAGCAATGGGTTGCTACCAAGGTTCATAGATATTTGTGGGATGCAAATATTGGACTGACCTGCATCTCAAATATTACCACATGGAATCTTCCTGATTGATCACAAGTAATTTTGAGTAAAGGCGAACATCATTTAGTATCCTCTGACCTGAGATACATATTGGGTCTTGATACTTACCAAATGTTACTTTGACTCAGTTCTTCGCTGTTCTGAAATATGGCAGTACAAAAGTCTGAATTCAGGTATAATATAAGGTAATTGTGAGAGACGTATGTAGTCAAGATGGGATTTGTCCCTCTTATTCGTTGAGAGTAAGATGTCTAAGGCCTGATAAAGTTAAATCAATGAGAATGATCACTCCGTGTCTCTAGATTTTAACATGACATCTGTGATAAAAGGATAGATGATTGTTTCACCTAAAACATTTCAAGTATGGTACTTGAAGAGGATGATGTTATTGAATGGCACTTAGTCATACGTACTAAGGGTAGTAAACTGTTGTTAGGCAGTATTTACTGCTTGCATCAATCTTTTATGAATCTTGTGCAAGTGGGAGATTGTTGGATCTTGTATGCCCAAGACACATAGAAGATTGATGTGGTTAGTGTGTTATGATCCAAGTCAGGTCATACCCAATAACGAGCTTAACAACACCAACAATATTTAATTGTTGATAAGATCATACAATAAATATTAGCACCTATTTAGCAAATTGGTTTTCTAAATATTGCTTTTGTGATAAGAACAATATTATATGGATAATTTGTGTTCATGGGATTTTATTTGATACTTTTTTAAGTTGGCTAAAAGTGTCAAATAAAAGTGTGACATGTTATAAAATTAGACTTGTTTTAATTTTATAACTAAAATGCATGAAAGAGTGTTTTTTTTTTTAAATTGAAAATGGGTGGGAAACCCTTTTGGGTTTGGCCTTGCGGCCGCCCAAGGGTCCTTGGAAACCCCATTTTGTGTCTTGTAACAAGGGTTTTCATTTTGACACACACTCTTCCATCTTTTCACCTCTCTCTCTAACTCTCAAAACAAGGAACACTCCCATTCTTACCACAAGAATTCGGATTTTGGCTGCATTTTGGGGCTGGATTTCGAACTTGAAAGAAAGATTGGAAGATCATTTTGGTGCAATAGGCTCCCTAGCATAGCAAGGTGTTTGAAAGAAAAAGCTTGTGGGTATTACTACTTGAGGTTCTCTTCTTTGAGGGCTGCATAAAAGACATCATCATCTTCTTCATCTCATTCTTGTCATCCACGTTTTTGAGGTTGCTGGAAGGTATTTTGGCAGCCCTTTTATGGCTGTCATATTGTGTTCATTTTATGCATACATAGCATGTTCATACACATATAATGATCCTTGATACATGGGTTTGTTTTTACATTTAAATGGTCATCTAAAGGGCACATATTTCAGCTTATAAAATCATGTTTTAAGTTGTTATTCCGCTGCGTTTTCAGAATGTTTAAGTGGTTAAACCTGATTTTGGTGTTCCTCAAAACCCATCACTTATTTCCACTCCCAACATCATGGGTAACAACACCCCCATTGAAATGGGTAAAACCCCCACCGAAATGGGGTAGCACCCCCACCGAAATTGGTAGCACACCCACTGAAAATGGGTAACAACCCCCCACCAAATGAGTAACAACACCCTCATTGAATGGGTAACAACACCCCGATCAAATGGGTAACACCCCCACCGAATGGGTAACAACATCGAAGTCAGTCACATGACGGAACCCTTGCGTGCACACTTTAGATTTGGCTGAACCTCACGCGGTAGACCTAAGGCATTTTGAGCCGTGCACCTCTGTACATATGCTTGCAATCCTTTCTATACTTTTCTCTTTATTAATGCATGCATTCAATCATTATGTTTCTCTTTTCATTATCTTCCACTTTACGTTACATAATACTTTCATTATATTCATTAACGTTCAACGCCAAGCCATGGGATGACATACATACATAATAAGGAACATACACATATTATAAACATACACTGTCATCACACAGGCAACATCATACATACATAACACACATCAAACATAAGCCATCATATCATAACCAGGTCTATCTCCCCGTTGTACCCCTTAAAAACCACTTAGAAACCTTAATCCAAATTGGGCTATTTGGGCGCTTCTGCCCTGTTCAGGCGCATTGCCACAATGCAGGCGCATGGCACCTGTTTAGGCGCATCAACACTTAGCCGTTTCATTCACTTTGGTGCATGGCACTATTTAGGCACATGGCCAACACTTGGGCGCATGGCCAACAATTGGGCGCATGGGCGACTGTTTAAGCGCATGGCCAACCCTTGGGCGCATGGCCAACACTTAGATGCATGGCCAATAAGCTGGGCGCATGGGCCACTGTTGGACCAAAAGAACCAATGAGCCAAGATCAGAAAACCTCTAAGTCCCGCATGATATCACAACAACTGCTGAAGGCTTCATCAGCAGTTCGACAAGTGCTGAAAACTCCAACAGCTGAAGATCAAGTGCTGAAGACTAAAGTGCTGAAGTTGAACAACTGAAGAACACAAGTGCTCAAGTTGAACAGCTGAAGAACACAAGTGCTGAAGCTGAACAGCTGAAGAACACAAGTGCTGAAGCTGAAGACCAAGTACTGAAGTACAACAGCTGAAGAGTCTACAAGTGCTGAAGATCAACAACCGGTGTACAAAGTCTGAAGACAAAGACTGAAGACATCAGCTGATGATATCTACTGAAGTCATCAGCTGATGAAACGTCTGAAGTTCAAGTCTGAAGACCAAGTACTGAAGTTTTAGTAGTTTGTCACAACAGCTGAAGAGTACTTCTTCAGTAGTTGTGATATCAGTAGTTTTATATTTTTATTTTCAGTAGTTTTGTAAAACGACTGAAGAGCTTGTTCTTCAGTCGTTATAGTATCAGTAGTTTATGTTTTTCAGTAGTTGTAGTAATGATAACACTTAGTATTTTTGTAAGAAGATGTCAACTGTTTTGACATCTTCAGTAGTTATGTTTCAGTTGGAATAATTCTGTTAGATGTCACTATCAAGTGACATCAGCAGACGTCACATCTCTTATATAAGAGGTGTCGACCTAATTGTAAGTGTGACATTCCGTTACCACGAAAGCGAATATTGAATGAAATATATTTGCAGAATTCTCTCTATCTATAATCGTTTTTGTTCTTCATTGAATATCTTTTCGTTCTTGTGAATTGGCTAATTCATTGTTCGAATTCCGCTGCCATACTCTCTAATCAATCGAACGTAGATCACTGATCCTAACAAGTGGTATCAGAGCAGGTTAATCATTGATCGATCTAACGATTGATCATTGAAACTGCTAATTGATATCTATGTTTGATTGAATTAGCATATTCGCAAGAACTGGTTATAGATTATTGAATTTATGTCACTTTCGTTCATTTATTTTGAGATCTCTCTTGGTTCAATTGGTTGTTGTGTTTTGTTCTAAATTTGTTTTAGCTTAATTGAATTTGATTGAATCTGAGATGACTACTCCTTCTAATGATCCTCACAATACCGGTTCCTCAACCAAGCCTCCGATGATGGTTAGGACCGAGTATAACATATGGCAACGAAGAATGCTTCATCACCTGTCTGTTAACAGTTCAGGTTGTTGGACATCTGTGGTACATGGACCACATAAGCCTATGGTGAACAATCCGGAAACCAATCAAATGGTTCCGAAGAAGAAGGAACAATACTCTGATGAAGATTGGAAACTGTTTGAGATTGATGCTAAAGCCCATGGAATTCTGGCCATGGCACTGCCTAATGAAATCTATTCAGGGCTTATGCATCATGAAACTGCTCATGATCTCTGGAATGCCCTGAAGGAACAATTCGATGGCACAGATGAGGTCTTAGCAAACAAAGAGAAATCCTTGCCCAACAATATGAGACATTCTCTCATAGAAAGGGTGAGACACTAACTCAACAGTTTGAGCATTTTTCCTGCTTGATCTCTGAGCTTAAAATGGTGAAACAGGAATACACCAATAGCCAGATGAATAACAGGTTCCTCAGATCACTGCCTGAGAGATGGGACACATACACTATTGTCCTACGCTCCAGTGCAAATCTGGATAGCCTATCTCTCACCCAACTTCATGGGAAACTACTTACATTCGGAAGAGAGATAGAGCAGAAGAGGAAACTGTCCTCATCAGGAAAGCTCACTGATGACTTTGTACCAGGGAATACTGCCTTGGTTGGTCATGAGTCAGAATATGCTGCATCTGAAAGCAATTATGATGAGCATATTGATTTCTCTTCAAATAGTTCTGATCATGCATTTGTTGGTATTGAGAGTCATTCTGGCAGTAACAGTGACAATCTATGCTTCATCATGTATGATTTGAAAGGAATAGCTAATGATGATCTAGAAGAGATGGATATTCTGAGCCAAATGGCATTGATTAATATCAGATCTCAGAAGTTCTATAAGAGAACTGGCAGGAAATTTCCTGGACTCTCTGGCAAAACCAAAGTTGGTTTTGACAAGAGTAAGTTGAGGTGTCACAAATGCCAAAGCTGGGACACTTTGCAAGAGATGTAGATCAACTGGATCTAACTCTGCTGCACCCTTGTGACTTTTCCTAGTACTAGTCCACAAAACAGAAGGCAACATCCTACTAGTTCTGGTCATCATTCACATCCTAGGTCTCCTGCATACTTTGTTCCCCAGGGTCAAATGTCATATCCTTATTCCTGCTATTATATGCCTCAACCAATCCTGTTCAAGCTCTAATTGCACAACAACCACAAGCTTTGCCTGAACCACAACCTTCCCCATCTCATCAACAAACTCAACCTCAACAACACAGCTTCTTCACCCCAGCAGTTGTTGACTGGAGCAGTTTACCAGATGACTTGTCTGGTCATGAACAACTATTCTCAGGTGTGGTCAACATGGTGGTGAAAGTCCCTTTGGAATCTAGCTCTTATGGCTTTGGATTCTGCTGATACTTCATCCACTAATGCCTCTACACCAAAGGTATCACAGTTATCCTCTAAGGCAAAGCCAAATTGTGTTCTGAAACATGTATAGCAGCAGCATTTGCATCTATTAGAGAAGCAAATGTAGCTTTAATAAACAAGATATTGAGCTAGAACAACTAATTTCCAAAAGCCAAGCTGAATTTGAGTCTGTGCTTAATGATAAGAATGATGAGGCTAGGAAGAGATACTTCTAGAGAAGTATAATGATCTCAAAGAAACCCTTACAGTCACCCAGGTAGAGTGTGATAGATGGGTACAATCATGCAAAGGTTTTGAAATGCTTCATAGTAAGCAATCTGCTTCCAATGTGAAGTTTGGCATTGTTACAATCACACTGCTCCACCTACAGATTTTACTCCCAGAGCAGAGGTAGGATTTGATGGTGAGAGTAATAACCAATCCATTTCATCATGTGATCTACTTTCTGATTCAGCACTATCAGAAGTAGAAGTCAGCACCAAGCCCTCTCAGAACCTATCATTGATGTTGATGGTTCCACTGATGACACTCACATGATCAATGAGTTGATCAACTCAAGAGTTAATTCTGAAAGTCCTGAAAGGACTAGAGAGCAGGACATAACACCTGAAGTTCAAACTCCAACTACTGCCAGTACTGAAAAGAAGAAAACTATCAGTATAAAGAGTTGAAGACTACTAAAGAAGTCAAGAAAGCAACAATGCTTCCAAAGCACTGAAGAGCAAGTCTTCAGTTGCTTCACCCTCTTTAGTTGATGATCAACATAAGATGAAGAAGAACCATGTGAAGTATGTGGTTTGTTCAATCATCTACAGATGATTGCTGGTACAAAAGAGGTTCCAAACTCAAACATAAAGAGGAAATTAAGAGAAAATGGTAAAAATGAAAACTGAGTTTGAGACCACATATGTATCAGCAACATCAAATCCTGTAACCCTTAAGTCCACAAAGAAATCCAAAAAGGAAGGGTTAAACAGTGACAGCTAAGATTGCTCAGAAGAAGAAGATGCAACATAGGAACTTATCAAACTCCACTGGCAATGTATCTGATGAGCTGAAAGCTTTATCACAAAATCAGACATAGCTGGTTATGATGGTTCACATCTATTGGGAAGAGTTAACCAAATAGATGCTCCTATGTTGAAACCACAGAAAAGGAGATCCAAGCAAAGGATTCCTCTTCTTCACCATCTTCTTCCTCTCAGGCTGTTGTTTCCAATAAACCTGTTAGTTTACCATCTGTTGATGAGACCAGACCCAAAACCAAAAAAGGTTTGGGTCTCCAAAACTAACTGATTGTTTATTATTGCAGGGTTCTTCAACATGCCAAAGTAGCACCTGGTATGTAGACAGTGGGGGATCTATGCACATGACTGGGAACAGCTCTCTTCTTCATGATACTTTGAAGGAAAGAAGGGCTTTGTTTCTTTTGGCAATGATGCTAGGGGTTACATCATTGGCAACGGCTTTGTCTCCAATGGAGATAAGTTTGATGATGTTAATCATGTGGAAAATCTCAAGTACAATCTCTTGAGTGTCAATCAAATGTGTGATAAAGGCCATGTTGCTCTTTTTCACAGTCAGAACTGTATGATTCTGTCATCCCAAGTTCTGCATTTGATTGATAAGGTGTTGGATGATCACACTCTCCTGAGAGCCAACAGGACAGGAAGAGTGTATGCCTTAGATCTTTCCAGAAAAATAGATCTCAGAGGCAATCCTTGCCTATTTTCCAAAGCCTCTTATCAAGAATCTAAACTGTGGCACAGAAGGCTGGGTCATGAAAATTTCAAAAACATGAACCAGCTAATCCACAATAGTTTAGTTAGAGGCTTACCAATAAAGGAGTTCCACTGTGATGAAACCTGCACTGCTTGTTTAAAAGGAAAACAGCACAAAGTCTCATTCCCTCCCATTGAAGAGCCTAAGTCCACTGCTTGCTTGCAATTACTGCATATGGATCTATTTGGTCCTGTGAGAGTAATGAGCATGGCAAAGAAGAAATACTGTGTGGTAATTGTGGATGATTAGTCCAGATTTGTATGGACTTTCTTTCTACATTCAAAGGATGAGGTTGCTTAGAAGATTATTCACTTTGTGTTGTATGTTGAGAAGCAGTATTCCCTTCCAGTCAAGTGTATTAGGAGTGAAAATGGAACTGAGTCAGAAACCATACACTTGATGACTTCTATCTTTCAAAGGGAATCAAAAGGCAGTTTAGCATACCAAGGACTCCAGAACAAATGGAGTAGTGGAGAGAAAGAACAGGACCCTAATTGAAGCTGCAAGGTCCATGCTGGCTGACTTTGGTTTGCCACTGACCTTTTGGGTGAAGCTGTTAACACAGCTTGCTATGTGTAGAATAGAGTCTTAGTAAATCAGAGGTTGATGAAGACTCCATATGAAGTTCTCCATCACTTGGCTCCTCTAATTTCATTTTTCAAAGCATTTGGGTGTCCCTGTTTTATTCTCAACACAAAGGATCAATTCCAAAAATTTCATCCTAAGGTGGATGCAGGGTATTTTGTTGGTTATTCATCTACTTGCAAGGCATACAGAGTCTTCAACTGCAGAACAAAGATAGTTGAAGAAACTTTGCATGTGAAGTTTAATGAATCTCCTATGGACAAGATTCCACAAAACGCTGTGAAGTTGTTTGATTTGGACATACTGCAATATGTTCCTTATCAACCTCCAGCTGTTGCAGATCCTGTGGATAAATCATCTTCTGTAGCATGTCTTCCACCCGGGTGGTATTGATGATGATGATGACAATATCAATACTCACCTATTCAAGTTTAGTGACCAACTGCCTGTGTCTGATAAATTTGATGTTCCTGTAGCTTCAGCGGTTCCATCCACAACAAATGCTGATGAGATCTCTGATTCCTCTACATCTTTTGAGTTACCATCTAATTCTTGGTTTCAAGAGTCTGCATCAACATCTGCTGCTGCTTAAGGTCCTACAACACTTGCACAAATCTCATTGTTTATCAAGAACAGAAGAATCAACCCATGTCTCAGATTATTATTGATATCAATGCTGGTGTTTCAACAAGAAGTCAATTGTCTAACTTCTGCTTCTAGACCAGATATTATGTTTGCTACATGTGTTTGTGCTAGATTTCAGGCTGCTCCTAAAGAGTCTCATTTGATTGCAGTCAAGAGAATCTTTAGATATTTGCAAGGTACACAATCTCTGGGTTTATGGTATTCCACGGACACTCTTGCAAATTAGTTGCTTTTTCAGATAGTGACTATGCAGGGTGCAAGTTAACTAGAAAGTCAACTTCTGGTGGTTGTCAATTCCTAGGCAACTGTTTGATTTCTTGGCAGAGTAAGAAACAAACATCTGTTGCTACATCAACTGCTGAAGCCGAGTACATTCCTGCTGCAAGTTGCACTTTTCAATTACTCTGGCTTTAGAACAACTTCTGGATTATGGCATTACAGAGACTAAGACTCCATTATTAATGGATAGTGCTTCAACTTTGTGTATTGTCAAAAATCCAGTCCAGCACTCTAGGACCAAACATATAGAGATCAAACATCACTTTATTCGGGATTGTTTTGAAAAAGGTCTGATTGATCCTAAGTTTGTGCCTAGTGCTGATGAGCTTGCAGATATTTTTACTAAGCCTTTGGATAGTTCTACTTTCCAAAACCTTGTGTTAAGGCTTGGTATGCTGCAGCTAGAATAAGTGACAACTACTGATGATTTCAGTAAAAAGTACCGGTGATCATTGGTAACCATGTCACATATAAGTACTGATGAGTCCTTTCACCTTCAGTAGTTTTATAACTACTGACGGCTAAATGCTTCACAAGTACTGAAGTACTTTATCTGTTCCAAACTACTGATGTAGTTACAACTACTCAAATCAGTACAAACAGATAAGTACTGATGTCCTATGAAACACCTGAAAAGCAGATGCAAAGTCTGGTGAGTAAGTGTTAAGGACGGTATGAAACAGCTGAAAGGCTATGAATTGACGAAAACTACTGACGAGAACTTTCTTTTCAGTCGTTTCTACAACTGCTGCTTCATTCTCAACAACTGAAGCAAAACCATGTCTTCAGTAGTTTTATAACCACTGATGACTAACACCAAGTCTTCAGCTGTTTACAACAACTGATGACAAAACCACTGTCTTCAGTAGTTTCACAGCTACTGATGACAAACACCAAGTCCTCAGTTGTTTCATCATCTGAAGTCAAAACCATGGTCTTCAGTAGTTTTCTAACTGCTGATGCCTAAAACCACGACTTCAGCTATTTCAACGTCTGATAGGGTAATACCATGTCAACAGTCGGTTTAAAACTACTGATGACTAACACCAAACCTTCAGTCATTTTCTCACCCCTACCCTATAATACCTGTCCTCTTCTCTAATGTTTCATTAGCCGTTATTTTCTGAACTTCACTCTCTCAAACATGGCGACCATGAGTCTGAAACCACAACATAACTGCGTTGCTTACCTTACAAAGTCGGCTTTCTGGAACAAATATGATAATGCCATTGACTTAATGGTGGATTCCCCATATCGCACAGCCTTTCTCTTGAATCCAACAATCTACCCTGAATCCCTCATTCAATTCTGGTCAAATGCTCTTGTTCATACTGATGAGTCTACCGGCCAGATCTCTGTTCGGTCCCTTGTCAACCAGAAACCAGTGGTCGTTACAGCCGACATCATTCGTTAGGCATTACACCTACATGACTCCACCGCTGTGACTGCATACCCAAAGGGCATAACAGATATGTCATTTATCAATCATGGGTATGAAGGTGATCTTCGGGCTACAACCGTTCTAAAGAAACATTTCCATGACGCTGAGAAAGTCATTTTTCACATGGTGAATGTCTTCTTAGCCTCCAAGACATCTTCCTGGGATCAAATGTCATCCCAATCGCAACAGGTATTGTATTCTATTCTAGAACACCAACCGCTAAATTTTTCTGAAATCGTGTTTCTAGAAATAAAGAACTTGGCTCAGAAACCTGTGGCAAACCGATGGCCATTATATCCCAGGTTTCTGATGGCCATTATTTTTGATGAATTAAAATCTGATGGCCTTGTTGGCCTTGGAGTCCCTGCACCAGCTGTTTTGGCTGAGGTATACTCTAGGCACAACTCAGACCTTACACTCAAAGAAGCTGCCCGAATGCTAAAGCCCAAGCACAGGGAACCCACAGCTTCCTCCATCAGAACCAAAGTCCCCACTAAACCAAAACAACACACCCCAAAACAACTATTCAGGGAGATGAGTCCCCTGAAGATGCTCCTGCACCACCAACGCAGGATATACTTGCTGGCTTAAACCCCCCAGCAGTATCAGAGACTCTACCAGCCATAGCCGCTCAGGATTCCTCTCAAAAGGAGCCTACAGCCACCACACAAGGGGTACCCACACATCTGGGATCTTCCTCACTTGAGGAGATTGCCATTGAAGAGCACCATCCTCCCCAGGTGCACACTGCTTCTACCCCTTCTCCCCATGCAACCGCTCCCCAAAGTCCAACCATAATTATTGCAAACGTGCTGACTCAGTTGCATGCCTCTCCTCCTCCCCCAAAAACCACCAACAAAGGGGAGAACCACAGACATTGAGGAAGAGGATCGCCATGTTTCTGACAACCCACAGCATCGGGGTTTACAACTTCTATCTCCTGGTGTAGATAGGGAGATTAGAATATCTAGTGAGGCTGCCACCTCTTCTGCATCAGCACATGATCAGAATGAGGCTGGTAACATTGCTAAGACCTCACTAGAGGCAACAACTGATGAAGGACATAGTCCTGAGGCTGGAAGTCCCCAGTTCCAAGAAAAAGGGGCACATGCTACAACTGGTCTACACCCAGTGCATGTACATCCTGCTCCAAGCAGGAGGTCGGGTGATTCAGCTTCTGCTGATGATGACCTGGGCTTTTTCAATGACGTTCTAGCCCACAACACCATCCTGGAGGTTGAGGTAAGCAGACTACAAGAACTTCTTGCCAAGAAGTCTCAAGATGAAAGTCCATCTGCCCCCACCAACCCACAAATGGCACCTTCATTTGAAGGTTCCCCAAACACTTTACCCTCTCACATCACTGAGCCTCCCGCTTCTGCTTTTGGCACTATCTCTCCGGGACAGAACCCCCCAGAGCAGATGGTTGCTGTATTCCAACAATCCCTACCTCTCATCACTCCCATCATCAATGACATTGTTTATAAAGCCATTGATGAGAGGATCTCCTCAAGTCTACAACCACTCATTGATGATGTTGTGCAAAAGAAACTTTCTACGGTACAAACCCCTGCCACCAATGCATCCAAAAAGGGGGAGAGTACTGCAGTGAAAGAAAAGAAGAGACAAAGAACTGAGGATGTGAAGGCATAAGAGAAAACCTAGGAGTTGGAAAAAGAAAAGCAACAACAACTGATCACTTACAAAAGAAAGAAAAGTGCTGGTGATCAAACTAATGCTGAAGAAAAATCCTTGGAAGAGCTGGTAAAAGATGCAGATGACACACACAGCCGATCCATGGACAAAATCATTGAGCAACTCTTCAAGCAAGGCTTTGATACAGCCACATTAGACAGTGAGATCAGGAAGTTGGAAGTAGAGGAAATTCAAACCAGATGGGCTGGATATGATGTGCTTGAAAAAGAGAGATTGGAGATCATGATTCGATTCATTTCCAAATAGTTAGGAAGATCTTTGATGGAGATTCGTACATGGACCAGAGACAGTATTCTGGCTATAGCCACCAGAATCTATTTGTCTGAGCAATTTCATAAGGGGATTATCATGGAAGCACTTGATGAGGCTAGGGCTGGAAAAAGGTTTGAAATGGCAAGACTTACAAAGGCCAAACTCACAACCAAAATGCTTGAACAACCTTCCCTATCACCCACTCAAAAACAGCCTACCCCTCAAATCTCCAAACCAATCTTAAAGCCCAAATCCAAACATCCTCAATCTTCAAAACCAATTCCTTTACCAACCCAACCATCATCCAGTGATGCACCTAGAAGGAGGAGAGGGTGCTGAGGATAGAAGAAGATGAAGAAGAAGAGGATGAAGATGATAGTCTGCCACTCTCTGCTGTTTTAAGGCTACCAGAACCCAGGAGTCAACCCATGATCACACCTGACTCTCAAAGGGAAACGGTTAGAGTCAAAATAGAAGATGAAGAACAGTAGAAGCAGCACGATGAGCAACTACTGAAGATGGTTGACAAGGAATTTCCTCAGTCATCATCTATACAAGCCATGAAAGGGCATGCTCAGAGGCTGTACACTCTCAGACACACATTTCAGTATCAGAAGGAGAGAGTGAGAGCATGGCCAGACCCTGTTGATACATGTATGTCCCTAGATCGTGATATGTGATGTAATAGATCTTGTTTGGTATGATTAATGAACTGATATTGATAGTCTGTTGGTTATAATGTTTAATAGTTCATTAATGAGTCGTAATGAATTGATTGAGTTTATGATTACTTGAATGACTACATATAATATTATATTAATTAACTAAAACATTCAAACTAAACTTAATGAAGTTCTCATGCGAATGGCTCATGCGAATGAACCATAAGCATGAAGAACCTCATACGATTGACTCAGTCGCATGACTGAACCAGAGACTGGATCAGTCGTACGACTGTAACATAAGATTGGCTCAATCGCACGACTGAACACTCAGTCGCACGAATGAACCAACCGCATGGTTCAATCGCACGACTGACCCAAACTAATGGTTCAGTCGCACGATTGAAGAGTGCCAACCTATAAATACAACTCAATTCATGAAAAGCAGGGAGATTCGTTCAAGTTTAATTCCATACGACCCTAGCCGTCCAGAAACCTTCCAAATCGTTCTCCAAGTTCATAGAACACATTAGATCGATTCCTTATCGATTTCTAACGTTAGTTTCAATCCTTGATTGATTCTTCGTGTGTTCTCACTGATTGGATCGCCAATCAAATAGGATTCCGCACTATTTGATCTGGTATACACGTGATCTCTAGGTATTTTCGTCGAATACCAGGTCCTAACAAGTGGTATCAGAGCTTTTGGCTCGTGATTACGTGTTGATTCAATCAAGATTGCATAAAGTTTGTGTTTTTACACTAAAAACGCAATCTTTGGCATCAAAAGTGATCTTGGAAGTTCCCTGCTCATCTACATTTGGTTTCTACGGACTCAGGCAATCGCAACTTGTAAAATTTCGAGTTCTTACGGCTGAAAACCGTCAAACCTAGAAATTTTCGCAAACCAGCGGCTTCAATCGCACGACTGACTCATTCGTACGACTGGACTCCATTCGTACTACTCATACGCCCGATTGGACCTAGTCGCACCTTCATTCGGCCGATTGAACCATTCGTTCGCATAGCTCATACGTACCAGGTTCATTCGCACGAATGAACCAATCGCCCATTCATTCGCACCATTGAACCAATCGCAGAGCTCATACGCACGATTAGCTCAGTTGCATCCTTCAGTCGCATCAGTAAAAGTTTGTTGATTAGATTATAAGTTTATTCATCATGGAAGATCAGATGTCAGCCTTTACTGCTGGGAAAGACTCAAGGATACAGAATCTGTTACTGCTTGAGAGTGAGGTGGGGAGTCACAATAAACCACCAAAGCTCTTAACCTTAGATGAGTTTCCCCACTGGAAACAACGTTTTGAGATCTACCTTAATGGAGTAGATCCTAATCTGTGGGAAGCCATTGAAACAGTGTTATAGTACACCGGTGGGAGCTGATGGGGTTAAACTAACATTAAGCGGGATGACCGACGCACAGAAAGTAAAGTACAATGCAGAGAAAAGTGTATATGCATTGATCACTCAGTCGATCCCCAAAGACATATTCCACCAGTATTCCGAGAACAAGCAATCCCAGAAACTGTGGGATGCGCTAGAGAAGAGATATGAAGGTAACGCATCATTGAAGGCAATCAAAGCAAAGGAGTTAAAGAAGGATTTCGATAACTTCTCTTTAATTGGTAATGAAAGCTTGGACGACGTCATAGATAGATTCTACCACTTGATGAGCGAATTGCATACCCATGGAGTAGTTACTACCATGGAAGAAAAAGTAAGCAACTTCGCAGACAGGTTGCCGGATAAGTGGGCTACATTCGTGTCTAAGCTGAGACAGAATGGTATCCTTGTAAAGCTGGATATAAATGACTTCACTCTTAAGTTGCGCGAAGAAGCACTAAGGATGAAGTATAGAGCTCAGAAGTCTTCGTACACACAAAATCCAGCTTTATACAACGCCACACCTCAAGCAAAGGCATCTGGAGCACCTCTCCAGACTGCTTTTGTGTCTACCTCGTCAGGTCCTTCACATGCCTCTACTTCTGGATCAGACACGTCTGGGTCATCATGTACCCATCATATTGGATCAGAAGCTAACGCTACTAACTGAAGACCGAGAACTTCAGTATGTGACCGTGGAAGTAGCAAGAGAGCATATGGATCTCCTAGCAGCAGTGGTTCATTCATATTGGACTCGTTGCTGGAAAGATTGGAAACTGCCATCTGGCAGATGAGGACTACGAGCAAGGGGAAGATGGAGCTCGAAAGATGGATATAATGTGGGCCTTAGCAAGTGCTGTTCGAAGGGCGAAAAAGTTTGTGAAAAAGACTGGACAGAACTTGGTTGCTACTAAGGACACCACCTTTGGCTTCGATAAGAGTAAAGTGACCTGCTTTAACTATGGTGAGAAGGGGCACTTCAAACGAGAATGTGTCAAGCCAAAGAAGACGGGGAATGGGAACCCGTTCTCATCATTTACTCGCCAGGACAAGCCCCTCTAATTCTACTTCATCAAACAAGGACCCTAAAGCACTAACTGCTCATGATGATGAAGGACAGGATTGGAGTTTCAGGTTTGTCTCACCAGGAGAATCTAACATTGCCAGTGTCGAGGATATTGACGATGATTCTGCAAGTGAAGGCGATATAGCAGTTGAAATTGCAATGTCACATAGTGAAGAAACAACTGCAGCCGAGGTCAGCTACAAGCCAAATGAGGAAGTCTCCACCTCAGAGACTGAAAAGCCAGAGTCGACAGAACCAGAATCATCTGATGCAGCACTGATGGCTAATACTTCTGGTCCAACTCAGGTAAGTACCACTGACCGACTTTTTAATAACCATGCTTGTTCTGATTGTGACACGTTTAGGAAGAGCATAGATGACAAATTTGCTAGGTTATTAGACCATAATGATAACTTAGTAAATTTACGTCTGTGTACTGAGGCAAATAGTGCTAAAACAAAATGAGCATGTTATAAGAAAAGATAGACCTATTGACCAAACAACTTAGGGAAACCGAAGTAGTGGCTTTTAACCAAGCAAACGACATTAGGTACTATCTTAACTCCCTGGAAGACACTACAAAACAAAGAGCAGTGTTAGAAGTTGAAGTTAATTCATTAAAACAGAAACTGCATAGTGGAGTAGTTCTTCACACATAGTTCAACACTTAGTAAGAGAAGGAATAACAGGGAGGGATTAGGCTACAAAGTGGTCCCACCACCACCTGAGACCTTGATGAACACCAAGTCTAGACCAGTAAATGATAACCCATCAAGAATCATGTGGTGACCACTCCTCTTGTTACTGATCCAACACCTCATGTTCATCTACTGAATCTGGTAAGAAACAAAAGGAGGCCACTTCAAAGGCAAAGGGTAAAATGCCATGTGTTAACCTGGAAAATGAATTTGAAAAAGTTAATTTATAGTCAGGGTCAAATAGAGTCAAATTAGAACCTAAAAGGACTTCAAATGTTACTTTTTCACAAGCTTCGAGTCAAAAACCAGCTAACCAAAAAGGAAAACAGGTTAAATCAGTAACATTTGTTATACCAGAGAAAACATCAAACATTCAAGAGTCAAAAACTAAAGTGATTGATGTTACTAGAGTGTCACACACATCTCCACAAAGAAAGTCTACTCATAAAGTTGATAGCAGGTCATGCTACAACTGTGGAGAATGTGGACACATTGCTTCCGACTGTCATTTCTATCAGACACCTAGGAAGAAGATTGATCTTCTGGACTCTAGACCTAGGTCTTCTAAGCGGAGTTCTCTAACTCCACCTAGAAGAGCAAGTGACCCTAAAGTCCAACCTGTAAGCCAGACGACTGTTTATCATAAACAGGCACTGCACAAATCTGGCTTATGGAAAGAAAAATCCACCCTTGTGTCTGATACTGATAACAAGAAAGAACCTGAGCTACCCTCACCTTCTAAGGGTCAATGGGTGGAGTTTATGATGTGTGATGCCTCAGGGAAACCCAAGACAGTCAAAGCTTGGGTTCCTAACCTAAACTGATCCTTTTACTTTGTATGCGCAGGGTGCTCGATATAGTGCTGACACTAACACGTGGATTATAGACAGCGGAGCATCCAGGCACATGACAGGAAATAGCGCCCTTTTATCCAATGTTAAACAAATAAAAGGAGGGCACGTTTCCTTTGCAGGAAACAAAGGAGGCTATATCACAGCTCAGGGAGAAGTGGGAAATCAGAAAGTTAAGTTTGATAAAGTGAACTACGTTCAACAACTTCAGAACAACTTACTGTCTGTGTCCCAAATCTGTGATAAAGGATTTAAAGTCGTCTTCGATAATCACAAGTGTTACATGCTGAAAAAGAATATTGATCCCAGAAGACCAGTTCTGATGACTGCTTCAAGATATAAAGACCTTTATGTCTTGGATCTGTCAACAGCTGCCACAACGGATCATGAGGTTCAGTGTTTCTTATCTAAAGCTACTGAGAAGGATTCCATCTCCTGGCATCGGAGAATGGGACACATTAGTCAAAGGAAGATGAATCATTTGATTTAGAAGGATCTAGTTAGAGGAGTGAATGTCAAGACTTTCCAACTCCTGACTTCTGTGTAGCTTGCAAGAAGGGCAAACAGACAAAGAAGTCTCATAAGGAAAAGAAAGTTCATTCAATAGAACTTCCTCTTGAGCTCTTCACATGGATCTGTTCGGTCCAGTTAGTACAAGGAGCATCGCAGGTGACGCGTACTGTTATGTGGTCACTGATGACTACTCAAGGTTCACTTGGGTAGTGTTTCTGAAATCCAAATCAGAAACTTTGGAGACATTCAAAATTAGTAACCACACTGGAATCACTCTACAAACTCAAAGTTTGACAAATACGCTCAGACAACGGATAGAATTCAAGAATCAAGGGATGGAGGCATACTGCAAGGAAAAGGGAATTGTGCATCAATTCACCTCTGCCTACACACCTCAGATGAATGGAGTTGCTGAGAGAAAGAATAGGAGCTTGATAGAACAGCCCGGACTATGCTGGCAGACTCGAAACTGCCATCCAATTCTGGAACGAGGCAGTGGCAAATGCTTGCTATACACTGAACAGAGTCCTAATAGTCAAGCGCCACGGAAAGACATGTTATGAGCTACTTCAAAGACGCAAACCGAATTTGGAGTATCTTGAACCTTTTGGCGCACCGTGTACACTTCTGAAGAAGACACAAGAAGGAAAATTCAGCGAGAAGGCAGTTGAAGGAATTTTTCTAGGATACAACATACCGAATAAGCAGTTTACAATAACTCAACGGGTCTTGTGGAAGTGTGTTGTAATGTCACGTTCAGAGATATACCACACCACCTACAGGCAAAGGACCTGCATACTTCTTCGATTATGATGGATTCTTCAAATCCTTCAACATCCCTCTCTCTCCCTCGGATGATGAGTTAGCTACTAGGATGATGTATGATATACTAAACACTCCATCCAGCACATAGGAGAGTCATCTGCTCAGTCAGAAGGGGTCATCAATGAAAGTGACTCCTCCTCTGAAGATGAAACTGAAGCAGATGACCAGAACGGTCAGGAGGAACAGGTTCCAGTTCCTGAAAGTCCATAAGCATCCAGAAGGGATGCACCCTCGACTTCGGAACCTAAAACTCCAACCTCCTCCGATGCAGACCAAAATGTTCACAATCTTGGCTCGGAGGGTGACAGTGCCGACTACTCCAGGATCACGACTAAACGTCTATCATCACTTGACAATGTTATTGGAGATGTCCGATCAGGAGTACAAACCCGAAATCAGCTATACTCAGCTGATTACACCTCAGTTATGGAGAAGGGTTACATACATGATGGTGCTTATCGCTGTTTGTCTCGCAGGTTGAGCAAAATATGTCAGTGAAGCACTAAATGATGAGGCGTGGGTGAGTGCCATGCAAGAAGAACTTCTGCAGTTTAAGAAGTTAGGTGTATCGACACTGGTAGATAGACCTAAAGGTGCTAAAGTCATTGGCACCAAATGGGTACTAAAATGTAAGAGGATGACCAAGGAGTCATCATAAGGAACAAAGCTCGACTGGTGGTTCAAGGTTTTTCGCCAAGTCGAGGGTATTGATTATAACGAAGTGTTTGCACCCGTGGCAAGGATGGAAGCTATTCGTATCTTCCTCGCCTATGCCTCGTACATGAAGATTAAAGTCTACCAATTAGATGTGAAAAGTGCATTCCTTCATGGTGAAATAAGGGAAACAGTCTATGTCAGTCAACCTGAGGGATTTGAAGACCCTTATCATGTGGAGAGAGTTTACAAGCTCGACAAAGCTTATATGGGCTTCATCAAGCTCCTCGAGCTTGGTACGAGAAACTCTCGACTCATCTTGTGAAACACGGCTTTCGCAGGGGAGTCATTGACTGTACATGTTTATTAAAGAAAAGATGGTGACCTACTGCTTGTACAGATCATGTTGATGACATAATCTTCGGGTCAAAGAACGAAGAGTTATGCAAAGAGTTTGAAGCAGTGATGAAGAAAGAGTTTGAGATGAGTGCAATGGGGAGATGAAGTTCTTCTCGGGTTACAGGTGGATCAAACACCAAATGGGATCTTTCTACATCAGACAAGTATGTAGGAGACATTCTCAGTCGCTTTGACATGGAGAATGCTTCTGCTGCTGGGACTCCACTTGCTACGAATCATGATATAGCACCTGATGAGAGTGGAGATCTTGTAGATGCCACTATGTACCGAGGAATGATTGGATCCCTCATGTATCTCACTGCCTCAAGACCTGATATCATGTATGCTACATGTTTATGTTCCAGATATCAGGCTAAACCAAAGGTCAATATCTAATCGGGGTCAAAAGGATCTTTCGCTATCTAAAGGGTACACCCACCCTGGGGTGTGTGGTATCCTCATGATGACGATTTTGAGCTCACAGGTATAGTGACTCGGATATGGAGGCTGCAAAAGGAACTACAAGTCTACATCAGCAGGGTGTCAATTCTTTGGGAGAAGATTAGTTACATGGCAGTGTAAGAAACAGACATTGGTTGCATTGTCAACCTGTGAAGCCGAATATGTTGCTGCTGCAAGTTGCTGTTCCCAAACATTTGGATTCAACAGCAAATGCGGGATTACGGTTTGAAATTCTCGTCTACTCCTATTTTTGTTGATAACTCTGCTGCAATTGCAGTAACCAAAAACCCGGTTAAACATCCTAAGACAAAAAATCGGTATTAAATACCACTTCATAAGAGATTGTTTTGAAAAGAACTTAATAGATGTGGTTAAATTAATACTGATTTTCAACGTGCTGACCTCTATACAAAAGCCTTTGATAAACACGTTTCAATACTTGCTAGAGGTCAACGGCGTTAAAGAAAAGTGAGGTAATTCCTGATGAGCATAATGTGTAGTCCGGGGTAGGTTTCATTAGTTTATTTTATTTTATGTTATCTGTTTTTTCTTGTCTGTTACATTTAACTTCATGTTACCTTGCTGTTTATTAAAATCCAAAAATAATTAAATCCGAAATGATTTTAGTATTTTAGGGGGAGAATAGGTCAGCAAGTTAACATTAAAAAAAATGAGGGAGAAGGGGAACTAGCTGAAATAAGGTAGATTGTGTCTGTGATACTAATTCAAGACCTTGGAATCTGAGAGTACACAGGAACAAATCGAGAGGGATTTAAAATTTAAGGTTTGAAAAGATGCAAAAGTTCAAAGTATAAGTCTGCGTAGTCTAAGCAATATAAAACGGGGAAAATGATAGAAAACTGGCAACTCCTAAGGTGACACACAGAGAAAGTAGACTTAGAGGCTGCTGCTAGACACAAATGATATGTGGTAGATTCAACACAATAGACAATTAGACCTGATTGGTGATCTCAAGATCAAACTAAGCGGTTCAACTGACTGTGGACTTCCATCTTATCACTGGTTAACACAATCAAATATATTCCAATAAGGGGCAATGAGCATTTAAACGCCACAAAAGTGTGCGGATGACCAAAATTAGAGCAAAGCAAGAAAAAATGAAAGACAAATGCAATAAAGCTAAGGCTCATGTTGTTGGTGCATTTTGTGTAAAATAAAAGTAAGCTGCTCTAACAAGGAGATAGGTTGTGTGCCTCTCTGCTGTGCGATGGCATGACCTGAGGATAAGCATAACTTATATTCTAGAATTCATTGTTGTTTGCCGCCTCTGCTGTGCGATGGCACTGACCTGAGGACAGGCTTCTTTTGAAAACTCTAAGAATAGTCTCTTCTTGTAATAATACCCGTAGACCGCTCAAAACTCTGAGGATGTTGATTACCATATAAGCGTGGGATCCACAAATGTTAGCTGAAATAATAAACCTAAATCAGTCACCAGTCTGCGTCAAAAGTCTGTGTATGGATTTAAGTGGACAAATATACTGACAATCTTAGTGGCTACCTTCTCAAAAGTTCAACTCAATGTGAAGATCTAAGAGTTTCAGTATGATTTCCTTAAGTTGCTAACGACTCTGGATGGATACCGAGAATTTAAGTGTCAAAGAGCTTTAATAACAAGTCCCAAAATGATTTGATATTCCTGTATGATTTCAAAATTGATTTGGTCCAGATATGATCAATCTAAGTTAAAGCTGTCTACTCCTAATCAAATACCTTAGACTTTCATCTTAGGGTTTTATCTCTCACAAAAAGTCCAAACATAACTTTAGTTGTGTAGTTAGTTTAAGTTACTATGTTTACTTTTTGAGTGTGTGTCTGTCGGACTACATCAGGGAAAGCAGAAGGGAATTAACTCACCTGAAAAGGTCATGTCTGAGATGGCCACATGGTTTTAAAATTTAAATGGTCACGTCTGAAGTGACTGAATTGGTTAAGAGCTTACAATGTTATTATCAAAAGTGAAAAGGGTCTGAATAGTAAATGTTAAAAATGACTGTAAACTCATAAAGTTTGACCCATTCGCACTAGTGGATCACGGATACCAACTATGCGAATGGCTTCCAATCGGCCGAATGGACATGAAATTGGTTCATTCGACCGAATGGAAGGGGGAGAATGAACAGGGAGACCGACTGAGGCTCAGTCGGTCAACTAAAGGGGCGAAGAAGGAGACCGAATGAGTCAGTCGACCGACTGAGACTCAGTCGGCCGACTGAATGCGATTGACTAGGCAATCATACGACTGAACCTCAGTCGCCCGATTGAACTGAGCGACTGAGGCCAGTCGGCCGAATGAACCTAGGTTTCGTATTTAAAGGTCTTAATCGATCGCATATCACTCATCACTCCCAAAAAACCCCGAATCGCGCTCATTACCGTTACCTTGTCGAAATTGCCTACGATACTGATATACTTTGCGCTTAAGAGTCTTCATTCCAGTGACGATTCACAGGTACACTACTCATTGAACCTATCAAAATCAGTATCACCAAAACTACAATATCTACATTGGATTGAATCAAGAACCGAACATTGAATTGACCTAATTGCCTATGTAAATGAGGCAATATGTTAAAATTGAGTTGACTAGGTTATTAGTGACAAGTAGACGAGGCTAATGGACCAGTACACAATGTTAAAAGACTTAGATTGGTCAAGATTCAACCCACAGGCGATCGTACAGTGGGGCGAGCGACTGGACGTTCGAATGAACTCCAATCGCACGATTGAACCTTGCGATTGGATCATTCGACCGACTGAACCACCCAAATGAGTCCAGTCGGCAGATTGAACTCAATCGCATGGCTCAATCAGCCGATTGAACCAATCGCATGGCTCAATCAGCCGATTGAACCCAATCGCATGCCTCAATCGGCCGATTGAACTCAATCGCATTACTCAAACAGGCGACTGACTTCAGTCGCATGATTCATTCGCACGAATGAATCAAACAGACTTTCAACTCTACACTTAGACCAGAAGCTTTCATATCTTATATACTAATGGTTCTAAGTCTTGTGTGTTCTACAGGAGAAATGGCTGACCGATGGTCTCTAAATCCAAAGCACAATATTTGTGCCCATTTAGACCACATGACAAGGAACGGGGCCAAGTTCTCCTATATTATAGCCTTCCTCAAACGTTCACGGATACATAAGGCTATATCTACGCCCTGCACACCTTACAAATCACTACCACAGGCATTCTGGGAGAATGCCTCAGTGGATCGGTCTCATGAGCCATACAGCATCAGAAGCACCATCTTGGGTCAAGCTATCGACATCACCGCCACGGACATCCAAAGAATCCTTGAGTTTGGAGATGACTCTACTCACCCCACTAAGTTACACCCATTGACTGTGAGAGGGTGTTTTCTCTGAATCAAGTATGCAGGAGACATCAACTCGGGGGTGCTACATAAGAGCAACCTGTGCCCTCAATACAAATATCTGGCACATGTGATTCTTAAATGCATCGCTTCGAGAAGGGGTGGCTTTGATGACTTATCAGATCAGATACAGAATGCTTTCGTGGCCCTAGTGCTGAACCACCCTTTCAGCTTCTCTAATATGATCTTCGCTTATTTGATAGAGAACATTGAAACTAAAGGGAAAGAAGGTTTTGTATGTACCCACGATTCCTTCAGATGATATTCAATGAGAAGCTGCCTCAGCTCCCAAAGGAAAGTCAAGATGCAGTGACATTGGAACTGATGGATGATACCACAATGGGTAGAATGGTGGTATATAGGGGCAAGCAAGTTAAGCCCCAGGAAAAGAGACTGATTGGCCACTTAGCTGATGAAAGCTATGTGGCACGGGGAGACGCCTATGGCGTCACGAGGACAGTGACTCCGATGTGGAGCCGATTGTCCTCCCTACTGATGACTCTGAGGAAGATGACATTGAGGATGAGGCTGTTCCATCCCGAGGCACCGTGTCTGACTCTGTTCCCTCGGTGTCTGGCTCACCTGCTGAGGTAACTGAGTCAGCAGGATTCCATCAAGATTTTGTGCTTACCGAGGAAGATGAAGATGAATCTGATGAGGAGCATTGACCCGAACTGTGAGAAGGAAAGTGGTTACCGCAGAACACGGGTTGAGGGTTGTCGGTGAAACAAGAGAGGATCGGAGATACAGAGACTGATCCATCATATGTCCGGAGTCCTCAGGCGGGATTGAAGGGGGAGTATCCACCTCGAGGGGAACGAGGAGAAAGCGGATGGCTCAGCCCCATGGCCAGAAAAAGAAAAAAAAACGTAACGTAACCTTCATCACCACCACATCCCCCATACCTTCCAACACTACCACCTCTGCAGACACACCCTCCACCACCATACCTCTCCCCACAGCAACCATAACCACCACCATACCGATCACCACAAGCCAGACCCCTGCTACCACTACTACATTCACCCCACACTCACCACCACCATCATCCAGACCGTACCCGATATTCACCACCTCCACCACCACCACTAGCCACCAAACCGAGCCCTTAGCCTACCCCTCACACACCTCTAGATCTCCCCTACCTCCAATCGGGGTAGAGGACATCTTGCAGCCTTAAACAGAATATTGTTAGTCTGCTGGCGGCTGATTAGGAAAAGACCTCTCAGATCCGCCAGCTCACCGACCTGACTGCTGCACAATCGCAGAAAATCGCAGAGCAGGATCGAGCTATTAAGGAGCAGGCCCAGACGTTGGCTGCTCAGAACACTGAGTTGGACCAACTCTGAGCACAAAGCGTCACATCAGGTAAGCAGATAGAAGAGTTGGAAAAGGCAAAGAGGTCCATTTTGTTAAAGTTAAAAGGATCAAAGGAGGAACCTCTAAAGATAAAGGATGGAGAAAGAGAGAGTGATGATGATGATGATGATGACAGTGATTCTGATGATGAGAAAACAGAAGAGTGGCGTGCTGATGAAGAGACTGAAGAAGGAGAAGCAGCTGACTCTGTCTCAGCTCCCGGTCAAGAGCAGAGAACAAAGAACCGACAGGATCAGTCAGCTTCTACTTCTGCACCTTCACACGAAGAGACTAGCATACAGGATAAAAGTAAATAGTGGATGTTTATGTATTTAAGTACTTTTGTATTATGTATTGAAAAACGATGTACTGAATGTTTATATTAACTTAATGCATTTTGTTTGATATATTACTAATGATTTGAATGTGAAATGTGTAAATCAAACAGATCCAAAGTACCACAGAGACGAGTTTATATTGCTCCCCTCAACAGGTCAAGTCTCAACTCACAATGATTCTTGATCTGCAAGGGATTGTCAGAAGGTCAGTGAGTTATACTCCTGAAGAAGGTGAAATAATTCACGACCTATCTAACGAGCACCTGGCCGAAATGTTCAGACTCAATCCTGATGATATTGTCAAGGATGCTCCAACAGTTGATTCAACCAGTGACGATGAACTACACGACGTTGATGAAGTTGGGGTTGAAGATATTACTGCTGAAGAGTACCCTCAATACGCTGACAACGCGGGTAATGTGGTCCCCAATCTGGGTGAATCCCTAGTCAGTGATATGTTTGAGGTACTGGACAAGATGGAACAGGAAGCAGGAAAGAACGAAGGAACAGCCCAAGCCTCAAACGAAGACGTATACATTCGAAAGGCTGAATGGGTTGAATGTTTTAATGAAGTTAGAGCCCAACGTGATGCACCGAAGAGGGATGCCTACACCAAGTTCTACAGCGTCAAGAAACATCTTACGGTGTCAGGCAGATTATAGCATGGGCATATTTTGATGATCTTAACGTTTATGCCGTTAAGAGGGAAAAGGGCATAGAGTACTTTAGATTTCCACATGATCTAAAGACTCTACCTGGATTTGAGCTCAACCAGCTGGCCAAGTTGAAGTTGTTGTATGCTGACACGAGAAAAATGTCAGGCTGGTTGAGGCTGCCCTCAAGAAAGAGTACCACACCAGATGGATTAACTTCAGACCTTAACAACCTACAAGGTATATTAGAAGGTCTGATATGGATGCCATTACTGGAAAACTAAAATTGTGTTGAAGTGGAGTCCTCCTTGCACTATGTCGAGAATCCCTCTCAGGGAAATGCCACAGGACTTCACTCCATATTTCAAATGGTGGTACTATGATTGGAGAACTGCTGAAGCTGTCATAGTTCTAAACAAAGGGGATCAAATGGATACTATCAGGGTATTCGACCCAATGTGGCTAACCAACTTGTCTGCTAATCATGTCTATACATTATACAAGTGGCCACTGTTCTATGACACACAAGACATTGTACAAGCCCTCCAGTTCCAAAATGTTATACGACTTTGCTTTGCGTTTGATATTCACGCGGGAGTCACACAAGAGGACAAGTACAAGAAATATGAGAAGGTAATGAAGAAAACAAGACATTAGAGAGATCTAGGTCCAAGGGGAGTTTGTTGATACATGTATGTCCCTAGATCGTGATATGTGATGTAATAGATCTTGTTTGGTATGATTAATGAACTGATATTGATAGTCTGTTGGTTATAATGTTTAATAGTTCATTAATGAGTCGTAAATGAATTGATTGAGTTTATGATTACTTGAATGACTACATATAATATTATATTAATTAACTAAAACATTCAAACTTAACTTAATGAAGTTCTCATGCAAATGCCTCATGCGAATGAACCATAAGCATGAAGAACCTCATACGATTGACTCAGTCGCACGACTGAACCAGGAGACTGGATCAGTCGTACGACTGTAACATAAGATTGGCTCAATCGCACGACTGAACACTCAGTCGCACGAATGAACCAACCGCATGGTTCAATCGCACGACTGACCAAACTAATGGTTCAGTCGCGCGATTGAAGAGTGCCAACCTATAAATACAACTCAATTCGTGAAAAACAGGGAGATTCGTTCAAGTTTAATTCCATACGAACCCTAGCCGTCCAGAAACCTTCCAAATCGTTCTCCAAGTTCATAGAACACATTAGATCGATTCCTTATCGATTTCTAACGTTAGTTTCAATCCTTGATTAATTCTTCGTGTGTTCTCACTGATTGGATCGCCAATCAAATAGGATTCCGCACTATTTGATCCGGTATACACGTGATCTCTAGGTATTTTCGTCGAATACCAGGTCCTAACAGACCCCAAGGTGAGTTCTAGAATCCACAAAAGATCCATTCCACATAGATACAATGGCCAGGTTAGAAAAAAAATAGACTCTACAATTATGTTAGCCATTGTAGTCTCACCATGGGAAATAATTGATGAATTCAAGAAGGCTCATCAATCAAAAATGACCCCTCAAGCCTTACTGGAAAACAAGATGATCAAAAAGGGGTTATTATATAAGAAGCTTGAAGACATTAAGAAGAATGAGCTCCAGTTACTCCTTGAAGGCACTCATCCTCATGAATTTGTCTATAGGGAGGTAACTACTGTGGAGTTGAAGAATGGCAGGACTGTAAAGTACTTATCTGAGTACTATGGTCCAGAGTTCTTCTTTGAAGGAGGAGTACAAGAACTCTCCAAGGAGGAACAGGTTGTTCTCCTTGAGGCCTATGTTCGAGAGTCATACAGACTCATTATGGGGAAGTAGATCTCATGAATGGGATAACAACTCTGTGTCCAGTTCCCCAAAACAGAGTTCCCATTCATACCTTGCTAAACAAATCTCTGAGATCTCTTCCTAGGCCAGTGCTTATATGGGTCATCTTCTCAACTGATCAAGAAGGAAAAAGACCAACCATTTTGCCAACAATAAGTGGGAAAATAAATCAATTAGAGGTTTTGGCTGCATTGGTTCAGGGGGAGTTTGTTGGATCAAAAGAACCAATGAGCCAAGATCAGAATACCTCTAAGTCCCACATGATATCACAACAACTGCTGAAGGCTTCATCAGCAGTTCGACAAGTGCTGAAAACTCCAACAGCTCAAGATCAAGTGCTGAAGACTTCAACAGCTGAAGACTGAAGTGCTGAAGTTGAACAGCTGAAGAACACAAGTGCTGAAGTTGAACAGCTGAAGAACATAAGTGCTGAAGCTGAACAGCTGAAGAACACAAGTGCTGAAGCTGAAGACCAAAGTACTGAAGTACAACAGCTGAAGAGTCTACAAGTGCTGAAGATCAACAACTGGTGTACAAAGTCTGAAGACAAAGACTGAAGACATCAGCTAATGATATCTACTGAAGTCATCAGCTGATGAAACGTCTGAAGTTCAAGTCTGAAGACCAAGTACTGAAGTTTCAGTAGTTTGTCACAACAGCTGAAGATTACTTCTTCAGTAGTTGTGATATCAGTAGTTTTATATTTTTATTTTCAGTAGTTTTGTAAAACGACTAAAGAGCTTGTTCTTCAGTCGTTATAGTATCAGTAGTTTTATGTTTTTCAGTAGTTGTAGTAATTGATAACACTTAGTATTTTTGTAAGAAGATGTCAGCTGTTTTGACATCTTCAGTAGTTATGTTTCAGTTGGAAAAATTCTGTTAGATGTCACTATCAAGTGACATCAGCAGACGTCATATCTCTTATATAAGAGGTGTCGACCTAATTGTAAGTGTGACATTCCGTTACCACGAAAGCGAATATTGAATGAAATATATTTGCAGAATTCTCTCTATCTATAATCGTTTTTGTTCTTCATTGAATATCTTTTCGTTCTTGTGAATTGGCTAATTCATTGTTAGAATTCCGCTGCTATACTCTCTAATCAATTGAACGTAGAATTGGCGAATTCATTGTTTAGGCGCATGACCCACTCTCAGGAACATGGCCAACACTTAGGCGTCTGGTCACTCATGCTAGGCGCACGGGCCATTGTTTGGTTGCATGAACCACTGTTCATGTTCATCAAAACATTCTGAAATATTTTCTATGTTATCAACATCACCCGATTATCATTCTAATCATACCCAAACACAGATTTAACATACTAAGGCCATCTAAGCATGCTATACATCATCACTAACCATAATCAACACTAGAACATACATACATACATACATCATTCGAACATAAAGCTATAAACCCACAGTTTCTTTCAAAATGTTTACTTAGTATGCATAATAGCCCCAAATTAGTTGAAAATCAGTAAAAGAGGGATTCTAGAAACTCACCTCGAGCAGCCTTTGAGCAACGCATTTCAAGTTCGAGACCCACCTTCGATTCAGCTCTTGAATCCCGAAAACAAACACTAAACGTCCAGAACTTCTGACAGGAACTCGAAACCAGCTGAAACCGAGCTTATATAAGAGAAGACTTACCTTTGAAGCTGCTTCTTCCTCTTTCTCTCTAGAACCGGGGCTCGCTCTCTCTTCTTTTCCTCCGATACCAAAGTAGCTTTCTGCTTTTATATGGGCGACCATGCCCCTTAAATACTGAAAATAACAAGGTTGTACTTTGTACATTGTTTCCCCCTCCACTTGTGCACAATTTCTATTCCTTCCATTTACTTTTCTTTTCTTCCTTTTGAATAGAAATTCGGGGTGTTACACTTGTGCATGCATGTAGGAGAGACTTTAGGTGTTTAGGTTGCATCAGCCTTATATGCAACCTCACAACAGGTTCTTGTGTTCCTAGTTAAACTATTCTTAAAGGTATCCCATCTAGGTTTTCTTTATGATAAGGTATCTCAAGTTGCTACTCATTGACCCTTTTGTGCAGGGTAGTCACCTAAGATTCAAGATGACTAACCTTAGAGACTAGGTAGGTGCATATTTTTTGATAGTGTTTGCACTTTAGCCTCAGGTTCCCCCATCTTCATCAAAAGAATCATGGGGGATGAGAGAATTGGACCAAAGTCTTCTCTCTTACCACCAGCATGAAGTTCTTGGCTACTGTTTTCCCCTGCTTAGTGACAACTTCAGTTGAAGTGTCAATAGGTTGAGTTGCCATGGTTGAGGTCTGAATGATGTAATCACTTGCTGAAGTGAGAGCCTCTTCCATATGGATTTTCTTAACATGTTCAGAAGTATCCACCTTTGTAATAGGTGACTGATGTGGGCTAGTGTCACACCCCCGCTAAAAGCAGAAACACAGGGATGTAACGAGACGGGATCGTCATAACACATGGTAAGCAATAGAGATGCAATATAAGTAATGACGACAAGCGCGTCATGATGACACACGACACAAAGGAGACTTGCGTCGTGTTTAGTCAATATTCACAACAACATAGCCTTATGTATAACATGATAAATGATTCACATAATCAAATGAAGATAACATTGTATTGTAATTCCCACAACCCGGGAAGAAGTATCAAAAGAATGATATTGCTTAATCAGACTACAACAATGTTCCAAAATGAATGTTTGTCAAGTATGTTTAGTCGCAAAATGCATCCTAGGGTCTCCACTAAGGCAGCACACGTAGATCTTCAATTAGCATTGTCAACTGAAAAGATATGCTCAAAATGGTCAACAAAATTTTTGGTGTGCTCGCAGGTTTAAATAGTAAATAAGTAATTGATGTTGCATAGTAATTGTTGTGGAATACTGTGAATACAGTTATAAGTAAGCAAAATCACATGACAATGAGCTTTACAACCAAACCTAACAAGGTACACACAGAATCTTGTCGGAATATATTCACCCAAGGGCCATTCTTGGCCAATGTTGGTACTAACTAGTATACCAACAAACAAGGGTGGGGTGTCAACCCAGTAGTACTACCAATACCTATCCGTCGGTTCCAACACCAGAATTAGATGGTTGTAAAGAAAGTACGACATAGCAAACTCAAACATGTATGAGATAAGTACTCACAAAACAGTAATACGTTGATTCCAATAATGTAAATTGAATGTAAGTTGTACAGCATGAAGAAAATAGGTGAGCATATGTTGGAGCATATATAGTCATATATAGTGTGTCAGTCACTTTTCGAATAGTCTAGGCTTAATGTTATACACCTGATATGTTGTAAACACATGAAACTGGGTCATTCGCAGGAGCATATGCGAATGAGACTCAGTCGTACAACTGAGCCATGCTAATGGACCAGCCGTGCGACAGAGAGATGCGATTGGGACATTCATAAGACTGAACCATAAGTATGGTCCAGTCGTACGATTGAATCATACGCATGGTCCAGTCGTACGATTGAACCAGACGCATGGTCCACTCGCACGAATGGGCCCAGTCGCATCTAATATGGGCCGAGGCCTATATATACCAGTTTCAATGTGTAGAGAGATTAAGAATTGAGAGGAAGTCTGCCCGGAGCCTAGGGCTGCCGGATGAGAGGGGAGATCATGCTCGATCTTCCCCTTGCCAAGTGTCTTGATTCTTATGTTGTAACGAGCTTGTAATCGTTAGGTTTTATCAATGAAACCAATATTTGATAGTTCATGTTATTGATTTGACTTTTGGTTTTGGTTGTTCATCCTTCCGTCAAGAACATGCTCGGATGTTTATCGATCTCGAATAACCGACTTCACAGCATACTTTTCCCCCATGTTTGTAAATGATTGAATGTAGTATAAGCATAAAAAGAGGCCATGAAACTCACTTGTTAAGTGGTAAGTATGAATGATCAAGTTTCCAGATGTAGTATGCAATGAATGGTCAAACACCTATTGACAGCTATTGTTAAGCATTAATGATATGGATAATGTAAATAGCAACATTCGGTCGGTTCGGGTTGTATGGGTTCAGTCGCGTGTAACACACACAAGCAGACGCACGTATTAGATCTTATGTAGATCCAAATACTAGAAATTGTCGCCATTGCCAATGATATTTGTGTAAAAGTTCCATTATTATTATAGAAGTATTTGGTAAATATTAGTAGTTACGAATCAGTTGTTGATAATTGTAAAATGTTAAGTTGATTTGATTTGGAATAACATTAGTAAGTTTGATAGTGTTGACTTTGACATTGTCATTAGCAATGGCAACCGTTTTGATGTCACCTTAACACCACACGACATACACACACCACACACAAGAAGGAATTCACACACAGCAACTTCAGTCGCACGACAGGACCAGACGCATGACTCAACACTCCATCGGCACGAATAAACCTTCATCCGTACGAATAAGCTTCATTCATACGATTGAACCTTCATTCGTGCCACTCGGCATTCAGTCGTACCACACAACACCCAATTGCACGACTCAACATCCATACGTATGAATCAACCTTCACTCGTACCAATCAGTTATTCGTAAGTCTGAACCTCCATTCGTGCGACTCGGCATTCAGTCCTGCGATACATGCACAATCACACACATTCATCCGTATATACTCAATGACATGCATACACACAGTCGCAAGACACACCCAATCGCACAACTCAGTCGCCCGAGAGACACAGTCGCATGACACACCTAGTCGCACAACTCATTGCCCGAGAGACACGGTCGCAGAACAGTAGGTTCACGACTGCAGAAGTGCAGAGCAGCCTTTGGCTGCTTCGTGCATGAGATTTACACCACAAGGACTTCCAGAAACACATTTCAAACACACCCAAACAAGAAGAACACGCAGGAACACAACACATGTGCCTACACGACCGGATGTGCTCGGGTTGGCCCCGACCACCCGAAACCCATAAGGACAGCAGCAAAACAAGCATGAAAAGGGACGACCAAGGTCGTCTACCTGCAAGAAAGGAGTAGACTCAGCTGTAGTCGAGGTTTGGCCAGTGGAAACGCAAGGAAACGGGGCAGTTCAGTGCAAGGAGGAGGAGAAAAAGTGGAGAAGAAGAAGATGAAGAAGAAGATGTAATGGAGGCTACGGCTGGAATATGGGTATTTATACCTAGCCCTAGTTTGGCAAAATGTCACATTTGGTCCCTACACTTAGCCCCCGAGTTCCCAATTTGTTTCAGGGGAAAACAACTTTAATAGACTAGTTATATTAATATTAAAAATTTAATTAATGATATTGGTAACTTAAAAATGGTTTTATTAATGGCAATAATATTATATAAAAATGGTATGTTTAGTGATATCGATGATGAAAACTGTAAAAGATTTAAACATAGCATACGTTTACGATGAGACCTCAAGCTTAAAGACGATAAAGCAAGTATAACAACCACACGAATAGCTTATAAGGATGAGGAATGAACGATCAAAGAAAAATGTTAACGGAAGCCGGTTAAATGACGGACCTTGTGGTTACGGATGTCACAGTATCCCCCAGTTGAGAGAATTTCGTCCCGAATTTCAGTTGGAGTTAGGTCAAAGGGTGTCATCCTGGAATTGATGTGGATATTTAAGTTTCATCTAGTCTTCCCGTTCCCATGGCCCTCGATTTGAATTCCATCTCACGCGAACAATTGGTATTCTACTACGCTTCAATTGCTTGACCTTTCGAACCATAATCTTAACGGCTTCCTCAACAAAATGAAGCTTCTCGTCAATCTTGATGTCCTCAATTGGTACGTGAATGGATTTGTAAGCCAAAAACCTCTTGAGGTTCGACACGTGTAAAGTATCATGTACGCCACTGAGTTCTTGTGGCAACCTTAATAGGTGTTGGATCTAGAAAGGCTAGTGCAACCAAAACCAAGTCACATAGAAGATTTTGGTACAACAAATGAAGGACTTCCGAAGCCAAGGGTGGATCTTCCAAAGACAAAGTGTAAAGCTTACTTCCGAAGGAAAAGTTCCAACTTCGAAAGATAAATAACCTACTTCCGAAGTTCAAGACATAGAAAGAAAGATCTGAAGTCAACTTCCGAAGCACAGAAGTCCTCAAACCTCGGAAGTATAGAAGCCACTTCCGAAGTATAAGTGGGTTCGGAAGAACTTGTTCATCCGAAGCCAACTTACCTTAGGAAATCACTGCTATTATCCAGTGGACATAAGTATGGCCTGCATGACACTCCACTGCAAATCTCTGAGATACTGCATGGCGTTTTCTCAAAAGTCATGCAGTTGACCATACTTCAATCCACTGTTTACCTTTATGTTAGTACAATTGCCATCTTTAGTTGGTGACAAAAGGTAAGTCATGGACATGTCATGACTACCATATCTTAGATAATACTTTATCTAAGATACCTTAACTTTAGCATTGTAGTATATGCTTTAGTCTTAGGTTTCCAGCTCGTGTCAAAGTATATCCGGCTATAGGATCTAGTATATATAGTCTCTCATTATAACTCATATATCATGCTTGTAAGAGTCTGGTAATATCTTGAGTTGAGAAGTAATATATACAAGTGCCTTGAAATTTTATTTCTGTGTGCTCCTTACTACTTATATATTATTGTAAACTCTTGTAAAAGACTTTACTTCGTCTGAATGAGTGTTTCTATAAGTGAGTCTGAGAGAAATCCAAGTGTTTAAGTGACAAACCCGATCCTGCAATTGGTATCAGAGCTTCTTAGGCTCTTGATTGTGAGATCTTACTATCCTAATCACCTATTTTCACTCCTCCTTATACCTCACTCAAAATGGCCCTCAACAAATCTAAAGTAGAGATGGTGACGATGACCAAAGCACCCATCATCACCCCTGAAAACTTCAGGTCCTAGAGCAGAAGAATGGAAGGATCATCATATATCAAGACAACAAAATGTGGCAATCCATTGTCAATGGCCCGTATAAGCCTAAAGTAGCTGGTGGAAATGGTGCCATGATCGAGAAAGCTATTGAAGATTATTCTGATGAAGACAGGAAGAAGCTTGACATTGACAGCAACGCCATGACTGTTCTCATGACTGCAATTCCAAACTCTATCATGGTGGGGTTTGAGCACTGCAAGTCTGCAAAGGAACTGTTTGATTTGCTTGCTCAAATGTACTCAAGCTCGAATGACTCCAAGAAGGACTCACTGAAGTAGCAGTTCGAGAACTTCACCCATGTTGCTGGAGAGACTCTTAGCGAGCAATATTTTAGGTACATGGATCTCATTTCTTCCCTTCAATCTGTGGGAATTGCTCATGAACTCAGAGACCTTACAAGAAAGTTCATGAGTGCATTACTCAATGAGTGGACATTTTACTGTGTCTCTATCAAGAGAATAGAAAATTTGAATACACTCACCATGACCGAACTCTATGGGATCCTTGATGGTTACCGTTTGGAAATAGGAATTAAGAAGGGTCATCAGACAAGCAGACCCTTGAGCCTTCCTGCTAGCAACGCCTTAATGGTTGCTGAAGGCTCAGGAATCTCCCGGCCTCAACAATACCTGACTTACATCCAGCAGCCATCTTGTTCTTCTAGGCCATACATCACATTTCCTGAGAATCCAAGGTCTCAACAAGCTCAGCAAAGCTCCTTTCAGGACAGCTGTGCTTTCGTCTCAGGAAGTGGACACTCAAGTGATTATCAACACTGTTTTGATGATCTAGAGTGTTTCAGCCCGGATGAGGTGGAATATGTGGACATAGTCCAACAAATTGCTCTTCTAACCTACAGAGCAAAGAAGTTCTTTAAGAGAACTGGAAAGCAATTTCCTCAGAATCCAGTCAATAGCAAATTTGGGTTTGACAAAACCAAGGCCAAATGTTATAACTGTAACCAACTTGGTCATTTTGCAAGGGAATGCAAAGCTCCCAAGTCCAACCTGGGAACCCCACAAGCCTCCACACATCCCTCTACATCAAAGCCCACCGAAAAGTCAACTGAAACAGCTACAATGGCTCAAGAAGTTGACTCGAGCTTCATGGTACAGGATGTGACTCCTGCTCAAGCACTCATGGCCGGAACAGATGAAAATAAGGTATATGAACATCTCTGTACTCCTGCCTGTATTGCTAAGGTTAAATTGTATTAGGACTACAATATGGAGATTAAATCTGATATTGAGTCTTTAAATGTTTTGAAATCTGACATTAAAAGGGCTGAATCTGACTACCAAAGAAAAATTGAGGAGTTAGAGAAATATTAAAACATGAACACATAAACTATAAGACTCAAACAAAGGATTTATTATCCAAATTGACTGAGGCTGCAGGATCGGTGTTTGTCACTTAAACACAATTTTTTTCTCTCAAACTCACCTAAAATCACACTCAAGTAAGAATCAAGAAGAGTTGATCATAATATGAAAAGTAATTAAGAACACAAAAAGATAATTTTCAAGATACTTTTATATATTGATTCTCAACTCAAGATACAAAGACTCTTACAAGCCGATGATAATCTTACCACTATGAGTTAGAAGGAGAACCTATATATAATACTATCTACAGCTGGATATACTTTGATACCAGCTGGGATCCTTTAGCTAAAGCCTATACTACTAGACTATAGTTATGGTATCTCAGATAAAGTTTTATCTGAGATTTGGTAGTCAGGACATGTCCCTGACGTACTTTTTGTCACCAATTAAAGATGGCAACTGTACTATCATGAAAAGGTAAACAGTGGAATAAAGTATGGTCAACAACATGGTTCTTTAGGAAGAAGCCATGCTGTATCAAAAGTCTACAGCGGAGTGTCAGGGACCATACTTGTGTCCAGTGGTTATAGCAGTGTCTTCCGAAGGTTAAATGGCTTAGGAGAGTAAGTACTCTCGAAGCCACATTATACTTCGGAAGAGGCTGCTTCTTCCAAGGCTTGGAGGCTTCTTCTATTCATCATACTTGGGAAGTGGTCTTTACTTTATTCTTCTAAGTCTTGAACTTCGGAAGTATGCATTTTTCTTTGGAAGTAGAGTTCTGTCTTGGGAAGTTGAACTTTTCCTTTGTCTTCGGAAGAAGTCTACAACCTTCGGAAGTTCCATGACAGGCTTCGGAAGCCTTTGCATGCAGCACCAAAATAACTTAAGTGATCTAGTTTTGGTTGCATTAGCCTTCTTCTTGATCCAACAGAAAACTGTGTCCCTATTAAAACATAAACACACAAACTATAAGACTCAGATAAAGGATTTAATATCTAAATTGACTGAGGCTCAAGCCCAGCTTGTCACAGCTGAGGGCTCAAGCCAGGAAGTATGCTATTTCCGAGCAAAACTTCCAAGCTATCCTTGCATCATCCTCTCACTCAAAACTTTGCTACCAAAACAAGGGTTGGGAACTAAGGAAATTGCTCCACCACACTCTTATGAGTCTATAAGACAACCAAGGTGTGGTACTGAAGAGCAAGAGGTTCCATCTGCTGACGCACCTTCTCATGAGTCAAAGAATGATGCAACTATGGAGACCATCACAGCGAAGAACCAGGTAACTGTGCCCTCCCCTACCAATGATGATCAAACCTTGACCACCAAAGCTAGAAGAAGCAAAGCTAAGGAAGCCAGAAAAACTGCCAAGAAAGTGGCTGAGTCCAAGCTTAAGATAGACCCAAAGCAAAAGTTATATTCATCTCAGCTGGATTCTAGGTGGTTGGAAACTCTGATTCAGGAAGGGGTGTAATAACAACACTCCTGTCCTACCAACGGATCAGAAGTTAAGGGAAAAGTTGCTGATGAGATAAAAGAACAAGAAAGAGCAATCCTCAAATTCCCAAAAGTCTAACATTGCATGCATAATGTGTGGTCTGCAAAACCACATGGCCAAAGATTGTTACTACAATCCTGCTAGCACACATTATGCAAATAATGTTAAAAGGAAGGAGGCAGGGAAGAATTCTCATTTGGACCATATCAAATGGTTCAAGTGATGAAAAAGGGAAAGCTTCTTTCTGAAACAAGGCTGCTTTCGGAAGAAGATTCTTCTTCCGAAAGGAAAAAGGCTTCGGAAGCTAAAGCTGTCAAGACTCAAAAGAACAAAAGAGTCCCTTTGAAACCATCCCAGAAGAAGATTGCTTCGGAAGAAAAGGTGGTGAAGGCTTCTTCCGTAAAAAAAGAAGCTTCGAAGAATGCCAAGTTACAAAAGCGTCAACAAGCTCATCCTCCATGATCAACCAATGGATGGAATAGAAGATCAAGGAAGATGCTGTAGCCCAAACCTCTTCTTCAAAGACATCCATTCAACCCCCATGCATAAATTTTGGTTCAATTATGTCATTATCTTTGGAACAACCCAAGACCAATAAAGCTTGGGTTTCCAATCAAAACTAATCATCTCATCTTATGTGTAGGGACATCCATATGACAACATAACAACATTTGGAGTGTAGATATTGGATGCTCCAAGCACATGATAGGGAACATACATCTCCTTCAACAGTTTCAACATTATGATAGAGGTCCTGTCTAGTTTGGAGGTGAGACTGCAGGATATATTTCTGGCAGAGGGAGTATATCCAATGGTATGTTAACAGTTGACAAAGTTAACTTTGTCAAACAGCTTGAACATATTTGTTAAGTGTTTCTCAATTCTATGATCAAAAGCACCAAATGCTTTTCATAGAACATGAGTGCATTATCCTCAAACCAGGGATGACAATTCCTCCGGAATTGGTGCTTCTTAGATCTCCTAGGAAAGAGGATATGTACAAGCTTGATATGAACAATGCTTCCCCAATGGGTGAAGTATCATGCTTTCTTCTTTCCAAGCTGATAGTGATGAGTCAACACTGTGGCATAAACGTATGTGTCATGTAAATTTTAAGACAATGAATAAATTGGCTAAAAACAACCTCGTACATGGTTTGCCTAAAATGGAGTTTTTCTATAAAGACAACTGTGTTGCATGACTGAAAGGGAAACAACATAGGACATCTCATAAATCCAAATGTGTTAGCTCTACCACTACTCCATTGCACTTATTGCACATGGATCTTTTTGGTCCCCAAGTATAATGAGCATTGGAAGGAAATCATATTGCCTTGTGATAGTTGATGATTTTACAAGATTCACATGGGTATTCTTTTTAAGAATAAAGATGAAATTGCTGAAACACTAAAATCTTTTATTCTTAAAATAGAAAATCAAATTGATCACAGGGTTAAAATAATTAGATGTGATCAAGGGACTGAGTTTAAGAACTTCGTTCTTGACTCATTCTGTAACTCCAAAGGGATTGCCAGACAATATAGTGCTCCCAGAAGTCCTCAACAAAACGGTGTTACTGAGAGGAGGAATAGGACACTTATTGAGGCTGCTCGAACTATGTTAGCTGATTAAAGCTACCTCTAACATTCTGGGCAGAGGCAGTCCTCACTACATGCTACGTGCAGAACAGAGTTCTTGTAGTTAAGCCCCATGGAAAAAGCCCTTATGAGCTATGGAACAAGAGGCCACCGTTCATTGGCTTTCTAAGATCCTTTGGCAGCAGGTGTACCATACTTAACACCAAGGACAATTTATCAAAATTTGCTGATAAGTCAGATGAGGCTATCTTTGTTGGATACTCTTATAGTTCCAAAGCTTACAGAGTATACAACATTAAGAATCAACAATTTGAGGAGTCCATCCAATATAGTTGTTAATGAGCACACTCCTTGTGTTAGAGGGAATGGACCTGATCACATCTTTGATTTAGAATTGTTTCCAAACTATTCTAAACCCTCTTGTGAGAATGTTTCAGTTGGAAGAGGTGCTCAAAATGATGTTGATGCTGCTTCTAATGATCAACTGTTTGAGCTTCCCAGGCCTAAACCAAATTCTCTAAGTGCAGCAATACATCAAGCTTCCACTATTCACAGATCCCACAGTTTAACTATATCAAGGAATAGTGAAGCTTCATAGTGAGTCAGCTACTGAGCCTCAAAACTCATCAGGTGATCCACCACAACACCAAGCAGAAGGAGATAGTATGTTGAAGGAACAGGCAACTATTAATACTACTTCACCGCCAACTATTGATGATGTTTCTCATTCATTCAATCAGTCCTCATTGAATGACATTGAAACAGCGGCTGGACAGAGTGTTCTAGTTCCTGAGCAGAATATGTCCAACCTGGATCTATCTCTTCAACTGGAAGTGATTCCTCATCTTAGGATTCACAACACTCATCCACTAAGAACATCATAGGGAATGTCTATGAGGGTGTGAGAACAAGAGGACAGACTCATCAAGGGAATGTCTGCCTGTACTCATGCTTTCTATCTCAGATGGAACCCAAGAAGGTAGAAGATGCCTTAAAAGATAGTATCTGGATTGAATCGATGCAAGAGGAGCTACTTCAATTCAAGAGACAGAAGGTATGGAACCCATGTCTGCTACCTTCTTGTCAAGTACCTGTAGGACCAAATGGGTTTTCAGAATAAGAGAGATGATAAAGGCTTGATCATCAAGAATAAGGCAAGACTTGTGGTTCAAGGATACACTCAAGAGGAAGGAATTGATTACACTGATGTCTTCGCACCAGTTGCAAGACTTGAGGCAGTAAGGATCTTCCTTGCTTATGCTGCATCCAAGGACTTCACAGTATACCAACTTGATGTTAAGTGTGCTTTTCTATAAGGGGATATAGATAGGGAGTCTATGTGTGCCAACCTCTAGGATTTGAAGATCCACAGGACCCTAACTATGTGTGCAAATTGGATAAAGCTCTATATGGGCTGCACCAAGCACCTAGGCTGTGGTAGAGACTCTGTCTCAGTTTCTTCTGAAGAATGGCTATACTAGAGGTACCATTAACAAGACTCTCTTCATTAGAAAGTCTGGAAAGGACATTTTGCTCGTACAAGTCTATGTTGATGACATCATATTTGGTTCCTCAAATGACCAAATGTGCAAGGACTTTGAAAGCATTATGAAGAAGAAGTTTGAGATGAGCTCCATGGGAAAAATGGACTTTTTCCATGGAATTCAGGTAAAGCAACTGAAGGAAGGGTTCTTCATTAATCAATCTAAATATGTCTCTGACATCTTAGAAAGATTTGAGACGAAGGATTGCAAGCCTACCAAGACACCCATTCCCAGAAACCATAATCTTTGTCCTGACCTTGAGGGGGAGGATACTGATCAACATCACTATAGGGCAACTATTGGTTCTCTGATGTATCTAACAACAAGTAGACCTGATATCATGTTTGCTACTTGCATCTGTGCAAGATATCGCTGCTCCTAAGGTGTCTCACCTGGCTGCTATTAAGAGAATCCTCAGATACCTCAAAGGAGCACCTAAACTAGGTCTCTGGTATCCTAGAAGCAAGGATTTCAATCTTTATGATACTCTGACACTAACTACGGCGGTCGCAATATTGACAAGAAATCAACATCGGGAGGATGTCAATTTCTTGGTGCAAGGATCATCTCATGGCAATGCAAGAAACAATCCTGTGTCTCTACATCAACTGCTAAGCTGAATACATTGTTGCTGCTAGCTGTTGTGCTCAACTGCTATGTATTCAAAATCAGATGTTGGACTATGGATTCAACTTTGTGAGTACTCCTATCCATATTGACAACAACAGTGCTATCTCCATTACTGAAAATCCGGTGAAGCACTCCAAGACTAACACATTGACATCAGGTATCCTTTCATTAGAGACATTCATGAGAAAAATCTAATCAGGTTAATCAAAGTTGATTCAAATGAACAATATGCTCATCTGTTTACCAAAGCTTTTGATGAACAAAGGTTTAAGTATCTCATAACAGCTATTGCGATGATAAACATTAATTAATCTGATCTCTTTTGAAAACCTTTTAATATGTAAGTTTTGTGTCAATACAATTTAAGCCTTGTCATAAGGAATTCTCTCTGAAATTTTCTAAGTGTAAATTCCTTCCAAAGAGAAATTAACTTTCGGAAGACATTACTATATCTTCTGAAGCATAATTTCTCACAGGATAACTTTCTTCTCGGAAGAATTTTTCGTCTGGGAAGAAGCGATTGATTGCATATCTGATCTACTTCCGAAACTTACAAATTCTCTATTCGGAAGCAACTCTAACCTTTGGAAGCAAAGATTTGGCTTCGGAAGTAAGAATTGCCTCCGGAAGACAAGTTACCTTCGAAATGTTTTACACTCGGAAGAGAGATTTCACTGTGTAACGTAAATTTCTTGGGCCCACACTGTAAAAAGCAAAAATTTTGTTGATGATGTCGGATTATTTAACTAATTTTAACCTTACCGCCACTGCCATTTCTTCCACTAACCATCACGTCACCTTATCCTAACCCCCATTACCGCCTCTCCCCAATCTTTTAAATAATCTCGACTATTCACTTTCACTCTCTTACTTGCAAATTTTACAGCCCTAGAAATTTCTCCTACTCAACTTTACCCAGCTCAAATCATCCCCATTCAACTTTCAAATGGCCTTCAACCCTCAGCACAACCAACTCACACTTCTTCATTCTTCAAGAGATGCTGACTTCTCAGATCTCATCTCCTTTGTAACCCAATCTTCCTACTACACCGCTCTGACTGTTAACCCCACAATTTACTCAAACCATATGTCTGAATTTTGGGCAAATGGTCAGATTGAAACCCTAAACGGGGTTCGTGTCATTCATCGAGCATTTGTGGCCAAGAGTTGGTCATTTCTGAACCTCTCATCAGGGAGCATTTAGAGCTTCATGATGAGGGCGCTCCAACGGAATTCCCCACAGCAGACTTGGATGATTCTTATCTTCAAATGGGATATGGAGGAGACGTTAGCAGGTCACTATCTACAAATTTAACTTCTCATACAAATGGAAGTTCCTGCTACATGTGGTCCTTCACTGCTTGTCGAATAAATCCAGGGGATGGGATCAATCCCATATGAACTTGGGTTCCTTGTTAATGGTTTGGTAAAAATTCTCCGCTTCAACTATTCAAGATTTGTGCTGGCTAACCTCTGGGAAATCATCAGAAGGACACATTCTTCATGTATCCCGGTTTCTCCAGACATAATCAACTGCGAGCTAGACCAGAGCGTGCTTGTCTGTGCAGCTCTGCTCTATCCGCTTCTCAAATGAGGCCGGCCATCTTCAAGACTTTGAAGAGAGTGTCTACCAACTTCACAGGAAGAGATGCTGCACTTCTTCCAGGTATGACTGAACCAACGGCTCCTAGTGACATCCCTGTTAACCCCACAGGTGATGAACCCCCACCAGCAACTACCCCCACAATGCCACAATACCTTCTCCACCCATCACTATAACTTATCAGAGACCACCCCAAATGAACCCTTGTTCAATCTACTCTGATTGAACAAGCCACTCTTGTTCAACCCAAAAAGGCTAGAGGGGAACAAAGGGCTCCCACTCAGCCTGAGGTCCAACCATCCTTCACAATTGACCTCAATATGGGTCCTGAGTCTCCTTAGTCTCAGACCTATGAGCCCACAACCCAAGCTGAAAGCCCTCAGGGTAAGTCTCTATACTCCCCTGAGCAGCCAAAAAGGGACAGCCCTATCACAGGCTCAATACCATTAGATATTGATCAACGTCTCGGGTCATTAAGTTTCACTTCCATATCTTTTACTGACCTTTTAATTAGAACTGATGAAGAGATTATGTCTCTTATGGGAAATCAAGTTGATCCATAACACCCTCTTAAGGATTAACAGAGCCCAGAGAGAACTCTTATCTCTAGCCCACATCAGCAAAGCCCAACTGAGGTAAGTCCCACTGATATGGAGGGGACTCATGTAGATTCAACTGCCACTACTAGAGGATTCTCAGGACAGTGTAACATCACTGAGACTAATCTACGGCAACCATGCCGTTAGATGACTCTGAAAGAGACATCTTCGAGCAAGGGAAACCAGGGTGGCCCACAAACCATATCTGGTGGTGAGGATGAACATACAAGGTATGTTACCTCATCTCCCCATGATTCATCACAAGAAGATGAGGGAAGAATGAAACTTACCATCCAAGACCTACTTTCTAAAGTCTCAAATCTTGAATCCAAGGTTAAGACTTTAGAGGATAGGTCCGCCACTCAGCAACTTGAGATTGAACTCTCAAGGCCAACTAGCTGAGAAACAGATTGAGAGGTCTGTTAGGCATGTACAATTCAGGTCTCCTTGACCTCTTCTCTAGGTCATCAAGCTCTCAGGATGATGCTACCAAAAAGGGGGGGAGTGTTCAGAGAGAAAGTCAAAGAAAAGAGGAAACCCAAAGTCAAGCTCTCACTTCCTTGAGATCAAATATCCAGTATAACAAGCTTTAATCTTCCCTGAGCCTCTCCAGTTGTTATTCAAATGGATCAAAGGATGCTCCAAGATCTCAATAGTTCTTTAACAGTTCCTATGGAATCTCTCATAGAACAGCCAAGTCCTGATATGTCTGTGATCTACTTCGAGCTTAGAGCTTCGGAGGTTAAATGCACCTTCTACCACTTTTGAGGAAGTTGGTCAACCTAAGGTCCAAGTGGAACCTAATATTAACTTCGAAGGGGAACAAGGACTGATGGCCCAGCAACTGAAACTGTTAGGACAGATAGTGCATCTTCACAGACTTCCGAAGCACAATTCAAAGACTCAGAAGAAAAGTTCAAACTTCTGAAGGTGATATTGCTGCTGCGGAAGGACTATTCTTTATTATCCGTGATCTAATAGTCACAGATGCAATCCTAGAACTCGCATCTGAGGTTAATAGAGAGCTTTCTCTCACTCAACCTTTAGCTCCAACCATCTGCATTAAGTCCAGCTCCCATCTCTACTACTCAACCTGAATCTTCTATCCAAGAAACCCCAAAGTGTAGTACTTCCGAAGACATCAAAGGAAAGAGGAAGATGACTTAGCAAGAGTTTCAGGAGGAAGAAAGGTAGAGAAACTCAAAGAAAAGGTGGGCTGACGACTGGAAACTGTTAGTGGCAAGTACCAAAGCAGCTGCAGCCAACCACGAGGCAATCAACAACCGAAAAAGGGTAGAGATTATCGATAGACTGTTAGTCTAGAAGCTGCAATTAAGGATGCACTCCTGCTACCATTAGAGGAGTTAATAGAGCTGAAAAGGCAACTTGCTCCTAAAACAACAAAAGAAGAAGCTGCAAGGTTGGCCCTAGAAGAAGAAAGGGAGAGAAAATCAAAAAAGAAGCTGATCATAGCAACTCAGGAGGGACAAGATAACTTTCCTAACCTCCAGAGGTTTCTCTCAAGAAGAATTATCTCTACATAACATGATATGATCTTATGGCTCTTCAACAAAGACCGAGATCAAATGGAGAAGAGAGAAGAGAGCTAAAGGAAAAGCTTTTGAAAAAGAAGAAGAGGAAGAGGAAGCAGGACTGACTGCTGCCAAGAAAATAGGTGAGAAAGCCTGGATGAAAAGCTATCTTAGAGCTCATGGATTCTCTAACAGGGCAGGTGGGTCCTATATCAGAAAAGACTCTCCAGCGACATGTCAGTGACATTAAGGCTGACATTCGCACGGGGAAGAGGAAGGAGATGTACAGAAGGGGACAGGGGATAACCTTCAAAACAACCACTCAACCCAAACTCCAAACCCAACCACAACCTAAAACCATACCCTTCTCACTCCCCATCAAAACCAACCAACCACTGAACCATTCACCCCTGAACCTACACCATCACTTCTACCAACTCCTTCACGTCAACCACCTAAACTTCCCATCATCCACCCAAACTCTAGCCAGAACCCAAACACCTCAACCTACCCTTAAACCCATTAAACCATCCCCTCAGCCTTGTAAACATCTCTCCTTAGAAGAATTCAAAGCAGTCAAGACAATGCTCATAAAATGTACGACTCTGAGCGATATCTCTTGTGAGGAGGATTCTGTCCAATTGACCTATGTTAACGGATCTTCAAGTTCCCTCACTAGAGATCAATTTCTTGATCTGCCCAGATGAACTTTGGATCAAGCTGCAAATCTCCTTGGCCTGAATTCAGACACTTTGAATGAGGAAGAAAAGAAGTTAAGGAGAAGGCTGGTGACTCTACTGGATACGAAGAAAATCGACAGGGGTGCCAAGACAACCTCTTGGACCTAGAAATAAGATCATCTGGTGGAGGTTCAAAGACTCAAATCCCAACTTTGTTGTTGAAAGAGATAATGGACAGCTCACAGCTGAGTGCCTCATCTCTGCTACACTTAAGCAGATTTGATAATGCTGAGTTAGCAGAAAAGACATTCTCCAACCCTTCAAACTCTGAGATAGCTGCCCGTATCAGAAGTCATCTAGGCAGCCTTCATATGGCCGAACTAACTAGTAGAAGCAAGGCTGAAGCGGAGTTGTAACTGAGAGAGGAGGAGGAAAGGAAGGGATCAGCAAAACCAAGGAAAAGCCTTTTTACAAATGGTTTGAAGGCCCTAAACTAGAATCCATAGTTAGATGGGAATATGACTATAACTCCCATCAACTAACTCTTTTCAGGGGGGCACAACAAAGGGTCATGCTTTTAGAGTGATAGACTGGATCTCTTATCCACCAATGACTTGTACAGCTTCTCAGCACCACTTCCAGGAAGACAAAGAGACTGACAAATATCTTTTGTCCATAGTGTTGAAAGCTTTGAGAGACAAGAATAAGTGAGGTTTTGGTAGCATCAGCCTATGGGGAGTTTGTTGGATCAAGAAAGGCTAGTGCAACCAAAACCATGTTACTTAGAAGATTGGTACAACAAATAAAGGACTTCCGAAGCCATGTGTGGAACTGCCAAAGACAAAGTGTAAAGCTTACTTCCAAAGGAAAAGTTCTAACTTCCAAAGATAAATAACCTACTTCCGAAGTTCAAGACTTAGAAAGAAAGATCTGAAGTCAACTTTCGAAGCACAGAAGTCCTCAAGCATCGGCAGTATAGAAGCCACTAAGTGGGTTCGGAAGAACTTGTTCTTCCGAAGCCAACTTACCTTCGGAAATCAGTGCTATTATCCAGTGGACATAAGTATGGCCTGCCTGACACTCCACTGCAAATCTCGGAGATACTGCATGGCGTTTTCTCAAAAGCCATGCGGTTGATCATACTTTAATCCACTGTTTACCTTTTATGTTAGTACAGTTGCCCTCTTTAGTTGGTGACAAAAGGTAAGTCATGGACATGTCATGACTATCATATCTTAGATAATACTTTATCTAAGATACCTTAACTTTAGCATTGTAGTATATGCTTTAGTCTTAGGTTTCCAGCTGGTATCAAAGTATATCCGGCTGTAGGTCTAGTATATAAGTCTCTATTGTAACTCATATATCATGCTTGTAAGAGTCTTGTAATTCTTGAGTTGAGAAGTTATATATACAAGTGCCTTAAAATTTTATTTATGTGTGCTCCTTACTACTTAATATATTATTATCAACTCTTGTAAAAGACTTTACTTTGTCTGAATTAGGTGTTTCTATAAGTGAGTCTCAGAGAAATCCAAGTGTTTAAGTGACAAACCCGATCCTGCAATAGGTAAGCCACTAGACCGATTCTTTCTGAAATCTTGAATGATCCTACATATCTTGGGGCTCACTTCCCTTTCTTTCCAAACCGAACGATTCCGTTCCAAGGTGAGACTTTGAGTAAAACTCGATCCCCAATGTTAACTTCTAGAGGCTTTTGACGGAGGTCAGCATAGCTCTTTTGGCAATCTCTGGCAGCTTTTTGTTGGTTTTTGATTTGGAAAATCTTGTCGGTGTTTTCTTGGATAATCTCTGGGCCTGTTAACTGGCTTTCACCAATCTCTGTCCAACAAACGGAGATCTACATTTCCTACCATACAATCTTCGAATGGGGCACATCCAATGCTCGTATGGTAGCTGTTGTTGTAAAGAATCAATAACGGTAGATGAGTGTCCCAACTACCACCAAAGTCGATACACACACCCTTGGCATGTCTTCCAACGTTTGTATAGTTTGTTCACTTTGGCCGTCTATCTGTGGGTGATACGCGGTACTCATATCTAATCGAGTGCCCATCACTTTCTGTAGTGTCTGCCAAAATCGTGGAGTAAATCGGCTATCACGGTCAGATATAATTGACACCGGTACTCCCTGTCTTGTCACGACTTCCTTTATGTACAATCTCGCCAACTTATCCATTTTGTATTCTTCTCGGATTGGCAAGAAATGACTAACTTCGTCATCCGATTCACTACGACCCATATCGAGCCATGCCCGCTGCTCGTTCTAGGGAGTTTGGTAATAAAATCCAGGGTTGTGTTCTCCCATTTCCACTCGGGAATCTCAGGTTGCTATAATAATCCAGATGGTTTCTGGTGTTCAACTTTAACTTTCGAGCATGTTAAGCATCTTCTTATGTATATAGCAATGTCTTTCTTCATGCCTGGCCACCAGTACAGATCCTTAAGATCGTGGTACATCTTATTTGGACCAGGATGGATAGAATATCACGTCTTGTGTGCTTCATCCATGAGTAAGGTACGTACACCTCCCCATCTAGGTGCCCATATACGATCCATGAAGTATTGTATCCCATCATCCTTGCAATTCATTTGTTTATCTAATCCTCAGAACTCTTCTCCCGCAAAGTTTTCTTCTTTCAACGCCTCATTTTGTGCAATTTGGATCTGAGCTTTCAAATTCGTTTGAATAGTCAATCACAACGCTCGAGCACGTAGTGGTTTGATGCGTTCTTTGCAGCTTAGAGCATCAGCCACCACGTTAGGTTTCCTCAGATGATACCGAATTTCACAATCGTAGTCACTAAGAAGCTCTACCCAATGCCACTGACGCATATTAAGTTCCTTCTGATCCAGGATATGTTGGAGGCTTTTATGATCTGTGTAGATGATGCATTTGGTTCCATATAGGTATGCCTCCATATCTTGAGTGCAAATACTATAGTGCCTAACTCCAAGTCATGGGTTGTATAGTTCTTTTCAAGCACCATAAGTTTCCGCGAAGCGTAGGCAATCACCTTATCCTTCTTCATTAGTACACATCCCAATCCTTGTTGTGAATCATCACAGTTCACCATGAAATCATTAGTTCTGTCTGGGAGGGACAATATCGGTGCGTTGCACAACTTTTCTTTCAATGTTTGGAATGCTTGCTCTTGTGCATGTCCCTAATCAAACTTCTTGTCTTTCTAAGTCAGCACTGTTAATGGTTGAGCGATCTTTGAAAAAATTGCGATGAAGCGACGATAGTACCCGACCAATCCTAAGAATTTTCGTATCTCTGAAGGTGTCTGGGGTGCATCCTATTTCTTCACCGCTTCGATTTTGCTGGGATCTACATGAATCCCATCCTCGTTAACCACATGACCCAATTGTTAAGGATTAATGATATGTATAAAGTAAATAGCAACGTTTGGTTGGTTTGGGTTGTATGGGTTCGGTCGCATGTAACACACACAAGAACATGCACGTATTAGATCTTATGTAGATCCATACTAGAAATCGTTCCCATTGCCGATGATATTTGTGTAAAAGTTCCATTATTGTCAGTGAAGTATTTGGTAAATATTAGTAGTTACGAATCGGTTGTTGATAATTGTAAAATGTTAAGTTGATTTGATTTGGAATAACATTAGTAAGTTTCATAGTGTTGACTTTGACATTGTCAATAGCAATGGCAACCGTGTCTATGTCACCTTAACACCACACGACATTCCCACACCACACAGAAGAAGGAATTCACACACAGCAACTTCAGTCGCACGATAGGACCAGACACACGACTCAACACTCCATCCAGACGAATCAACCTTCATTTGTACGAATCAGCTTCATTCGTACGATTGAACCTTCATTCGTGCAACTCAGCATTCAGTCGTACCACACAACACCCATTCACATGACCCAACATCCATACGCACCAATCAACCTTCATTCGTACGAATAGGCTTCATTCGTATGTCTGAACCTCCATTCGTGCGACTCGGCATTCAGTCGTGTGATACACGCACATTCGCACACATTCATCCGTATATACTCAATTGCAGACATTCACACAGTCGCACGTCTCAGTCGCATAACTTAGTCGCACGACACACCCAGTCGCATAACTCAGTCTCCCGAGAGACACAGTCGCACGACACACCTAGTCGCACAACTCAGTTTCCCGAGGGACATAGTCGCAGAACAGTAGGTTCACGACTGCAAAAGTGCAGAGCAGCCTTCGGCTACTCCGTGCACGAGCATTACACCACAAGGACTTCCAGAAACACATTTCAAACACACCCAAACAAGAAGAACATGTAGGAAGACAACACATGTGCCGACACGACCTCATGTGCTCAGCTTGTCCCCGAGCACCCGAAACCCTTAAAGAACAGTAGTAAAACAAGCATGAAAAGGGACGACCAAGGTCGTCTACCTGCAAGAAAGGAGTAGACTCAGTTGTAGCCGAGGTCTTGCGGGTGGAAACGCAAGGAAACGGGGCGGTTTGGTGCAAGGAGGAGGAGAAAGAGTGGAGAAGAAGAAGATGTAATGGAGGCTAGGGCTGGAATATGGGTATTCATACCTAGCCCTAGTTTGGAAAAATGTCACATTTGGTCCGTGCACTTAGCCCCCGATTCCAAAATTTGTTTCAGTTGAAAACGACTTTAATAGACTAGTTATCTTAATGATAAAAATGTAATTAATGATATTGGTAACTTAAAAATGGTTTTATTAATGGCAATAATATTATATAAAAATGGTATATTTAGTGATATCGATGATGAAAATTGTAAAAGTTTTAAAGATAGCATACGTTTACGATGAGAACTCAAGCATAAAGACAATAAGGCAAGTATAGTCTCCACACGAATAGTTTATAAGGATGAGGAATGAACGATCAAAGAAAAGTTAACGGAAGCCACGTTAAATGACGGACCTTGTGGTGATGGATGTCATAGCTGACATATGTGATTGAGGAGCACTTATCTCTCTTTGAGTAGGGGAGGAGTAAAGAGACTCATGGTACTCACAGAAACCTAAATCTTTATTAGTATAGAAGTCAAGGTTGGGAATTGAGTGGTTTAAGTATAGAGACTAAGGATGGTAACTATTACCTAAAGGTTGTTCACCTGAGTGTTGAGACTCAGAGTGAAGGCTTAATATAGTTGGGCTTGTGAGCTCATGAAGCTGAGCATGAGGAACCTCAGCAGTGATCCTTGAAGAGATGGGAGTGGTTTGCTCCTCTGGAAAAATGGGAGCTCTAATAACCACTTCCTCCTGTATGGGTGAGTGTATGGGGGCCTACATAGAGTCAATAGCTTGAGCAGGGGTTTGTTTGGATTTTGCTTTGTAAGTGTGAGTGACTTGAGGCCATTTTGGTGGTTGGGAGGTAGAAGGTATGGGTTCAACACAGGCTTGTGTTGCTAGGTTGTCACCTTGAGCAATGAGCTCTAACATTTTGGGGACAAGAGTTGTTCCTACCCTTGAGAAGCCTACAGTTGGCTTCTTCAAGATTTTAAAGATGTTGGGCTTCATCTGTCCCAATTTAAGAATATTACCTGTTTCCCTTAACTATTAGCCTAGTTCACAGTTAAGAATGTATTGAACATATCTAGATAACATGTAATACTCTAAGGAGTCCAAGTTTGAAAGAAAATTTGTATAAACAAACTAAGGGTACCTAAACTTGACCACCTTAAGCATTCCATGCACTATGAAGGAGAGATCCTCAAGAATCTGGTCCCACCCTCCATGCTTGTTGGACAACCTGTGAATAACCACATGAAGTAGGTATTTCCACTAGGATGAGAACATCCCTTTCCTCAAGGTCTTTATAGAGAAATATCCTTCATAGCCCATCTACTCAAAGTAATGATCAACAGCCTCCTTCAAGAAGAAAAACTCACCTTCTTCATCATCTCGCTGAAGATGATTGTTCATGATGGCCAGAATGATAAAGATTGCCCTCTCCTACACTATGGCAAACAGTGCCTTCTCCCCATCCATAATGACCTCTTGGTAGGACTTCCAAAATTCAAGCAAGTGATCCTGATAAAGATTAGGATCAATAGTAAGAGAGGTGAAGTAGTTTGACAGAGCTGGAAAATGACAAACCTCTGAGAAACTATCATCTTTCTTAGAGTTCAACAGAGCAACCTGGTTGTGTTGCCTGTGAAGTTGCATGGAGAAATTAGGGTTGTTATTGAGATTTAGATTGGCCATTTTGAGAAGCTTAAGGGTGAAGGAAGATGAAGAACGAAGGTGGTTGGGGAGAATTTAAGTTAGAGAAATAGTGCAAGTGAAGAAGATAGTGAAAGAGGGGGGAACCATTGGGTTTATATATGAAAATGATTTGAGACGAAGTTAATGAAAGAGCATAAACTTTGAAATCTAGAAGTCGAGAAATCTTCCAAAGGTTATTATACTTCTGAATTTCTTGAATGAAAGCTTCTGAAAGCAAATTGTATTCAGAAGATATTTCAAAGATTTTTGAGAATTTTGTTGAGTCTTTATTCTATGAAGAATAAAAAACTTCCAAAAGAAAAGTGCTTTCGGAAGAAAATTTGTTCTTATAAGTCATACATGTATTTAAGTTAATTTTAAGCTTCGGAAGATATTTTATAAATTTCTTCCGAATGTAAAAGTACTTAACTAGATATTTGCTTGCTAAGACATAAGTTTCTTCCAAAGGTAATTTTACATCTTTCAAAGGATAAAGAGATCAAAATTTTCAAAAATCTAAGGAATGTTTTTTTCTTAAAAATGAGACTTTTACTTCCAAAGAGAACAAAGACTTATGAAGGTGATAAAATAGACAACTTAGGACACACAGTTTTTTAGAAATAATATGATTAAGTTTTAAGAAAAACTACTCAAAATTAATCATCCTAAAAGCTAATACAAGATATTTGAATCTTTGTTCATCAAAAGCTTTGGTGAACAGATGAGCATATTATTCATTTGTGTTGAATTTGACTAGTTTGATTAATCCCTTTTCAAAGTTATCCATAATCAAATGATACCTGATATTGATGTGCTTTGTTCTTGAGTGCTACACAAGATTTTCTGTGATTGAGATAGCACTATTGTTCTCTATATGGATAGGAGTCTCCTTGAAGTTTAATCCATAGTCCAACATTTGATTCTAAATCCAAAGCACTTGAGCATAGTAGCTTGTAGATACACATGATTGTTTCTTACAATGCCAAGAGACTATCCTTACATTTACAAAAAATTGACATCCCCCTGATGTAGACTTTGCAGTCATGTTGCACCCACCATAGTCACTTCTGTATAAGCATACATATTGAAGTCAGAGTTCTTAGGATACCAAAGGCCAAGTGATGGAGCACATTTGAGATATCATAGAATTCTTTTGACAGTGATTAGGTGTGACATCTTGGGGTTGGCTTGATATCTTGCTCAAATACATGTAGCAAACATGATATCAAGCTTGCCAGCTGTGAGGTACATAAGAGACCCGATCGTTGCCCTGAAGAGATGCTTATCAATAGACTCCCCCTCATGATCAGGTCTAAGGGAATGGTTTCTAGCTATGGGTATCTAAGTAACCTTACAATTAGTGATGTTGAATCTTTTAAGTATGTCTTGAACATACTTCAACTGACTTATGAAGATGCTATTAGGAACTTGGTTCACTTAAATTCATAGAAACAAATTGAGTTCCCCCATGGCACTCATTTCAAACCTTTCTTTCATCAGCTTTTCAAAGTCTTTTCATAGCTTTAAACTAGTTGACCTAAAGATAATGTCATCCACATATACTTGAACTAGCATAATGTGATTTCTTGTTCCTTTGATTAAGAGAGTTCCATCACTAGTACTCCTCTTGTAGCCATGCTAAAAAAACTACTATGATAGAGTCTCAAACCACTTCCTTGGTGCTTGGTGTAGCCCATAAAGAGTCTTATGAAGCTCGCAGACATAATCAAGATGATCAGGATCTGCAAACCCATGTGCTTGTTTTACATACACCTCTTCATCAATCACCCCATAAAGAAAAGCACACTTCACATCAAGCTAGTAAACCTTGAAGTTCTTGGATGCAACAAAAGCTTGAAATATCCTGACAGCTTCAAGTCTTGCTACAACAACAAAGACATCTGTGTAGTCAAGTCCTTCTTCTTAAGTATACCCTTGGACAACTGGTTTAGCCTTGTTCTTGATGACAAGTCCTCTATCATCCTTCTTATTCCTGAACACCTATTTGGTTCATATAGTAATCTTCCCATAGCTTCAACCCAACTTCTATCCTTTAGAGTGTCACACCCCGACCGACGGCGGAATCATGGGGGCGGACGAATGGGAGACGATTGCTCATAGCACATGGAACTAATTAACTTGAAGTAATATTAAAGGTCATTATTCATTAAACAATACAAGACAAATAAGTAATTACAAAACAATCAAGATACAACCAATAACATAAGACTTTCATTTAACCTAGGTCCAAGTCCTATATGAGCACAAGAAGATCTTCAAGTAAGAAACCTGAAACATGTTAAAAATAAAGGGTCAACTATAAAGTTGGTGAGTTAGCAAGCTTATAGAACACATACAGTTACAACCAAACCTCGACTTGATTACAAGCATACGTCATCAGGAGCCGGCTATACATCGGCTTTAGCACCAAATAGGCTTGTCAGGCCCAAAGATCTAAGACGTCGTCAGGCTAGCAATAGTTAAAGATTGTGAACAAAATATGTATCTCATATAAGACTTACAATAACGCAAATAACCATGACAAAAAGGTAGAGATGAATTGCATGTGCATTTACAAGTATCAAGATGTTTACAAGTGTAAGTTTATAAGGTTAACATGTTTCACCCCAAAATGTGTGAAATAAAGTAAAAAGGGGGCATGAAGAACTCACATGGAAAACTCACAAGATGTAAATAATATGATGATAACAATGTAGATGGGGCTCCAATGATTTCTTTTACAAGTTGCCAAAACGTATAGATTTCAAGATTAGGTTTGATAATAAGATTATCAATTAGACATGAACTAGGGTTTCAATAGGATTTGGGGTTTAAATAATTAAATAAAATAATGAATCTTTTACGTTTTGATTTAATAAAGATAATATAAATCAATTATGACCAAGAATGATTAAAAAGGTCTCAACAATTTAAGTTATTGATTTAATAGAAAGTAAGTATAATATGTGAAAACAAATAATTAATTTAATAATTAATTATTTGATAAAGAGAATTCTTAAATACTTATTTAAATGACTTTAAAATTATTTAAAATCATTTTATAAAGTTTTGAACTTTGAAAATTATTTATTATAAAAATCTTATAATAAAAGATTTTAGTAAAAAAATGAAGTATATTATATTGTTTTATAGGTTTCTAGTGTTTAAATAAAAGTTTAGAGAATATTAACTAAATATGATATAACATGATTAAATGGATAATTAATTACTTAAATATTTATTTAAATAAACATTTATATGATTAAACATTTAAAGTATTTGTAACATGTAGGTTTGAAGTGTTTTGAAATCATCCAAGTTTGGACTATAATATATTTGTAATATGTAAAAGACTTAAAAAGGTTTTTATAACCTTTTTATTCTTTAAAAGTTTATTAAATTTATGAGTTATAAGTTTATAAAACCTTTAAAAATTAATTTAATATTTTTGAAATATTTTAGTTAATAAGGTAATTATAATCCTAACTAAACAATATAATAAAACATTATGTAATTAAAAAAACTAAAATAAACTAATGATTAATGTAACACCCAGATATTTCTTAAAAGAAAAGAAAGAATAAGAGTTGAAGAATAAAGAAAGGAAATGTCAATAAACCCAAGTTGAGGGGTTAAATGTGTAAAAAGGACAAAAGTACAATAACTTATTGTAAAGGTGGGCATGGCCACCCACCCTCACTTCCCATCACCCTTTTTCACTTCGGATTAGAGAGAGAGCAAAAACACTCTCAGTTGAAGAAGAAGAGAATTGAATTCAAGGTAAGAATTCAAAGTTTTAAGTGTTCATGTTGGGTTTTTCTCTCGGTTATATGCTTATGTGCTTGTGTGTGTGTCCGTGTGTCTGTGTTTTTAGGTGTTTGAGCTCATTTGCAAACGAGTTAGAAGGAAGAATCACCTAAGTTGCACCAGGTGAGTTTCTAGACCCCGGTTTTACTTGTTTTAAACTTTTCTTGGGGCTGAAAATGTATTAAAACGATTTCCAAATATTTATGTATGTATACCCGTATGTGTTATGCATGTTTGATGATGGTTCTTAGATGCTTATAGGTTGTTCATGCTTAGCATAGCCTGGGTAAGCTTAAAACAGATAGGTTTGATGTTTGGATTCGAAATTATCCTAGAAACAGGTTGAATAGAAGGTTCATGCACTTAAATAAGGTCCATGCGCCTAGAATTTGCCTTAGAAATGATAAGCGTATCTCACGCACCTGAACACCTTAGAAATGATAAGCGTATCTCATGCACCTGAACAGCGCCCCATGCGCCTAGAAAATTAGTCAAACGCTTAAGTGTAGGGCTATGCGCCACAATAGTACCCATGCGTCTGAATATTCCCATGTGCTTAAGTTTCCATAAGCTCGAATAAACCCATGCGTCTAAGTGTCCATGCGTCCGAATGGTTCATATGCCCGGATAGTGTCCATGTGCCTGAATGGTTCATTCGCCTAAGTGTTAAAATAGCTAAGAGTTGGTTGATGCGCCTGTATAGTGATGAAGCGCCTAACAGGGCCCATGGGCGCAAATAGTGTCTAAGTGCCCAAATAGTGTCTAAGCGCCCAACACTTCGAATTTATTACAGAATTCTTGGGAGTTTGTGCTCTTAGGGTTTTGACCAAGGTTTGACTAGGGTTTATTAATGATGGGTTTCATGCATGATTATGATTGTTTTATGTTTGCTCTTTATTTTATATTTGTTATTAATAATATTATTATTAATAATATTATTACTATTAGTATGTGACTTTGCGGGGTGTGTTTATATTCGTAACGTAAAGTATTACTAATAATAAAAAGGAAGAGCAATAAAAAAGAGAAGTGAAACTTTAATAAAATGTTAACAGGTCTTGCAAGCTTACAGGAGGTACACGACCATATTGGCGTTAGCTCAACTGTGTTGCGGGTTAGCTACCCTATTATGCACACGAGGCTACTCAATTGAGACTGGGGACGTTTGCAACATACCCTAGGTGTCTGGGTCGGCCTTGTATACGGTATATAGAACCCCTTGTGGGATAAAGAGAACCCAACACTGTTTCCCCCGCACATACAGTTTAGGGTATTGCTCATTGGTCCATACAGGTAGTGAAAAATAAAGATAAAAGAATGTAGAGTAAACAAGGCATACAATAAAGAGATAAAACATTACCTAATTGTATAGTTAATGCGTGCTCGTGTATAAAGTTATGAAGTTTTCATGGAAAGAGTATTTTCGTATGTATACCTACACAAAGTATTTATTTACTTTTTAAACTAGAACTCACTCATCAACGCTGAGTATTATACACTTTCAGTTGGCAGGTAATTATTGTTGAGGATGGCACGAGGGTGAAGCTACTCGGCAGGGAAAAACTGACATCCATTCATACTTATTATGGCCGTAGTTTTGTAATGCAATTAAACAGTTCTTTTGTAATCGATTAAACAATAGAGTATTGCTTAACAACAGCATTTTAATGAAATGAATGGTTTTTGTTAAAATGATTTTGTTGCTTATGTTTGTAAATTTATAATGTTGTAAGGTATTTAATGCTTTGAATGACCAACTGTAAGGTCTCCGAGAACAGAGCCTTACAAGTTAGTATGAGAGCTAAAGTTTAAGAGAATTGGGTTAAATAAACTTTTAAAACCTAAACATAAACTAAAAATAGGACAATTGGAGGGATGTCAGCCCGAGTAGCTACGTGCCATGTGGTATGTCTTTTCTTAATGTTTACCGGTATTATGTGCGCATGCTATTTGATTTATGTGCTCTTAGTAGATTTGGATACTAATTAAGTTAGGATAGAAAATGCTTGGGGTATGAAGAGTAAATTAAGTGGCTAATCACAACTTGCCATTGTAATTAGGGACTTACTATACTTGACATAAACTAAGTTGTTACCTTGAATGACCATGTTAGTGTTTGAATCATATAGCGTGTTAGAGGATGGCTGGATGAAAATCTTTCAAGACTCCTAGAGGTAGAGGCCATCCACGTTGACTAGGAGTAGTGCTAATGCTCCTGAGATGACCCATGAGAACCCTGAGGTCCATGGTTGGAGCGAAGAGAACGAGAATGCTAGCTTGAATGCCTCAGCTAGGGAGGTGATTGCTGATGAGGTACACCAGGTCATGCAGACAGTCTTACCATTTGTACTGATTGAAGTCATCAGGGTTGTGAGAGGTGAGGAGAGGAAGGAGAACAAGAATAGAAAGGGATCAACGGGCAACGGAAGCAGAAGGGAGGAGGAACAACCAGAGCCTAAGACTGTGTTGTCCGAGGAGGAGGAGGATGATGTAGTGGGGGTATAAACCGGAGGATACAGTTATGGGGCATTCCAAAGGTGTAAACCCCCGACTTTTGATGGCAATGGCAATGCTGCTACCGCTTACCACTGGGTGAGGGAAACAGAGGCAGTTTTGGAGATTAGTGAGTGCCACGAGGACCAAAAGGTGAAGTTCGTGACTCATTCTTTCGTCGATTCAGCGTTGTGTTGGTGGGACAATATTGTCCAAGCTGAGGGTGCCAAAGCCATCGGGAAAATGCAATGGAGCAGTTGGTGATCGAGGAATTCTGTCCTCACCGGGAACACAATAAAATTGAGAGGGAGTTCTTGCAACTTGAAGCGGGAACCATGACCCACGAGCAGTACACCACTCAATGAGATGGCGAGGCTGATGTCGGATTAGGTGACGCCGGTGTCAAGAAAGATCAAGAGGTACATCCAGGGATTGCTGGCTGACATTTGCAGGCACTTGATTGCTGCTCAGCGAGGTACCTTTCGATCGGTGGTTGATTTGGCGGGTAGATTGTATGATGAGCGAGATGAGACTATGGTGGAGGTGAAGAAGATGAGTGGGGATGGTAAAAACTGGAATGGCAAGAGGTTTGAAAGTGTTGGTTTTACTCCAAACATCAAGATCAGGGCTGAAAAGGCGTGCCAGATGTGGAAAGGAGCATACCGGTGAGTGCAGGATGGGAATGAATGTATGCTTCAGTTGTGGAAAGCCTGGCCACTTTGCTAGAGACTATAAGAAGCCAAGGGCGGAGGGCTCTGGAGCGGAGAAGAAGAAGTCGGATGAAGGAGGGCAGAGGGCCGGCGCAAGAGCTTACACCATGACCCGGGAGGAAGCCAGAGCTGATCTCGATGTGGTGTCAGGTATGTTTCTAGTAAACCAAACTTGTGCCTCTGTATTGTTTGATTTCGGTGCTAGTAGGAGTTTTATTTCAACTACTTTTTGTGCTAGGTTCCCTATTAGTAGTAGAAATGTCAGTGAACCATTCGACGTAGAAACCGCTAATGGCAAGTCCACTCGAATTACAGATGTGATAGAGGACTGTGCCATAGAACTAGAAGGTCATAGGTTTCCTGCTAGGTTACACGTGATGCCTCTAGGTGGATTTGATGTAGTACTAGGGATGGACTGGTTAGCAACCTATGAAGCAAACATCGTTTCTCGCAATAAGATGATTTGATTAGTTGCGCCCGATGGGAGTTGGGTTACGATTTATGGAGATCGCGTTACATTGATCCCGAAGATGATCTCGATGGTGGTGGCGGGGAAGTGCATGAGATATGGATGTAGTGCCTACTTGGCCAACGTAAAAGATGTGGATGCGTCGATACCACAGTTATCTGAAGTGCCAGTAGTGTGCGACTTTCTAGACGTATTCCCGGAAGACTTACCCGGCGTGCCACTGGATCGCGAGATTGAGTTCCAAATTGATTTGATACCCGGTGCTCAACATGTTGCCAAAGCACCATATCGATTAGCTCCTACTGAGATGAAGGAACTCATGAGCCAATTATAGGAGTTGATGGATAAGGGATTCATTCGACCGAGTATCTCTCCATGGGGTGCTCCGGTATTGTTTGTAAAGAAAAAGGACGGAAGTATGCGAATATGCATCGACTACCGAGAGCTGAACAAGTTGGCGGTGAAGAATCGGTACCCGTTACCAAGGACTGACGACTTGTTTGACCAGCTCGAAGGCCCTAGTTGGTTCTCGAGAATAGATCTATGATCTGGCTACCATCAATTGAAGGTGAAGGAACAAGATATTCCTAAGACAGCTTTCCGTACGCGTTATGGACACTACGAGTTCCTCGTTATTATTGGGTTTCTTGGACCATACCAAAGTAGTTTAACCTCTTAAACTTAAAAACGCAGTGGAATAATACCTTATAATTATCATTAGTACTCTGAAAATTAAGGCTATTAACAAAACATCAACAAACCCAACAACATAGGATCTTATATATGTGTTTGAACTAGCTATCAACAAGATATAACAACCCAAAACAAACCATACATGCTACCTTTAGTGAAGCTGCAGAAAATCATTTTGGGTGAAGAAGATGATGTTGTTGAACAGCCAAAACATCAAGGAAAGATGTCCTCAAGCATTCATACCGACAAGCATCAAGCGTGCACCATTCTTGCTTGGAATTGAGACCAAAACGTGAAACAAGATGCTGCTGGAACATCTTCCAGCCCCCAAAACGAACAAAAGGTTGCTGCTGGAACAACTTCTAGCTGAGAATCTCTTCAAGAAAGGAGAGTCCCTTTTGTTTTGTGGTCCTTTCATGTGAGAGAGGGAAGAAGATGGAGTGTGTGTGTTCTAAGGTTCTAATACTTCATGGAAAACAAAAGTTGAACACATCCAAAAGGGGGGGCGGCCGAAATACATACCCTTTAAGGGTTTTCCCCCCGAAAATCCACTTTTCATTTTTGTAAATTAAATTAGAATAAGTTATGTAATTAGCCCTTTAATTATATAACTTATACACACACACTCCTATTAGTTGATGTTATTTAACCAATTTAAACAACATTACAAATAATATCCATGAACAAAATATCCATATAGGTTGTTCAATCTCATACGCAACTTATTTAGAAAACCCATTTTCTAAATTGGTGAATTTATTTAGTTGCATGATCATATCATCAATTATATATTAATTGGTGTTTTCTAAGCTTGTTATTGGTATGACCCGACTTGGATCATAACGTACTAACCACATCATTGTTCTATGTGTCTTGGGCATAAAGAATCCAACAGTTATGTCTTTTGGTCTAACTAACACACCAACTGCCTTTATGGATTTGATGAATCGAGTGTGACGGCCTATGTTGGATAGATGAGTGATTGTGTTCATTGATTATATTCTGATGTACTCAAAGAGCGAAGAAGGGCATGCCGGTCACATTCGGGAGGTGTTAGAGACATTAAAAAGGGAGAAGTTGTATGGCAAATTCTCCAAGTGCGCGTTCTGGTTGTGCGAAGTTCAATTCTTGGGTCATGTGGTGAATCCTGAGGGGATTATGGTAGAGCCCGCAAAGGTGGAGGCAATGCTGCAATGGAAGTCACCGAAGACGCCATTCGAGATTCGGAGCTTCTTGGGTTTGGTGGGCTACTATAGAAGGTTTATCCAAGACTTCTCCAAGATTGCTTCTCCACTAACCAAGTTGACCCGGAAAGATGTAAAGTTTATATGGGGTCAAGCTTAAGTGAAGGCGTTCGAGGAACTGAAGGCGAGGTTGACTCAAGCTCCTGTTCTGTCATTACCCGATGGAAGTGAAGATCTAGTGGTTTATTCTGATGCTTCCTATTCGGGGTTCGGGTGTGTGTTAATGCAGAGAGAAATAGTTATAGCCTATGCATTCTGACATTTGAAGGTTCATGAGGCCAATTATCCTACTCATGACTTGGCGCTAGAAGTCGTGGTCTTTGCGTTAAAGATTTGGAGGCACTATCTCTATGGGATGAAGTGCACCATATTCACGGACCACAAAAGCTTGAAGTATTTCTTTTAGTAGAAGGACCTGAACATGAGACAGAGATGATAGTTAGAGCTCATAAAAGATTATGATTGCGAGATCCACTATCATCCGGGCAAAGCCAACGTGGTGGCTGATGCTCTTAGCCAAAAAGAGAGGCCCGGGCCATTTCAGGTGAAAGCATATCAACTGATCATGACCTCGGATGTGATGAAGCAAGTCAAAGAGTTTCAAAATGAGGCACTGAAAGAAGATCATCTTAACTATGATAGGATGAGAGGTCTGGTTGCGGAATTAGGTGAAAACATAGGTGGTGTTAAAACTCGATTTGGACAGGTGTGGATTCCTCTTTTCGGGTATCTACGTGTGAGGATTATGGATGAAGCTCACAAGAATCAATACTCCATTCATCCTAGCGCCACAAAAATGTATCAAGATATGAAGAAAGATTATTGGTGGCTAGGTATGAAGCATTATGTGGTGCAGTATGTGAATAAGTGCATTGCTTGCTTACAGGTGAAGGCCGAGCATCAAAAGCCGTATGGGAAGATTCAACTTTTGGATATACCGGAATGGAAGTGGGAGCACATCACCATTGACTTCATTACAAAGCTGCCACGTACTCCAAAAGGGTACGATGCCATATGCGTGATTGTCGACCGTCTGATGAAGAGTGCTCACTTCCTACCTATCCGCGGTACATATTCATCTGAGAGGTTAGGAGATCTATTCATCAAGGAAATTATAACTCGTCACGGTATGCCAGTGTCTATTGTATCTGATCGGGACACCCGGTTTACATCTAAATATTGGAGGAATTCCATGACGCAATGGGGACGAGGTTGCATATTAGCACGGCATATCATCCCCATACTAATGGTCAGTCAGAAAGGTTGTTTGAGTGATAGCTTGAATTGGGCTGTGATGATGATTGACCAGGAGAGTTCCTTGAATGGTTGTTTCTTTTAGGAGCATTGCACTCGCTTGAGAAATGGCCAGTCATGCCACAATTGAAGCATTTTACCTTGGATTTGTCATATCCAAGTTTTGTGTTCTCATTCAGGCTCAATTTTCTTCCTTTCCTAAAGAATTCTTTGCTATCATGGCAATCATTTCCATTTGCCACTATAGATCCATCTCCTCAACATCATCAGGATCTAATTCTTCTAAATCTTCCTGTATTAAGTGGGAAGAAGTGAGTCTTCCCCCAAGATATGCTTCAAAACTTGCAACAAAGGAATTGTAAGTTGCCTTTTGCTCTTCTGATTTTGAGTCTTCTAGAGAGATTGGAGGAGCAGTGGAGACTTTTGGTGCTCGAGCTGAAGTTGAGGGGTGGTTGAATGGTGGAGATGTAATGAACCCAGTATTGTTCATTTGGTCTCTTGATAAGATGAAGTCATCTTCCTCTGTGATGAAAGCATTTTCAACGGAATATGATTCTAAAGGGAATTTGTAGGCTTCAATCACTCTTGGCCCACTCAGATTTCCGCTTCGTTCATCATGTTCCAAAGCTTCAATCTTTGCTATCATAATGTGTAGAGTTCTACAATCAAGATCAAGAGTATTTTTCAGCACTGTGACATTTTGCTTCCAGCTTTCAGGTAGACTATGAAGCATTTTCTTGTTAAGTTCTTTAATGTTGTATGAAACACCCATAATTTCCAAGTCATTAACCAACTGTACAAATCTATGCAGTTGTTTTGATATGGATTCTCCTTTGGTGTGATGGAAGGTTTCATAGCTTGTCTTTGTTAATTTCAGCAACTTCGCTGCTACTTTCACACATAATTTTGAGAGCATCCAAAACAGCTTTAGCAGTTCCATATTTTTCCAATCTCTTCAGCACATCCATTTTGAGTGTTTGAGTCAAAATGGAGTACGCTTTGAGATCAAGTTTGATTTTCTTATAGTCATCTTCACCCCGAGTTAAGTCTTCAATTGGTCTTCTAGCAGTCTTGTACAGTGCAGCTTGAGCTGTTGATAGAGTAACAGGAATATGTGGACCCTTACATATTGAGATCCAAAAGTCAGGATCTACACCTGTGATATAATTTCTAAACCGTATTCTCCATTGTTTAAACTCAGATTTGTGTTTAAGCATGGGAGGTTTAGCTGTATGACCTAATTCAGAGTAACTGTTAGAATCCATGTTGATTTGTGTACGTATTTAGTTGATTTTAAGGTTGATTAAGTTTGATGAGTCCAACTTGTTCAAGCAGTTCTGTTGAGGTTCAGTATGATTGTTCTTTCTGTTTGACAGGAGTATTTTACCTGTTTGCTAAGTAGAGATGATAATATCTACTACTAGCAACTTGATTATCAGATCAATCGAGTTCTATTCAATCTGTGCGTAGATCTGAAAGAGAATCGAGAGCCAAGGCTCTGATACCAATTGACTGGGATTGTGTAAGAGTGATATTCTTACTGTGAATCGAATATGATAATCAAGTCAATGATTGAGTGGCGGAAACAAACAATCAAAGAACATTCAGGCAATAAAATTACTCATAAATGTTGTTTGTATTGATATATGTATGTTGATAAGTTACAGAGAATAATTACAACAAAAATTCTCTATCTATCAGCCGTCACCTCAATACGAGGTTAACTATTCTATTTATAGACAGGCAAGATGCCTTTACAAAATGACTAAACTACCCCTGATCTATTACATCAGAAACTAGTCTAAGTCTTGATCCGCATCTCTGCTTGTTCATCCACATTGACAAATGCGGATGAGATAATCTTGATCAGCATGTGTACTTGATCATCAACATTAGTAAGTTGGTCATCCGCATTGGTTAATGTGGATGAACAAATACTTGTGCGCATTTGGTTGGTCCTTTGCATTTGTCAATGCGGATGATTAAAGTCTTGTCCTAATCTTCTTTTGTGCTTCCGCATTGGTCAATGCGGAAGAGTAACTTGTTCTTCAGCATAAGTATTATGTCTTTCGCATTAGTTAATGCGGAAGAGTAAACACTTGTTAATTTTCTTGCAAATCTTCATCCGCATTTCATCTTGGATTATGGGATTCCAGCTGAGCAATCATCAAGTCACCCATTGAGTTGGCATGTATGATCCTTTCAGGGTGCAACAGGCTTTGCTGATCACAAGCTCAGCCTAGCATTCAGTTAACTTGGCTCTGAGATCCTTAATCTATGTCCTATAATTGGTGTGCTCATGTTTAAGAACTCAAATGGTTTTCTCTAAGTGCTTTATCTTTAACCTATAATCATTTTCAGCCTTTTTGAAATAAGATATTATGATATTCAAGGACTCAAGATTAGATGTCATCTCTAAGTTCTTGGACATGTATCTATTAGCTTTAGCAATACATTAAGTAGTGCAAAGATGTTCCAATACCTTGGCTTCATCGTGGTCACCCATGAGTGCTTTGTTTGGAGATGCTTCTTCCACCTGAAAGCTCTAGTCAAAGCCTCCTTCTTGAACATCAACAACAGCTTGCTGCTTTGGCTTCTTATTCTATTGAGCTCTCTCAGTGTAGTTTGGTTTGGCTTGAGTTTGGCCACCATTTGTTCTTGGTGCCTTGTACTCTCTAGCAAAGTGTCCCATCTGGTTACAGTGGTAACACTTTACCTTGCTTTTTTCTAGACGAAACTTTCCACTCGCTGTATTGTTAGGAAACTTCCTCCCTGTCCTCTTGTAGAAGTTCTTGGCTCTATGAGTGAGAAGAGCCATTTGTTAAACTATCTCCATATATTCCAAATCATCTGGATGGATATAGTCCAAGTCTTCGAGGGTGAAGAGAAATTTTCCTGTGGATTCATTAGTAAAGACAAAAGCTTGAGAAGAACTCATCTCTTAGAGGGGACTTCCTTAGGTGAGGTTTCTCTTGGAGTCCCTAGGAAGGTGATTAATGGACCCTTTTGTGAGTTGTTAGGGTAGCATATGAGATGATGTTAAGATTCTATGCTATCCCTTTTAGTCACATGAAGGGGTGCACCCATTTGATTGCTACAGTTACTAGATGAGTTTTACATGTTCATCTCCTTATCGTATCCACTGAGAATACATACAACTCAGCCAGAGTAAGAGTCTTAAGGTTCTCAGTCCTTTTGATAACAACACAGTAATGTGTCCATTGTCTAGGAAGAGAGGACATAAACTTCCTCACAATGTCTTTGTTCTCAAGAGTTACTCCAACATCCATTAGAGTATCGACAATCTCAACATACCTGAAGTATTGTTGACTCATGGTTTCACCTGTTTTAAAGGTGAAGTTTTCAAACTGCTGCTTCATGAGATCCTTCTTGTGCTCCTTGTCTTCAGTAGAACCCTCATACATTAATTTCAATGCATCCCATTGCTGTTTAGCTGTTTTGCATTTCTTGAAACCTCTATTGATGGAGTTTTGAAGAGAAGTTTGAAGGGCTGTCATGGCCTTTTGATGAATCTCTATTCTTTTTCTGTCTTCCTTAGAAAAATCAATCATAATCTTTGGAATTATACCACCACCAATAGCAGAAGAGGTGCTTGGTATATAAGGTCCTTCAACAACATAGTTCCACATCCTAGAGTCTTGAGACCTGATAAATCCTTCCATTCTTTGACACCAAGAATCAAAGTCTTTAGGAGTGATTAGTGGAGACTTTTTCATAGTTCTAGTTTCTATGTCAGCCTTAGTGATAACTACCATTTGAGTTGTTAGCTGTTTTGTGTGTGAGTGATCATAAGATGGTGAAATCTTATATAGAGAGCCTGAAATGCTCTAATACCAAATGTAGGACCGTTAGAAGGGGTGATGCACTTTATAACACAACAACACAATTGAGGAGAGTTCTTTAGAACACTTAACAAATCAAATAAGGAACTTGTTAGCTAGAGTAGAAGATGCTAAGAACACAAGTAAATGAGAGACAAAACAAGATTGTGAACCACACAAGTATTACAAAGTGTTACGAAGCATAATGTAAAGTTGCAAGTACTTGAGATACACATATTACATCCTACAGACAACCATACTTTGAATGCTATCAAGATACATAAGACCAGACAACAAAATCAAATGTAGAGTCAAAAGGCACATTGCCTTTTTACTTGTGATTATGACATTCCATAGCTCACATCCTAATATATTACAAAAAGTATTAAGTATATAAAGTAGAAAGCTCAGACTCAAGACCTCAATGTGGAGTTTACCAAAAGCATGGATCTCTTCACCAACTTGTGAAAGTTGGTGAGTCAAATAGAGTTACAGTAGAAAGGTGGTCCAACTTTATTAAAAAGTACATCAGATAATCGCATGTACATAAAAGTGTTCAGAAGAAATCTGTCTTCATAAACTGACTTTGGAAGACTTTGTCTTTGAATCTTCGGAAGACTTCATTTCTAGCTTTGAAAGATATTGGTCTTGGCTACGAAAGATTTTACACTTATAATATTTCTTGTGTAAGATGTAAAACTTCCGAATCATTTCTACTTCAGTACATTTAGTGCATGCATGCAAAGAGATTTTGGATGCTTTGTATGTTTTAACTGCATCATACTTGTTGCAATTCTCACATATCAATTAAATCATATCAAACATCATCATCTATCTCTTTTATCTTTGATTCACCCACATACTAGTTCATAACAGTCATCATCATCTATCTCGTTGTTCTTTAGTTCACACACATAGGCCTATCTTAATGTTGGCATTAAGGTTTGAACATCATGAATCCTAAGATCTAATCTCATTGAATCTGAAATATTGATTTAGAAGTAAGCGTAACTATAAAGTAATAATAACATAAAATCAATATCTAAGAAGAAACTGCAAAGCAGTAAATAATTAACAAACTAATACCTAGCAGGTCAACAACTTCAAGAAAATTCTCAATCCCTAGCTGATCATTTAGCAGATCATCCAATCACTTAGCTTGAACATCATCAAGGAAACCTACTACTTATAAAGCCTTAACAATTTTAAACCCTTTGGTAGTTAAGTAGAAAAAGTTGTATGCTAAAATAAAGACAACAGATAAGAAGCAACCTGTTGAAAGAAATTCAATAGACAAGAAGAAGAACAAGAATGATGTCAAATTTCTAGCACTTCTAAGGCACAAAAAGAAAAGATGATTTAGAAGCCAAAGGAATCTACCAAACATGTTCTGACACAAATCAAACTAGCCAACACAAAACTCCAAACCAAAGATTTAGAAGTTCATTTCAATGAGTTTATTTTAGAATATGGAAGCCCAAGACTAAACAGACTTGGTCCTATTCAACACTAAATCATTTCTATGTGTAGGGACTTTCAAACATAAAAGATAACTTAAAGATTACGAAAGTGGATGCTCTTGACACATGATCAGTGACAACTCACGTGCACTGAATCTTGAACCATATGATGATAGATAGGTTGCTTTAAGAAGTGATTAGTTGCTTTGGTAAGGTGAATTATGTGAAATAGTTTATTTGTAACTTGTTGAGTTCATCTTAACTATGCAATAAAAAACACAACACTCTCTTCACAAAAGCATTAATGTATTGTTCTCTCACATGGGTTTGTTATAACAAATGATAAAATCCTCATATGAGCACCCAAAAGAAATAATATATACATGCAAAATGCATGAATATTTAGAGATGTTCTTATATATTTCTAAAGCCTTTATGGATGAATTATCTCTATCAAATTGAAGACTATGACTTGTAAATCCTATCCTTGTTTCACATGATTCTTTTGGTTACATGTGTATAGAATTTGGGTAGAGTTAATATAGTTTTAAAATCTTATAAAGATGAACAAACTTCTCAAAATAATTTAGTCAAAGGACTACCGAACAAGGAATTTGCATGTGATGAGCATTATGTTGCATGCCTAAAAAGAAAGCAACATATGTATTCTCATAATACCAAAGAAATGAATTCAATCACAACTCCTTTATGCTTGTCTCATATGATTCTTTTGGTTACATGTCTATAGAATTTGGGTAGAAAATCATACAGTTTGGTAATAATAGATGATTTTATAAAATTTCCTAGGTATTTTTTTAGAAAGTAATGATGAAACTGCTAAATATAAAAATCGTTTATTATAGAAACTAAGAAACAAATTAATCAAAAGGTTAAAATCATTAGATTTGATAGGGGAATTGAGTTCAAAAACCACACTCCTGATCCCTTTTTGGATCCCTTTGTTGGACCCTGAAAGGATCATACATGCCAATTCAATTGGTCAGTTGATGGTTGTTCTGCTGGAAACTCCCTAAGTCCAAGAACTAATGCGCATGAAGTATCTGCTGAGAAGAACAAGTGTTGACTAACCACATTTGTAAATGCGGAAGACTTAGAACAAATGTGACAAGTGTTTGTTCTTCCACATTAACAAATGCGGATAGTCAAAAGATATGCGGACAAGTTTAAACCATCTGCGTTTGCAAATGCGGATGACCAGACAAAAAATGTGCATAACTATTCTATAAAAGGTCAGGGTAGTTTAACTCATCCGGACAAAAAATGCGGATGATCAAAACTATATGCGGATAGAAGTAAAGAAATGCTGATCAAGTTCAACTCATCCACATTTGTCAATGCGGATGAATAGAAGAAATGTTGATGAAGACTTAGACTAGTTCTGATGTATAGGTCAGAGGTAGTTTAGTCATTTTGTAAAAAGGCATCTTGTCAGCCTATAAATAGAGTAGAAACCCTCATACATGAGGTAATTGTGATAGACAATTAGAATATTTTGTGTTTTACTTTCTCAGGTGCATTATTACTATTTAATACTCAAACCATAGCATTTATTGTAATTAATCGCCTTTATTAATACAAACAAGCATTTATGGTATATCTCTTGCATTGAATGTTTTTTGATTGTGTGATTTCGCCATATAATCATTAACTTGATATTAATTCAATCCGAGTGAGAATCTCAATCTCACCACCTAGTCAATTGGTACTAGAGCTTTGGATCTTGGTTCTTTTTCAGATCTACCCAGTCTTAATAGAACTCGATTGATCTGGTGATGGAGTTGCTAATAGAGTGTTCGATCACCTCTACTTAGTAAGCAACAAAATATACTCTTCAACAGTTACTGATCTTACTTCCTCAACTTCAAGAACAAAGCAGTAGTATTCATATTCGAAGCTGTAAACAGTCAACATAACAAAAGTTTCAACACAAACCCAGAAACACAACAGATCTGATTCTTAGAGCCTGTTTTGGATGATTTGGACAAGTTGGACTAATTGAACTTAAAAACCTATCTAATCTACATTAAACAAGTTAAAAATAGTTTGTTAAAATTGATTTACACAGTTTTTCACAACATGGTCATACATCAAAACCTCCCATGCTTAAACACAAATTTGAGCTTAAGCAATGGAAAATCAGATTCAAAAATTACATTACAAGTGTAGATCGGACTTTTGGATCACAATAGCAAAGGGCCACACATCCCTATTACATTGCCTGCAGATCTAGCTACCATCTACAAAACATCAAGGATTCCTATTGAGGATATGACTCTTGATGAGATGACTACAAGAAGATCAAGATTGATCTCAAAGCCTACTCTATACTTACTCAAGCACTCAAGATGGATGTGCTGAAACGACTGGAAAAGTATGGTACTGCTAAAGCAGTATGGGATGCACTGTTGATTATATGTGAGGGAAGCAGCAAAGTAGCTGAGATTAAAAAGGACAAGCTTGTTAATCAGTATGAAACATTTCATCACTTCAAAGGGGAGTCCATATCTAACAGCTGCATAGATTATGCAGCCGGTGAATGACTTGGAGATCATAGGAGTCACTTATAAAGAAAGAGTTAAACAAGAAGATACTGCACAGTCTTCCTGAGAACTGGAAACAAAATTTGACCATGCTGAAAAATACTGTTGACCTTGAGAGTACTACTTTGGATTAATGATAACCAAGATAGAAGCACTGGAGCTTAATAAAAGAAGCAGAAACTTTGGTGACCCAAAGTGATTCATGCAATAACTTTCCATCAGACCCTTACTCTGTGGAAAATGCTTTCATTACTGAGAGGATGATTCTATCTCTTCAAGAGATCAACTGAAGACCACTGGATTCATTGCAGCTCCACCAATCAACAAGCCATCAACATCATCTAAACCATCAGGATTCATTGCAACTCCTACAAACACTCCTGATGATACAGGATCTGAAGACCAAAGGCAACTTACAATGCCTTTGTTGCCAACATTGAAGCTTTTTTGGGAGGAAGACTTACCTCTTCACATCTGATCCATGAAGACTTAGAAGAAATGGATCCAGATGATGTAGAAGAAGTGGATTTGCAATAGCAAATGTCCATGATTGCTATGAGAGCTAAGAAGTTTTATAGAAAGGGAAGAAAGCTCAGCCTTAATGAAAACACCAAGCTTGGATATGACAACTCCAAAGTGAAGTGCTTCAACTATGGCATGACTGGCCACTTCTTTAGAGAATGCAATGCCCCCAATGAAAAAAACTTTCAAAGGAATGCTCAAAGCCAGTCAACCTCATAGCCAAACTCAAGTTTTCACTCAAATAATCATGAGCCAGTATCATCATCAATAACAACATCAAACATATCAGAGTCGACCTCAATTGACAAAGCAAGCTCATGGAAGCAATTAGTCGTCTGCAAATGTCTTTTGATTAGGCAAGATGGAGTACGTGACTAGAGCCTGTATGCAAAGGAAGTAAAGCCTCAATTCCAAAATCATGCATTAATGGCTCACATCAACGATGGTCCATCTCCCATGCCTTCTAAGGTAAAATCTAACCTGTTTAGTAATAAATGCATTACTAAATTGTAAGGATATATAGAGCACAATCATAATTAGCAGACAAAATAAAAGAGGAAAAGGTAAAGTGAAATATGCTAAAGAGAGAAATAAAAGGCTTTGAAATCAAAATAAAATCTTTCATCTCTGACATTGAAAAATTGCATGGTGAGAAGTACACTCTTGTAGTTGAGAATGATTAACTGACTGAAAAGTTAGCTTAATCTAAAGCTTAACATACACTTATTGAGGAATAGAAAATTTCAAATCTTCAATCAAGCTATAAGAGATGCTTGATTCTCAAAAGGATCAAAAAGATTGTCTGGGATCGGGTATAACTATTGTCCTCCACCAATCTATGACAACCACACTGTCATGCCTGACTCTATTACACTCAACGAAAAAATTGAACCTAACACTATTGAACCAAAAACAATAGTAAAACAGATCAGAAATCCTCAAATCAACCAAATGTTTACATTGAGATAAATAAGGATAAATCAGATTAGGACACCCAATTAAAATCAAGGAGTGTGAGACAACACAGTGAGTGTCATCAAACCAACAGCCCAATCAAGGAAATTGTTCCATTTGTGAAATTCATACCTGGTGTTTCAAATGATGAAAAGAAATGCGAATTTAGTGAAACCCTCTGCTGAAAGCAGTTCTGATAATGAGATTAATCTCTAAACAATTCAAGCAAATAAGACAAGGTTTCACTTATAAAGAAACAAATAAACACCTGATTTCAACATCTAAAATTTAGTCAAACCGTCAATCTTCAAAATTAAGACACGGAGTGGTTTTTACATATGTAACAAGGAGCATATTGATCAGTTTGGGAAAGAGGTAAAGAAAGGTTGAGAGAAACAAAACAACCCTGAAACATTAACAAAAGTAGTTGTGAAGCAAGCTACAAAAACGGCTAATTTTGATTCCTCTCCTAGCAAAAGAATGTGACTCGGTTGAAAATGGGAAAATCAACTGAGTCTACAAAATCAAAATCAGATTCAAGAAACAACATATGTATTGTGCATATGTGACATGTTTAATCACAAAATTGAAGAGTGCTTTTTCAATCAATACTGCTTATCTGTGACATGAACAACCACTCCACTAGAACTACTATTTTAACAAATATGTTAGTGTGTGTGATATAAACAATGACAATACATCTGATTGATACTTCAAGGAGGGAGTAAGAAAGCTCAAACAAACCCATCTCAACAACATCATGTTAGACCCCACGTCAGGAGTCATTTTTCCCAACAATCAATCTATGAAATCCAGATCAAATAATGACAGGAGTAACATTAAATAATCATGGAAGACACAAAGAAACGAAACATCAAATCATTAAGCAAAGTTTGATCTTCCCCAACCTAAAATGATTTTTGATAATCCAAAAACTGTTTTAATTTCTTCAAATGAACAGAGACCAAAGGTTTCATTACTCCTTTGACTGTTCAGTTGATGTTGATGAGTTGAGTCAATCAAAATATCACAAGAAATCTCCCAAGTCACCTCTAAATAGATCATAATTCAGAAGAAAGTATCAAGAGGTCACCATCATGGACAGGAATGAGAAACCCAAGACTATTATGGCTTGGGTTCCATATTCTAATTAGTTCTTATGTGGATTGCACGGTCATCCATATAGGTCTATAGCCTATGGTATGTGGATAGTGGATGTTAAACACATGACTGGAGATCATTCCCTCTATTGTGATTTCAAGCAAATACAAGGAACTACACGCCATTTAGAGGACATTCACAAGGTGGAAGAATTACAGGTGAAGGATGTGTGACAATGGGATGCCGAGCTTTGATAGAGTGAACTACTGTGAACAACTAAACTTCAATCTACTAAGCGTGTCTCAAATCTATGACGAGAAATATTCAAATCACTTTACCGACACTCATTGCTACATTCTGAAACCAGGATTTCAGATCTTAAAAGAATGGGTTGTTCTAAAGACTCCAAGGAAGAATAACACTTATGTCTTAAACTTGAATTCTACAACACCAATAGAAGAAACATGTCTTTTGTCATTGCCCATTTGATGAGTCCCAGCTTTGGCATAGACATTTGGCGCACACAAATTTCAAAAACATGAACAAACTGGTCAAAGGAAACCATGTCATTGGTCTTCCTCAAAAAGAATTTCATTGTGTGGATCACTGTTCAGCGTGCCTCAAAGGAAAACAGCATAAATATTCTCACAAAACCAAGCTGGTGAACACAAAGAATAATCCATTAAAGCTACTTCATATGGATCTGTTTGGACCAACTCATGTTATGAGCATTGGAAAGAAACAATATTGTTTGGTGATCATTTATGACTTTTCAAGATTTACATGGGTTTTCTTCTTACTTCATAAAAATGAGGCATCCTAAACAATAAAAGACTTTATCACAAAAATTGAAAACCAACTTGATCATAAGGTCAAAACAATAAGAAATGATAATGGAACTGAGTTCAAAATGAATACCCGAGTTCATTTTGTGAAACCAAAGGCGTTGATCATCAATTCAGTGTAGCTAGGACTCCTCAACAAAATGGGGTAGCTGAAAGGAAAAATAGAACACTAATTGAAGAAGCAAGAACAATGCTAGTTGATGCTAAACTACCTATTACCTTTTGGGTAGAGGCAGTTAACACATCATGCTTTGTGCAAAATCGAACTTTGATTGTAAAAGAAAGTAACATGGCTCGATATGAACAGTTGTTTCATAAAAAACCATTTATTGGATTTTTTAAGTCATTTGCTAGTCCTGTCTCAATATTAAACACCCGTGACTATTTGGGAATATTTTCATCTAATTCTGATGAAGGATTCTTTGTAGGTTATTCTTTGTTTCAAAGGTTTACAGAGTGTTTAATCCTAGATTAAACATTATTGATGAATCAACAAATGTTAAATTCACGGAACACTTGTTTCCCAAATCTACAAATGGTCCCGATTAGTTGTTTGATATTCACTCATTTACAAAATCCTTAATCAATTTCACTTGTCTAATGCAGGAAATCTAAACTCAACTAATACCTCTTCAGTGTAGAAAGAGAGATGACTTTCCATTGATTCCTCCTACATCTACTGAGCACATGAGTGAAGATGTTCCTCTCCAAGCTGATCTTGTCAGACAACCATCTCAAAATCAAAGTGTTTCAACTGAAGTTGGTCCCAGCTTGCTCCATCACACTTAGAAGATTTATCAGCTGAGATGAGAAATAAAGCAAGCAACTCCTCCATCTAAAACAGAAAGAACATCTAATGATGGAAGCAATCAAAGTGCTACTGATGTTGAAGCAATCACTAAAACAGTCGGATTATCTTCATAACTCCCCAACAGTACAAGATGAAATTGCCTCTCACCATAATGATGTTAAAGTCTGCAATCTTGATGTAACCATTGCTGGTGACTCAATTCCAACCACCAATATACACAGGAATCATCCAGTGGAAAGCATTATTGGTGAACTTAATGAAGGGGTGACAAAAAGCAAGTCAAGTATTGCAAACATCTGTTTGTTCTCATGATTTCATTGTCAAACAATACCCAAGAACATCAAAGAAGCTCTTTACGACAATAGCTGGATTAAAGCAATATTGGAAGAATTGCTAAAATTTAAGAAACAAGAAGTATGGCAACTGGTAGATCTTCCCAAAGGACAATACCCTATTGGCACCAGATGGCTATACATAAACAAAACTAATAATAGAGGGATCGTCATCAGAAATAAAGCAAGACTAGTGGCACAGGGTTACACTCAAGAAGAAGGAATTGATTATGATGAAGTGTTTGCCCCTGTTGCCATATTAGAAGCAACAAGAATCTTTCTTGCATATTCTGCATCCATGAATTTACTATTTATCGAATGGATGTGAAGTGTGCCTTCTTATATGGAAAGATTGCTGAAGAAGTCTACGTGAGTCAACCACCTAGATTTGAAGATCCATACTTCCCTTACAGAGTGTACAAGCTTGACAAAGCCCTGTATGGTCTTCATCAAGCTCCAAGAAGTGGTATGAGACTCTATCATCTTTTTTTTCATGAAAATAGATATGAAAGAAAAAAGATTGATCAGACTCTCTTCAGAAAGAATAGAGTAAGAGACATGTTGCTAGTCTAGATTTATATGGATGATATGATATTTGGCTCAACAAACAAGCAACTCTGTAAAGAATTTGAAGACCTTATGCATTCAAAATTTCAAATAAGTGCAAGGGGGAACTCATATTCTTTCTAGGGGTGTAAGTCAAACAAACATCATACGGAATCTTCATCAATCAATCAAATTATATGGAATCAATGTTGAAGAAATTTCATTTTGCAGTAACCTAGTAAAGAAAGTTGTGAAAAAGTTTTACCATGCATTATAAGGGGTTGATCATTCCATGCTCTTATGTGTGAGGTACATGTTGAATAATTAAATCAACAAAAAACATGATAAATATCACATGCATTAACATATCAACTCGTATGAGTTTAAAAGGACAAACATACATTCAATAACCAATAAAAGATATATTCTCTTCATTATTAATAACCAAAATTAATTTATATTCGAACGGTTTTAAATTCTTAATGTTTCTATCCTGACATGGATAAAACTTTAGGGGGAGTAGTTTAAAATTTTAACTAAGTTTGTATAAACATTTCCTATCTTAAATAACTTTCTTAAAAACTTCAAAAACAAATCAAAAGAAAATGTCTATGTTGTGTAGAAGTTATACCATAGTATCTCCACTTATGCAGATTCTTGGAAGCTTGAGAAGTCCAAGAATAGTTAAACAATGGGAAACTTGTGTCACTTCTGACATAAAGTCAATCCAAGCAAGAATTGATAACCCCAACAACAGTCAACAAATTCATAAGAGAATTCAATAAAAAACAGTTCTTCATAACAAAAAAAACCAAAACAGAAACATTAATTTTTGATTAAGTTCAAAGTTAATGCAGGTAAGTGCATTGGTTATGCGGGTGAAAGTAACCATGCATATAACCAATGTAGGTAACTGTTTATGTCAAGTTAAACTAATACAGACAAAGAGTTTACTCTACCGCATTGGTGTCTAACAAGTACACATGAAAAGTTTGAAGTGTCAAAAACCTATGCGGAACAAAAGTGTTCTACCACATTTGTCAATGCAGATGATATTTTCATTCCTGCATTTGTGTATATGTGTAACTTCACATTACATGAACTTTCAAAATGAATAAACAAGTGTTTAATCTCTTCTATCACCGTGGATGATGATCAAGTAAATGTGAAATTTTACTCTTCCACATTTTCTACAGTGAGCAAATGTGAACAAGTTTGATCAACCGCATTAGCGACAGTGAGCAAATCGTGAGTTTGATCAACCGCATTTGCTACAGTGAGCAAATGTTGAATAAGGTCGATCAACCATATTTGCTGCAGTGCATAAATGCTGATGAACTTTGTTTTCCACATTTGCAAGAGTGCACAAATGCAGATAGACGAAATCTAAAGTATTTAATTTCCGTATTTGCTACAGTACACAATGCGGATGTTCGAATTCTTAAGTTTTACTCTTCTGCATTTGCAACACTAAGCAAATATGGATGTCTAAAACCATTCCACATTTGCTACAGTGTGAGCTAAAATTTGACTGCATTGTTCGAAACTTGTGAAAAACGTGTAACTCCTATTATTTGATTAATAAAGAACGTCAAAAGGGTCATTTAATACTTTCAAATTTGAGAGATTCTAAAGTCTGACGAGCAAAAACACACTATTCATCTTCATCAATCATCATCTTTGACAATCAAAGATCTTAGTTTCATTTCATCTATCCTCTCCTCATCTTCGATTCTACTCAACAATAGTATCAAACAAAGGTGAAATATTTAACATTTTGTAAACTAAAATGTCGGACACTTGGACTGATAATGAACTTAGAACCCTAGGTTAATAAAGAACACTCAAAATCAGATTTATTCTAAGAAAATATGAACATTTTCGACTTCAATGAGCATGCAAACTAAGAAGAATAACACTAAACAAGGAAAATTCATAGCCATGTTCATCGTATGAATAGATCATGATGAAATCAAAAATGACAAAGTCAAATATTCAAGTCTAATATGATTAAAGGTCAACAACTTCAAAAATCATCTTTTAAACATGAAAACAAAATAACAATGATTAATTCTTGAAACATCATAATTTGAAGTGATTCCTATAGAATAGTACCTTCAAATATTCATCTTTGACCATAAAAAAGTAAAACTGAAGAAGCACGCATAATGTAAAACACATACTTTCAACAACTAACTGATATGCTCTAATGCAGAGTACATGGCTAATTTACTTGAGAGAACTCCATAAGGTTGTGGTTATCTTGACCCTGATGTACGTGAGGTGAGGGCTTAGAGAGTATTATCATATTCATCTCTACTACAAGAGTAGCTTATGCCATCACAGTTAGACCTATATCTTTAAGAGATTCATAAGGTCTTTCTAGAATACTGCTGAATTGACAAAGGTTGATGGTGAAAAGACTCTATCTGGAAGAATTGATGATGAACGTTCTTTATTATCACGGAACAAATTGTGAGATAGTGTTTACAGTTTGGTGATGTTGCAAACACACCCACTGAGCTTGATATTGATAAGATTACTATCCTCTTTGCCAAATTGGCTATGAAGGAAAGCAGATTGTGAAAGGACTGGTGGACTTACAATGGAGGTTTCTGATCCACCTCTATGAGCATTGTTTGTCCAAAAGGAAGACATGATGGAATGATGTCCGTCTGATCACTTCTTTTACAATATGTGCTTTATGCACTAATAGGCCATTAAATATGTCAGCATATGTATTTAATGGTCTAGTGTCCAACGTTCAGGAAGGAAGAAAGTACATGTTTTTGATGTACCCATGGTTCATTTAATATCTAATCAATGAAGCATTCCCAGATATAGTATCTGAAGGACCTGTGCTCAATATCCCTCACTATGATGCAAAGTCCTACATATATATCAAAAAAGAGATCCCAGGAACTTCTATAGTGGAGCTCACTCTCTTCTTTTACCCTGGATGCTTCATCAAATCAACCATCATGAACAAGGTGAAGAACATCATGCTCCAGCAGATGAGAAAATTCAAGAACCAGTTGCTCTTGTTCAGCAAGCTGTTGATGAGCAAGTTGAGAAAGAAATGAAGGAAATAGGTCGTGTAAACAAACCAGATGGAAAGATGAGCTAATCAGAAAGATCCAAATCATCATCTGATGAGGAGGATAACCAAGCCCGATGCCTATTAAGAAAGTTACTTCTGAAGCTACTCCTTAAGAGAGCTATGCTGAATCTGGTGTAAACAACAAATAAAAGATGAGCTAATCTCTTAAGTTATGCAGAAAGTTTCAAAGCTGGAAAGATTACTAAACAGAAGATCAAGCATCATTCAAGATAGAGCGTTGGAGCTTGATGAGAAAGAGAATGAGTTAAAAGAAATAAAAGAAAGATATGATTCAGAGAAGAAAGAAAATGAGAAGGAGATTGAAAAACTAAAAGCTACTCTTCAACAATCAGAGAGGAAATAAGTGGTCATGTCGACACTTTAGCAATACAGACAATTGTTATGGAAGAGCAAGAAGAGTTATTATAAAGAATAGGCTAAACTCATTATTAATTTGCAAAATCAGAATGAAAGCCTAAGCAAAAGAGTCTCTGAGCTTGAAATGTTGGTTGAAATTAAAAGATAAGATGAAGCAGAAATAAGAGATGATGATGAGAAAAATTGGGGATAGTGAGAACGAAACTACTTCTGATATTTCATCACAAAGAGTGGTGATGACTCTCCTCATGCTAAGAGGATGAAACTTTCTGAGAGTGAAAAGGGAGAAGAAACAAGCAAGACAAAGAATGAAGAGTCCAGCTTAGGAATGATTGTTTATTCAGAAAAATCAGTTGAGGCTCACACTGAAGAGGCTAAATATAAAGACATGATCAAAGATCTATATAGCTTCATAGCTGAAGAATTCATTATTGATGATGATTTCTGGGACTTTATAGTTGAACAGAGGACTGCTGAACTAATTATTGTTATACCTCAATCTCCTGTCCCTCCTGAGAAGGAATTGAGCATGCAACTAGTGCCTGCTATGTCACTCAATGAAGAACAAAAGGAGTTGATCAGAAGATTATGTGAAGAGCAACAAGAAAAGGAAGAATCAGTTGCTACAATCCATGAACAAGAACAACCAAAGGCTGAAATTTGCCACAAAAAGGTGAACATCCCGAACCTCTTCTGGTCCTCAAATACAAACATATACCATGAAGAGGAAGTACTTATCTCAAAAGGCAAAGGGAAACAGGCCTATGTGGAAGAAGAGCCAATAAAGAAAAGAAAAAGGATGATCGTAGAAGCCTTGCAACTATCGATGAATTCTTAGAAGAACATGAACAAGCTAAGGCTCAACTGAAAAAGAAAGCTGATTTGATTGGAGGAAGGAGAAATAGAGGTGGCTATGTGTTAATGAACCAATAGCAGTTGAGAGCCCAATGAAGAAGGAAAAATCAGTACAGAAATAGTTGAAAAGGCACAAACTGATGATCTAATGGTGAAAGCCATGTTTGTGATTAATCATGGAGATGATCTAGATGAAGTATTCAGTATGACTTATGAGGGAATGAAGGTAGAAGAACAGAAATTGAACAAGCTGTTGGACCCTATAGTTGACACTGAGTATGAGAAGACTCTTTCTCCTAAAGCTGATGCGCCCAAAGTAACATTCATGAAGAAGCGAACATCTACTACTTATTCCTTATATCCTGATTCCTACAACATGTCTCACAGGGAACTAAAGGATTATCTCTCCAGTCAAGGGTTTACACAGGGAAAGCTTGGGAATATGAAAACCAATTCCCTAACAGCTGCGATCCTTAGGTTGATCAATGAGAAGAAAGAAAGGCTTAAGACCCTGAAAGAAGAGATTGTTAGTAAGAATCCCAGAACCAGAGTGTTAGCTCAAGATATGCAACTCACCCTTAGAGATCATGACTCTTTGGCACTTGTATTACACATATATCCTGAGTGGTTTGTAGATCCTTCACAATTAAAACTTCTAGAGGGTCTGACCACTGTAGAGATGATCAAAGGTGTGTCTTCTCCCAAGGGCAAAACTAATCAGAAAATCATTATCTGGAAGTATGATAGTGACTGGAATATGTTCATGGTCAAAAGGATCTCAGGTTGGTTCAATTCTTTACAGAGTACTCTGCTCTTGTAAATGCCATGCATATTCATGACTTGAAGGAACTAGCCAACTTGGAACCGATCAATCATAAGGATATGTTCAAAGGGTATGAGTTTGAGGAGATACTTAGAATGTTCAAGAGAACTGAGAACTTCAAATCTCTGAAGGCTATTTGTATGAGAAAATATAGATCCTTCATCAACCCTCTTGAAAAGGAAACGACTAAACCAGCAGAAGAAGTTGTGTTTCCAGAGCTTAAAGTGAAACCAACTGAGTCACTAATGAGAAAGACGGTGTCTAACACTCATTCCTCCATACCAATCTCCCATGTTTACTATGATGAAAAGTCTTATGAGTTGGGAATTGAAAGAAAATGGGGAGGAAAGGAAGGTGTAGATTGTTTAGTGGATACGAAGTGAGGCTACTTGATGTCATACATCCACTACATCTACACCAGGCATTTTAGAGAAATATTAAACAAACTGGGTGAAGAAAACATGCACTTCTTCTTAAAATGCATCAAAATACTGAAGATGGCATATGATCAAATCAATGCCAAGAGAGAAAGAGAAATAAGAAAAATACGCCTCTGTAGCTGGGAAACATTGTGAAGCTGGAGGTTGATGTAAAATGTGCCTTCTTATATGGTAAAATTGATGAACAAGTCTATGTTGCCCAACATCCAGGCTTTGAAGATCTAGATTTCCACACAGGGTATACAAGCTAGACAAAGCTTTGTATGGTCTTTATCAGGCCCAAGAAAGTGGTATGTAACATTATCTTCTTTCTTGCAGAAGCATGGTTATAAAAGGGGGAAAATTGACTAGACACTCTTCCTCAAATATGAACATCAAGATATTTTTTCGAATATATGTGGATGACATCATATTTGGGTCAACAAACAAGACACTATGTCAAGACATTGAATATTGATGAAATTTGAATTCCAAATGAGCTCCACGGGATAATTACATTCTTTCCATGTTTACAAGTTCATCAAAAATCAAATTGAACTTTCATCAATCAAGAGAAGTATGTGCACCAAATCTTGAATAAGTACAACCTTGCTGACTCTTCTTCATGCAAAACCCAACATCAATAATAGATAAGACTGTACCTGATCTTACAAGGAAATAATTTGATCAAATACTATTTAGATTAATAATAGGCTCTTTAATGTACTTAACTACCAGCATACCTGACTTAATGTTTAATGTCTGTATTTGTGCTAAGTACCAATCAGACCCTAAGGACTCACATTTAAATGCAGTTAAGAGGATCTTCAGATACCTCAAAGGAAACTACCTCTTGGGCTTTGGTATCCCATGAAGTAGACTTCAAACTTTTTTCATATTCTGATAGTGACTTTGGAGGATGCAACACAGAAAATCCACAACCCGTAGTTATCTATTCATTAGACTAAGACTAGTTTCTTCGTAGGGCAAAAAGGAAACAAATGTATCTATATACACAACTGAGGCTGAGTACATTGCTTCTTTAGCCGGATGCTCTCAAGTTTTGGTTGAAAAATCAATTACTTGATTATGGATACAACTTTCTTCAAACACCAACTCACATAGATAACTCAACTGCTATGTTTATCACTACAAATCCAATGCATCATAGTAAAACAAAACATAGAGAAATTAGATACCATTTTCTAAGAGATTGCTCAGGAAAAGTTTAATCAAGTTGATCAAAGTGGATACAACATTTAGCTTGTTGATTTATTCATAAGCCTTTGACTCAGTAAGATTTAATTTTCTAATTGAGTCTTTAGGCATGATCAATCTAGATTAATCATCATCAAAATGAATAGCATGCTCTGTCCTTGTGAATTCCCATATGAAATCCCAAAAACATCCATAAAAACAACTAAAAATTCAACACTTAATATGGTTTCTTGTATGACTGTAACACCCGAATATTTATTATTCTGAAGCCGGTGAAGAAAGAAAAGAAAATAAAGTCAAAAGTCAAGGGACCAAACTCGCGAACGAAAGAAAGTCGGGTGAGGGGGAGAAATAAGGAAGAGGGCAGCCCTACCCTCTTCCCCCACACTCACAAATCAGCCAAAGAAAGAGGGAGAAGAAGAGAGAAAGAGAGAAAAGAGAAAAAAAGAGTGATTCGGGTAATTTGGGTGGCCAAACTCGTTGTGTAGCAAGCCAAATCGAAGCCTTAACGTTGTGCTCATTTGAGTGAGTTCTAGAACCCCACTTTTACTTGTTTTCAAACGATTTTGGGGATGGAAAACATCTGAAATAAGGTTTTTGAGTGTGTGTATGTTGACCCGTTTTTGTATGTGTATGTGTTGACCATTTGGGTGTGATGTGTGTGATGCGTTTCGTGTATGTTTCCAGGGTGTGGGTGCTTGTATGGTGTTATGGTATGCATTCCTAAGGTTTAGGATGGTCGATTTAGGTTTAAAATGGGTTTAGACGAGTTTGAGGCCGAAAACCCTCGGCTGCAGTCAGGATGAACTGCATTCTGCATCAGTTAGGGCTAGGCGACCGACTGGAGTCCGAATGGAGGCCATACGGCCGATTAGGGTGCGATTGGGGTCCATTCGCAAGATTGAAGGTCCATTCATACGACTGAGTGTCCAGTCGCATAAGTGCTTTGTCGCATGAGTCATTCGCATTTGTTCCATCCGCATGAGGTTCATACGCACGACTGGATGCCCATTCTCCTAAATGCTCATCCGCTTGAGTTCAATCGCATGATGTTCAGTCGCATGGAGGTCATTCGACTATTGGGTGTCCATACGCATGATTAGGGCTGTTACACCCGAAGAAAGTGTAGATAGACTTCTGGCTTTCGGGGGAAAGTGCAGATGTAAGTCTTGACGTAAAGGTTCTTGAAGAGCATGTAAGATAGCAGATATGGCCTTAGAAGCATGTAGGGCATAGAGATGATGTGTTGCATGTTATGTATGTATGATGTTGCCCTGTATGATGTATGTGGATGCATGTTAATGTTCCTGAGATGATGTATAATATCTTTCCTATGGCTTTACTTATTATGAGGAATGAACGAAGTAGTATGTAACGTAAAGTGAAATATAATGAAAGAGGAACACGATGTTGAATGCATGCATTAATGAACGATGAAACGTCTTGCACGCATCGGATAACGGGTCCTTCTTTGTGATTGAACTTAATGTAGAACCTCTACCGCTCACCCCTAGTACCGTGGCATACGTTTAGCTGTTCATTTATTGACTTCGGCCCGGTAGCTACGACTAACCGGGGTGTAGCACATGGTATTGGTACGGATGATGTCCGATGCGCAAGTAAAGTCATAAAGAACGAATGAACGAACGAATGAAGATAATAATGATATTATCTATGTGTACGTACGATGCGTGATCATGTAAAAGTAACGAATGGTTTTATATGAAAGAAAAGTATGTTTTGTAATAAAACTAGAACTCACTCAGCAATGCTGAGTTTTTATATGTTTTCCAGTTGGCAGGTATTGTTTGCTGAGGATGGAATACCGTGAAGCTACTCAGCTCTTTTGGGATGGCATTCTTTTGATTGATGTTTTTGCATTGTAATGCGAACAAACTATTTTGTAATGAATGTTGTATTAACTTGCAAAAGCATTTACATGGAAATGAAAGATTGTTTTAGTTTTCCGCTGCGATTCATGAAATACAAATGCAATTATACGTTTTATGTGCGATGAGAACCCAACTGTAAGCGTCCCGGGAACGGGGCCTTACAAGTTGGTATTAGAGCCAAAGTTTAAGTGAAATGGGTAAATTTTCAAAATAAACCTAATCTTAAACTGAGAATGGGATGGAAAGGGAATGGGATGCCAATCTGAGTAGTTGCGTGCCATCGGGTATTTTCGTAAAGTTAACCGGTTTTATGTGCACATGGTATGTGGTTATGTGTTGTATGTAGATTTAATACTGATGTAGTCAGGACAGGTAATACTTGGGGTATGAAGAGTAAAGTAAGTGGCTAATCACAACTGGCCACTGTAATTAGGGACTTACTATACTTGACATAAACTGAGTTTCCTTGAATGATCGGGTTGGTGTTTGAATCTTTCAGTGTGTGTGTGATGGCTGGAGGTAGATCTTCGAAAGCTTCTAGGGGTGGAGGTCACGGTGCTGAACCGCGACCCAAGAGAGGGAGACCCAGAGTTGAGAGGGTGGTTCATGAAGAACCAGAGACCCCCCATCCGGAGGGTGGCGACGAAAGCGCCAATATGAGAGCCTCAGTAAAGGAGGCTGTTGTAGAAGAAGTCCATCAGGTCATGCAGATAATCTTACCGTCTGTGGTGACTGAAGTTATTAAGGCTGTACGAGAAGGGGAAAGAAAAGAAAGAAACAGATCCTCTGGAGAACGGGAACAACCAGAGCCTGAAATGGTCCTGTCTGATGATGAAGAGGAAGAAGAAGAGCCTGTGCCAGAGGCAGTGCGAGAATGTAACTACGGGGCATTTATGAGATGCAACCCCTACTTTTGACGGTAATGGCAATGTTACCGCTGCTCACCGATGGGTGAGAGAGATGGAGGCCGTTCTCGACATCAGCGAGTGTTGGGAAGATCAGAAGGTGAAGTTTGCCACACATTCATTTGTGGACGCGGCACTATGTTGGTGGGACAGCATTGTCCAAACAGAGGGTAATCGGGCAATCGGGAGAATGAAATGGCCTGAGTTGAAGAAGATGGTGATTGAGGAGTTCTGTCTCTTAGGGAAATGGATAAGTTGGAAAGGGAGTTCTGCAGTTGGAGGCTGGAACCATGACACACCAGCATATACCACCAAGTTTAATGAAATGGTACGACTCGTCGCTGATCAGGTGACGCCTCTGTCTCGGAAAATCAAGAGGTACATTCAGGGTTTACCAGTGGATGTTCGCCGGCATATGATCGCTGCAATATGATCGCCGCCAGACCAAGCACGTTTAGGTCGGCGGTTGATTTGGCAGGGAGGTTGTATGACGAGCAGGAGGTGGTGGTGACTGAAGCGAGTAAGAAGAGTGGTGGTGATCAGAACTAGAATGGGAGGAGGTTTGGTCGGGGTGATACCTCAACGGTAACAAAAAGGCACGGGGGATGACCGCGCATGGCCACATCGGGAGCGGGATCAAGGAGGTGTGGTAAGTGTGGAAAGGAGCGTGCAGGAGAATGTAGGTGGTTTTGAACATATGCTTCAAGTGTGGGAAGACAGGGCATATGGTGAAGGATTGCATGTCGGGCAAATGTTTTAACTGTGGGGAAACTGGTCATATGAGCAGAGATTGTAAGAAGCCGAGGACTGAGGGTTCAGGGGTGAGGAAGACGGGAAGTGAAGGACCGAGGGCGAGCGCCAGGGCATTCACTATGACACAGGAGGAAGCTAGGACAGACCCTGATGTAGTGTCCAGTATGTTTCTGGTGAACCAAACTTTAGCTTCTGTGCTATTTGATTCTGGTGCTAGTAGGAGTTTTATTTCTGCTACTTTCTGTGCTAAGCTGCCTACTAGTAGTAGACTTGTTGATGCGCCCTTTGAGGTAGAAACTGCCATAGGTAAGTCTACCAGGATTTCTGAGATGATAGAGAATTGTGATGTGGAACTTGAGGGTCATAAGTTTCCTGTTAGACCGTTTATGATGACCTTGGGTGGTTTCTATTTGGTTCTCGGGATGGATTGGTTGGCGGACTTCAAGGCGAACATTGTGTGTCACAAGAAGATGATTCGGTTGTCAGCGCCTGACGGAAGTTTGGTAACGGTTTATGGTGATCGAGTTACGACGATCCCGAAGGTGATCTCAATGGCAGTAGCGGGAAATTGTATGAGGCGTGGATGTAGCGCCTACTTGGCTTATGTAAAGGATGTAGATGCACCAACACCACAACTGCCTAATGTACCGGTTGTGTGTGACTTTCCAGACGTATTCCCGGAAGACTTACCAGGAGTACCACCTGATAGAGAGATTGAATTTCAGATTGATCTAATACCGGGTGCCCAACCCGTTGCCAAGGCACCATATCGGTTAGCTCCGACGGAGATGAAAGAGTTGATGGAACAGTTGCAAGAGTTGCTTGATAAGGGGTTCATTAGACCGAGTATCTCTCCTTGGGGTGCTCCGGTCCTTTTGTAAAGAAGAAGGATGGTAGTATGAGGATGTGCATTGACTACCGTGAACTGAATAAATTGACGGTGAAGAACCGCTACCCTTACCGAGGATAGATGATTTGTTCGATCAGCTTCAGGGTGCCAGTTGGTTTTCAAGAATAGATCTTCGGTCTGGCTATCATCAGTTGAAGGTGAAGGAACAAGATATCCCTAAAACAGCTTTCCGCACGCGCTATGGTCATTATGAGTTTCTTGTCATGTCCTTTGGTTTGACCAACGCGCCAGCTGCTTTTATGGATCTGATGAACCGTGTGTGTCGGCCTGTGTTGGATAAATCAGTGATTGTGTTTATTGATGATATCCTGATTTATTCGAAGAGCGAGATTGAGCATGTCGGTCACATTCGAGAGGTTCTAGAGACGTTGAGAAGGGAGAAATTGTATGCTAAATTCTCCAAGTGCGCGTTTTGGTTGCGCGAAGTTCAGTTTTTGGGTCATGTGGTGAATCCTGACGGGATATGGTGGACCCGGCGAAAGTGGAGGCGGTTATGCAATGGAAGTCACCAAGGACGCCAACCGAGATCCGTAGCTTCTTGGGTTTGGCGGGCTACTATAGAAGATTCATCCAAGACTTCTCTAAGATTGCTTCTCCACTAACTAAGTTGACCCGAAAAGATGTGAAGTTTGTATGGGGTCAAGCTCAAGAGAAGGCGTTCGAAGAGCTGAAGGCAAGACTGACTCAAACTCCTATTCTGTCATTACCCGATGGAAGCGAAGATCTGGTGGTTTATTCTGATGCTTTCTACTCGGGGTTGGGGTGCGTGTTAATGCAAGGAGGAAAGGTTATAGCCTATGCATCTCAACAGTTAAAGGTTCATGTGGTCAATTATCCTACTCATGACTTGGAGCTAGCAGCCGTGGTCTTTACGTTAATGATTTGGAGGCACTATCTCTACGGGACGAAGTGCACCATATTCACCGACCATAAGAGCTTGAAGCACTTCTTTGAGCAAAAAGACCTGAACATGAGGCAGAGGCGATGGTTGGAGCTTATAAAGGATTATGATTGCGAGATCCATTACCATCCGGGCAAAGCTAATGTGGTGGCGGATGCCCTTAGCCGAAAGGAAAGGCCCGAACCGATTCGGGTGAAAGTTTGTCAACTAATCATGACCTCTGATGTGATGAAGCAAATCAAGGAGTTTCAAGATGAGGCATTGAAAGAAGATCACCTTAACTCGAAAAGAATGAGAGGTCTGGTTAGGGAATTGGGTGAAAACACACTCGGTGTTAGAGCTCGATTCGGTCGTGTGTGGATTCCTCGTTTTGGGGATCTACGGGGAAGATAATGGATGAAGCATAAGACTCGATACTCCATTCATCCTGGTGCCACGAAAATGTACCATGACATGAAGAAAGATTATTGATGGCCGGGTATGAAGCATGACGTCGTGGAGTATGTGAGTAAGTGCCTTACTGCTTACAGTGAAGGCAGAGCATCAAAAGCCATATGGGAAGATCCAACTTTGGATATACCGGAATGGAAGTGGGAGCACATCACCATGGACTTCATTACGAAGCTGCCACGTACTCCGAAAGGGTACGATGCCATATGGGTAATAGTTGATCGTTGACGAAGAGTGCTCACTTTCTACCGATGCGAGACGTATTCATATGAGAGGTTGGTTGATATGTTCATCAAGGAAATTGTAGCTCGTCATGGTGTGCCGGTGTCTATTGTGTCTGATCGCGACACTCGGTTTACATCTAAATTTTGGAAGAAATTCCACGACGCTATGGGGACGAGGTTACATATTAGCACAGCTTATCATCCCAAAACCGATGGTCAGAAAGAACCATTCAGACACTAGAAGACATGCTCCGGGCATGTGTGATCGATTTTGGTGGAAGTTGCGATGACCACTTACCGTTAGCCGAATTCTCATACAACAACAGCTATCATGCCAGCATTGGTATGCCACCATATGAGATGCTATACGGTAGGAGATGCAGAACATCCGTTTGCTGGGGTGATATTGGTCAGAAGGAATTGGGGAGTGTCGAGGTAATCGAGGCTACGACAGAGAAGCTTGAAAAGATTAAAGCCTTCATGAAGGCAGCCAAAGATAGACAGAAGTCGTATGCCGATAAGTGACATAGGCCAATTGAGTTCCAGGTGGGTGACCGGGTTATGTTGAACGTCTCACCTTGGAAGGGTATTATCAGATTCAGAAAGCGGGGCAAGTGGAGCCCAAGATATATAGGCCCTTTCCGGATCATTGCTCGAGTGGGAGAGGTAGCCTATAGACTGGAGTTACCGGATGAGTTAATGGAATTCACCCGACATTTCATGTATCTCATCTAGAAAGTGTATAGCCAATGAAGACATAATTGTTCCACTGGAGGACATTGAAATAGATGAAAGGCTCAATTATGTGGAGCAACCAGTGGCAATCATCGATCGTAAAGAAAAGAGGCTGCGAAATAAAGTGGTTCCTCTTGTGCGTGTACAATGGAAGCACAGGAAGGGATCTGAGTCAACGTGGGAGACTGAGGAAGAAATGAGACAGCATTATCCACGTTTGTTCGACGAATAACAGGTTTCGGGGACGAAACCTATTTAAGGGGGGTGGACTTGTAACACCCGAATATTTATTATTCTGAAGCCGGTGAAGAAAGAAAAGAAAATAAAGTCCAAAGTCGAGGGACCAAACTCGCCAACGAAAGAAAGTCGGGTGAGGGGGAGTATATAAGGGAGAGGGCAGCCCTTACCCTCTTCCCCCACACTCACAAATCAGCCAAAGAAAGGGGAGAAGAGAGAAAGAAGAGAAAAAGAGAAAAAAAGAGTGGTTCGGGTGATTCGGGTGGCCAAACTCGTTGTGTAGCAAGCCAAATCGAAGCCCTTAACGTTGTGCTCGTTTGAGTGAGTTCTAGAACCCCAATTTTACTTGTTTCAAACGATTTTGGGGCTGGAAAACATCTGAAATCGGGTTTTTGAGTGTGTGTATGTTGACCTTTTTTGTATGTGTATGTGTTTGACCCATTTGGGTGTGACGTGTGTGATGCGTTTCGTGTATGTTTCCAGGTTTGTGTGTGCTTGTATGGTGTTATGGTATGCATTCCTAAGGTTTAGGATGGTCGATTTAGGCTTAAAATGGGTTTAGACGAGTCTGGAGGCCGAAAACCCTCGGCTGCAGTCGGGATGAACTGCATTCTGCATCAGTTAGGGCTAGGCGACCAACTGGAGGCCGAATGGAGGCCATACGGCCGATTAGGGTGGTTCACACGATTGATGGTCCATTCGTACGACTGAGTGTCCAGTCGCATAAGTGCTTTGTCGCATGAGTTCATTCGCATTTGTTCCATCCGCATGAGGTTCATACGCACGACTGGATGCCCATTCGCCTAAATGCTCATCTGCTTGAGTTCAATCGCATGATGTTCAGTCGCATGGAGGCCATTCGACTATTGGGTGTCCATAAGCACGATTAGGGCTGTTGCACCCGAAGAAAGTGTAGATAGACTTCTGGCTTTCGGGGGAAAGTGCAGATGTAAGTCTTGACGTAAAGGTTTCTTGTAAGAGCATGTAAGATAGCAGATATGGCCTTAGAAGCATGTAGGGCATAGAGATGATGATGTTGCCTGTTATGTATGTATGATGTTGCCCTGTATGATGTATGTGGATGCATGTTAATGTTCCTGAGTATGATGTATAATATCTTTCCTATGGCTTTACTTATTATGAGGAATGAACGAAGTATTATGTAACGTAAAGTGAAAGATAATGAAAGAGGAACACGATGTTGAATGCATGCATTAATGAACGATGAAACGTCTTGCACGCATCGGATAACGGGTCCTTCTTTGTGATTGACCCTTAATGTAGAACCTCTACCGCTCACCCCTAGTACCGTGGCATACGTTTAGCTGTTCATTTATTGACTTCGGCCAGTAGCTAAGACTGATGGTTACTCCTAGTACCGTGGCATACATTTAGCTGTTCATTTATTGACTTCGGCCGGTAGCTACGACTAACCGGGGTGTAGCACATGGTATTGGTACGGATGATGTCCGATGCGCAAGTAAAGTCATAAAGAACGAACGAACGAATGAATGAATGAAGAAGATAATAATGATATTATCTATGTGTACGTACGATGCGTGATCATGTAAAAGTAACGAATGGTTTTATATGAAAGTAAAGTATGTTTTGTAATAAAACTAGAACTCACTCAGCAACGCTGACTTTTTATATGTTTTCCAGTTGGGAGGTAATGTTTGCTGAGGATGGCATACCGTGAAGCTACTCAGCTCTTTTGGGATGGCATTCTTTTGATTGATGTTTTTGCATTGTAATGCGAACAAACTATTTTGTAATGAAGGTTGTATTAACTTGCAAAAGCATTTACATGGAAATGAAAGATTGTTTTAGTTTTCTGCTGCGATTCATGAAATACAAATGCAATTATACGTTTTATGTGCGATGAGAACCCAGCTGTAAGCGTCCCAGGAACGGGGCCTTATAATGACATTCATATCTTAGGAAATGATACAACACTATACGTTTGTTTACTTATCTAAGTTTTTTAATTAGAACAACGACTAATCAGAAGTGATTTGATATGTGGCTAGGTTCAGCTTGAGTGGAAAATAAACAAAGTCCATGCTTAACATAATGCAAAGATAACTAACTGTTGGCATTTCCAGATTGAGGAACAAGAAATTTAGTATTATCCTGGCATGTTAACATAAGCACACAATGTTACAACACTTTATAACCTTTGTCTTTGTGCATCATGGACCCTTGGTTTTGTGTAAACAAAGATCTAAGTTCATAGGCACCTTTGTTTTATGTCGGTAAAGACTTATCATCAAAATGTTCTAAAGGGGAACTGTTGGATTTTATGCCCAAGACACATAGAACATTGATATTGTTAGTACGTTATGATCCAAGTCGGGTCATACCCAATAGCAAGTTTAGCAAACAACAATATGTATTTAATTTATGATATGATCATGCAATTAAATAATACACCAATTTAGAAAATGGGTTTTTCTAACTGAATTGTATGTGAGAAAGAACAACTATAAGGATATTTTGTTATGGACATTATTTATAATGTTATTTAAGTTGGATAAAAACATCATATAATAATAGTGTGTTTAAGTTATATAATAAAAAGGTTAATTATATAACGAATAATATAACTAGTTCACAACTTAAGTGGGTGTTTAAAATGGGGGGGGGACCCATTTTAAACACATAATTTTGGCAGCCCCTTGAGGGGTATGTTGGTCTTTTGTTACCTTGAATCAACACACCACTTGAACTAGTCACACTCTTCAATTTTCCACTCTCTCTCATACATGCAAGACTCATCTTTTTCTCTTACCTTAGAAGAAAAACAAGGCTGGAAAAAGGGTTTTCTGCATCCTCGTTCTCGTGATTTTGGTGCCAAAATCCTAGTAACAAAGTGTTTTGCTTGAGGCTTGTGAGTATACAAGCTTGAGGACATCTTCTTTGGTGTTTTGGTCCTTCAAGACTTCATCCTCTTCTTCACATCCAATGTTTTTGGGCAGCCTTTTGGAAGGTAGTTCATCTAACGGTTTTGGGCAACTTTGGAAGGTAGTTCCATGGTTTATTTTGGTTGTTATATTTTGCTTGTTTGCTGTTTTTTCACATATAAATGATCCTTACAATCTTAGGTTGTTTTTGACATATAATGTGCCTTAATTTTCAGTTTACAAAACATTATATTAAGGTTTGTTTCTGCTGCGTTTTTCTTGTTTAAATGGTTAAACAACTTTGATATTGGTCCAACAAACCCAACAGGAACAACTCTAAAAGAATCCAATGTAATCAACTGTATATTATATCAAAGAGCATACGAACAAAACATTAATAACATTTCAAAAGAAATCTTAAAATAAAGCTTATAATATAACTAACATAATTTTTAAGTGTGAAAAAGTGATGAATTGACTCATAAATGGAAGAAAAACTTGAATGTAAATTGAATGTGGAGTACATATTTGTCTATCTTTAATCACTACCCAAACATGATAAGAAACATGCATAGTTGAACTTATACTCTTGCTTGAACTAAGGTGGATCATTGATAGGATCATTGGGAGCTCTGATACCAATTGATAGGATCAATGGGAGCTCTGATACCAATTGATAGGATCAATAGGAGCTTTGATACCATTTGATAAGATCAAATGTACCAATCTGAGATGATGTATGAACACAATTCAAAGAAATACAAACAAAGTAATCAAATCAAGCAAGATATCAACATAATTTATAGTTTCATTAATATCAAGAAAAGACAATTACAAAGTAAGTAAGTAGTTAAAAATCTGTTCTAAAACAGTTGTTCGTCTCTTCCTAAACGCTACAAGTCTAAGCTATTTATAATGAAACACAAGGAACTAAAAAATTACAAAACTAGTCCCTATACTATTACAAATAGTAAAAGGACACATAAAGACACCATGTTAATCTTTCTAGAGTTCTAACAATACTCCCCCTAAGATTTACATGGTCTTCGGTCTTCAAAATCTTCAATCTTGTCTTCTTTTTATCTTTCCTTCAGCTTTATCTTTCATCTTCAGCTTTCCTCTTCAGCTTTTATTTTCAACTTTTATCTTCTATCTTTCATCTTTAGCACTCAAAGAAATCATCAGGTTCCTCCTTGATCTTGAACATTGGCTTCTTTTTATACATCTCCTATTCTTTCAATGCATTAGCAATTGCAGACTTAAATTTGCTAGCAAGAATGCCTTCTTCTGGTTTTGCTTCATTCATCTTTATCTCCAATTTGCTCATTCTCCGATGTATCTTTTGATAGACATGTGATATCAATATTAGCATATAACTCAATAGGATTTTAACTTTCCTTTGAGTATATTTCTAATGCTCTTTTTCTTGAAATTCTCATGAACTCAATGTCTTTGATATCCTTCTTAACAATGTTTGCATATGCAAGAGCTTTCCTTAATGATATTCTTTCCATTGCAGCATTCATCACATTGATGATGGAAATGGGATATGTGACTGGAGTGTGTATGCTGAGGAAGTCAAGCCTCAATTCCAGAATCATGTTCTTATGGCTCACATCAATGATGGACCATCTTCAATGCCTACTGAGGTAAAAACTAACCTTTGTAGTGAAAATGCATAAATGAATTACAAGAGTATAGAGAACACAACCATAAACTGGCTGATAAAATTAAAGAAAAAGTGAAGTCAGAAATGATGAAGAGAGAACTAAAAAGTTTTGAAATCAAAATCAAATCTCTCATTTCTGACATAGAAAAATTGCATGGTGAGAAGTACAATCTTGCAGCTGAAAATGAGCTACTTACTGAAAAGTTGGCTCAAGCTAAAGCTCAACAATCTATGACTGAAGTGAAACTTGAAAAGTTTCAAATGTCTTCAGTCAAGCTGCAAGAGATGCCTGACTCTGTCTCACTCTCTGAATCAATCGAACCTAAAACTATGGAACCTAAATCAGTAGTGAAACAAGTGACAAATCCTCAAAACAAACCTGATGTTTATTTTGAAACCAATGAGGATAAAATCAAGATAGGACACCCAATCAAAATCAAAGATTGCTCAGACAAGACAGTGAGTATCATGAAACCATCAAGCCCTGTAAAAGCAATTGTACCTTTTATAAAATTCATACCATCTGTTTTACAAGGTAAAAAGAAATATGCCAAAACAGTGAAAACCAATACTGAGGGTAGTTCTGATAATGAGATTGTATCTCCACAAAATTCAAGCAAATCAGAAAACGTTTCACTGAAAAAAAACCAACTGTAAAACTGAGTTCAACACATAAAACTTCATCAGACCCTCAGTCATCAAGGTTAAGGCAGGGAGTTGGGTTTGATATCTTTAACAAAGAACATGTTGACCAGTTTGAGAAAGAGGTGAGAAGTAGGTTAAAGAAACAGAAATAGCCTAGACAACTGAACAAAAGTAGTGTTGTGAAACAATCTACTAAAAGGGCTGATTCTGATTCGTCACCTAAAGAAAATATAGTCACTCATCAAAAGAAAGTATCAGTTGAGACACCCAAGGAAAAATCTGATTCAAGAAACAAACAAATTTATTGTGATATTTGTGACATGTTCAATCACAAGACAGATAAATGCTTCTTCAGTCAATATTGTTCTATCTGTGATATGAACAATCACTCCACCAAAAATTGCTATTTCAACAAGTATTGTTCAATGTGTGACATGAACAATCACAATACATCTGATTTTTACTTTAATTAGAAGGGATTGAGAATTCCACAACACAAGCCCATCTCAAAAACATCTACTGTGATGCATTCTGTCAGACCACATCTTCATAATACTCAATCTAGGACACCTAGATCAACAAATGATAGAAATAACTTGAAGGATTTGAGGAAGCGTCAAAGAAATCATATCACAATGAAACACAAAGTTAACCTTCCTAAGCAAAAACCAACTTTTGATAATGAAACTCGGGCTAAACTTTTACAAAGAAATAGAGACCAACAATTTCATTATTCATCTGAATCCTTAGTAGATGTTGATAAGATGACTCGACCATTCATTTTCAAAAGTCTCCCAGAACACCTCCATCTAAATTACTATTCAGAGGGAAATACCAGGAGGTGACTATCATGAATAGGAACGGGAAACCCAAGACCATCATGGCTGGGTTCCTTGTTCTAATTAGTTCTTTTTGTTTGTAGGTTCATCCACACAGGTCTAATAGCCTATGGTACGTAGATAGTGGATGCTCCCGACACAAGACTAGAGATCCTCTCCTTCATGATTTCAAGTACATACAAGGAACTGCTGTGGAATTCGATGGAGATTCAAAAGGTGGTAGGATTACAGGAGAAGGATCTGTGACAAACGGGATGCTGAGCTTTGATAGAGTGAATTACTGTGAACAACTAAATTTCAATCTGTTAAGCGTGTCTCAGATCTGCGACAAATATTCCACTCACGTTACTGACACTAACTGCTACATTTTGAAACCTGGATTTCAGATTCCTGAAGAATGGGTTGTCTTAAAGACTCCAAGGAAGAATAATACATATGTCTTAAACCTGTGTTCTGCATCACCTAAGGAAGAAACAAGTCTTTTGTCTAAAGCATCAGTTGATGAGTCACAGCTTTGGCATAGACGATTAGGGCACACTAACTTTCAAAATATGAACAAGTTAGTCAAAGGAAACCATGTAAATTGTCTTCCTAAAAAAGAATTCAATTTTATTGATCAATGTTCGGCGTTCCTCAAAGGAAAACAACGCAAATCGTCTCACAAAATCAAGCTGGTGAACACTAATAATACTTGACAGGATCAGCGATCACAAGTTTGATGTATTAGAGTTCAAAGCAGCGGAATACGAACAGGAATTAGACAAATTGTAGCAAGAAGTCGATGCTTGTATGCATTAAGAGCACATACGGTTATAGCGAGAGAATATATTTCTGATTCAAGGAATGTTTATTGATATGGAATGTTTCTAATCAAATCATCAATACATTCATTCATTCATCCCCAATATTACAATAGGTTGTCACTCCTTATATAGAGTGCAACAATCACTGCTGTTATCACGGAAAGTGACAACTGGCAGATCTAATACAAAAATAACTAACTCTTAACAAACTACTGAAATGTTCACAACTACTGAGAACATATCAGAGTGTTAGGTACAGAATATAAAACTACTGATTAGAAACTACTGAAACTACAACGACTGAAGAACAAGCTCTTCAGTCGTTTTACAAAACTACTGAAACATAAAACTACTCAAACTAGAAATATAAAACTACTGATATCACAACTACTGAAGAAGTACTCTTTAGCTGTTGTGACAAACTACTGAGGCTTCAGTACTTGATCTTCAGACTTTGACCTTCAGATGTTTCATCAGCTGATGACTTCAGTAGATGTCATCAGCTGATGTCTTCAGTCTTTGTCTTCAGACTTTGTACATCAGTTGTTGATCTTCAGCACTTGTAAACTCTTCAGCTGTTGTACTTCAGTACTTTGGTCTTTCAGCTGTTGAAGTCTTCAGCACTTGATCTTCAGCTGTTGAAGTCTTCAGCACTTGTCAAACTGCTGATGAGGCTTTCAGCAGTTGTTGTGATACCATGTGGGACTTAGAGGTTTTCTGATCTTGGCTCATTGGTTCTTTTGGTCCAACAAACTCCCCTGAACAATGCAGCCAAAACCTCTAAATTATTTATTATCCCACTTATTGTTGGCAAAATTTTGGTCTTTTTCCTTCTTGATCAGTAGAGAAGATGACCCATGTAAGCTCCGGCCTGGGAAGAAATCTCAGATATTTGTTTGGAAGGGTATGAATGGGAACTTGTTTTGGGGAACTGGACACAGAGTTGTTATGCCATTCATGAGATTTACTTCCCCATAATGAGTCTGTATGACTCTCGAACATAGGCCTCAAGGAGAACAACTTGTTCCTGCTGAGAGAGTTCTTCTACTCCCCTTCGAAGAAGAACTCTGGACCATAGTACTCTGATAAGTACTTCATGGTCTGCCATTTTTCAGCTCCACCGTAGTTACCTCCCTATATACAAATTCATCAGGATGGTTGCCTTCAAGGAGTAACTGGAGCTCATTCTTCTGGATGTCTTCAAGCTTTTTATATAACAACCCCTTAATCATCTTGTTTTCTAGTAAAGCTTGAGGGGTCTTCTTCGCTTGGTGAGCTTTCTTGAATTCATCAATGATTTCCCAAGGTGAGACTACAATGGCCAACATGATGGTAGAATCTATTGTTTTTCGTACCTGGCCATTGTATCTGTGTGGAATAGTTCTTTTATGGATTCTAGAACTCACCCTGGGGTCTGGCCATACTCTCACTCTCTCCTTCTGATACTGAAAAGTGTGCCTGAGAGTGTACAGCCTTTGAGCATGCCCTTTCATGGCTTGAATAGATGATGACTGAGGAAATTCCTTGTCAACCATCTTCAACAGTTGCTCATCGTGCTGTTTCTGCTGTTCTTCTTCTTCTATCTTGACTCTGACCATTTCCTTTGAGAGTCAGGTGTGATCATGGGTTGACTTCGGGGTTTTGGTAGCTTTAGAACAGCAGAGAGTGGCAGACTATCATCTTCATCCTCCTCTTCTTCTTCTTCTTCCATCCTCAGCACCTTCTCCTCCTTCTGGGTGCATCACTGGATGATGGTTGGGTTGGTGAAGGATGTGGTTTTGGAGAATGAAGATGTTTGGATTTTGGCTTAGAGATTGGTTGGGAGATTTGAGGGATAGGCTCTGTTTGCATGGGTGGAAGGGAAGGTTGATCCAGCATCTTTGTAGTTAGTTTCGCCTTTGTGAGTTTAGCCATCCTCTAACTTTTACCAGCCCCAGCCTCATCAAGGGCTTCCACAATAATCCCTTTGTTGAATTGCTCAGACAGACAGATTTTGGTGGCTATAGCCAGAATGCTGTCCCTGGTCCACGCGCGAATCTCCATTAACGATCTTCCTAAGTATTCTGCAATAAAGCGGATCATTATTTCCAATCTCTCTTTTTCCAGAGCATCATACCCTGCCCATCGGGTTTGTATCTCTTGCACTTCCAACCTTCTGATCTCACTATCCAGTGTGGCTGTGTCAAACCCCTGCCTGAAGAGTTGTTCAATTATTTTATCCATGATCGGTTGTGTGTAGTGTCAGCTTCTTTTACCAGCTCCTCCAAGGATTTGTCTTCAGCAGTATAATCATCAGCACTTTTCTTTCGCTTGTAAGTGAGCAGAGGTTGCTTTTCTTTCCTCCTCTTGGGCTTGCTTCTCTTCCTTCTTTTCCTCTGTTCTTTTCCTCTTCTTTTCTTTCACTGCAGTACTCTCCCCCTTTTTGGATGCATTGGAGGAAGGGGTTTGTACCGCAGAAAGAGTTTTTGTACAGCAGCATCAATCAAGGGTTGTAAAGTTGAGGAAAGCCTCTCATCAATGGCTTTAGTCACAATATCAGTGATTATGGGTGTGATGAGAGGGAGGGAATTTTGAAGTACAGCACCTATTTGCTCAGGAGGGTTCGGTTCCTGAGAAATAGGGCCTGAAGCAGAGGCAGGTGGTTGAGTTGGGAGTGGCTCAGTGTTTGGGGAACCTTCAAGTGAAGGTGCCATCTGTGGTGGGTAGAGGCAGATGGTCTTTCTCCTTGTGAGAGTTGATCAAGTAGGTTTTGCACCTACTGCCTTTCTCTTCAAAGATTGAGTTCTGGGCAAGAACATCGTAGAAAAAGCCCAGGTCATCATCAGCCGAAGCTGAATCATTGACCTCCTGCTTAGAGCAGGATTTACATGCACTGGGTGTAGACCAGTTGATGCATGTGCCCCTTGTGCTTGGTACTGGGGACTTCCAGCCTCAGGACAGTGTCCATCATCAGCTGTTGCCTCTAGTGAGGTCTTAGCAATATTACCAGCCTCATTCTGATCATGTGCTGAGTCAGAGGAGGTGGCAGCCTTACTAGATATTCTAAGCTCCTTGTCTACACCAGGAGATAGAAGTGGTAAACCCCTGTGCTGTGGGTTCTCAAGTGCACTGTGTTCCTCCCCCTCAATTGTAGAGGTGTTCCCAGTAGTAAGTGGTTTCTGGGGAGGGGGTGAGGAGTGCAGTTGAGTCAGCACTTGTGCAACTATTAAAGTTGGGCTGTGAGGGGCGGTTGTTTGGGGTGAAGGGATAGAAGCAGTGTGCACCTGGGGAGGTTGGTGCGCTTCAATGGCAATCCCCTCAAGTGAGGAAGATCCCAGATATGTAGGTACCCCTTGTGTGGTTGCTGCAGGCTCCTGTTGAGAGGAAGCCTGAGCGCTATGGCTGGAAGAGTCATTGTATCCACTAGGGGGTTTGGACTAGTGGATATATCCTGCGTTTGTGTTGTAGGGGCATCCTCAGGGGACTCAATTCCCTGAGTTGCCTTTTGGGTTTCTTTTTGGTGGGTTTGGTGGGGACTTTTGATTTGGAGGTGGTGGCTGTGGATTCCCTGCGTGGGTTTTCGCAGCTTGGCAGCCATTTTTAGTGTCTGGTCAGAGTTGTGCCGGGAGTATACTTCCGGCAGAACAGCCGTAGCAGGGACTCCCAAGCGAACAAGTCCCTCAACATTAAGCTGGTTTGTAATGATGGCCATTATGAACCGTGGATATAGTATCCAACGGTTGAAGTTAGTTTTTGAGCCATATCCTTGAGCTCTGAAAATATTATTTCTGAAAAGTTTAGCGGTTGTTGCTCAAGAATAGAATACATTACCTGCTGCCATTTCATCGGCATTTGATCCCAAGACGACGTCTTAGGGCCAACATACATTCACCATGTGAAAGATTAGGCGCTCAGCATCATTAAGTGTTTCTTCAAGATAGTGGAGGCACTGAGATCGCCTTGATATCCATGTTGGGCAAAGGATAGATCTGTGGTGCCCTTCGGATATCCAGCAGGAGAATTAGCATCATTCAGATGAAGAATTTTGTGGATTATTGCAGGAGTGATGACTACTTCTTTGTTGTTTACGACCGACTGGAGGGATGGTGTGTTGTTCTCCCCAGTGGTAATAGTAACGTTCATCCAAAATTGGTGCAGGGATTCGGCATGTAGTATGGGATTCAGAAGAAATGCCGTTTTGTATTGGGACTGAACCATAAGATCGATAGCAGTATCGAACTTAGTCCAGATGGGCGATTTAGTGAGGTAGGCAACACAGTTGAGTCGCGGTTTAATTTGCGTGGACGCCATTGAGAAGAGGGAAGTTTTGGAGAGGAACGTTAGGTTTGAAGAAGATGAAGCAATGAGAGCTTAGGTTAGGGATATTTATAGGGTACGGGTAAGAAAACGACTGAAGGATGTGGTGTTAGTCATCAGTAGTTTTAAACGACCGTTGACATGGTATTATCTTTTCAGACGTTGAAACAGCTGAAGTCGTGGTGTTAGGCATCAGAAGTTAGAAAACTACTGAAGACCGTGGTTTTGACTTCAGATGATCGAAACAACGAAGGACTTGGTGTTTGTCATCAGTAGTTATGAAACTACTGAGGACAATGGTTTTGTCATCAGCTGTTGTAAACAACTGAAGACTTGGTATTAGTCATCAGTAGTTATAAAACTACTGAAGACATGGTTTTGCTTCAGTTGTTTAGAATGAAACAGCAGTTGTACAAACGACTGAAGAAATTTCTCATCAGCTGTTGTCGTCAATTCTTAGCTTTTCAGCTGTTTCATACTGTCCTCAACACATTCATCAGCCTTTGTGGCTGATTTCAGTTGTTTCATAGGACATCAGTACTTATCTGTTTTACTGATTGCAGTAGTTGTAGCTGCATCAGTAGTTGTAACTACATCAGTAGTTTAGAACAGATGAAGTACTTCAGTACTTGTGAGACATTTAGCCTTCAGTAGTTATAAAAACTGCTGAGGGTAAAAGAGCTCATCAGTACTTATATGTGACATTTACAATGATCATCAGTACTTATTACTAAGATCATCAGTAGTTGTCACTTATTCTAGCTGCAGCATACCAAGCCTTAACACCAGGTTTTGGAAAGTTGAACTATCCAAGGCTTAGTAAAAATGTCTGCAAGCTCATCAGCACTAGGCACAAACTTAGGATCAATCCGACCTTTTTCAAAACAATCCCTTATAAAATGATGTCTGATCTCTATATGTTTGGTCCTAGAGTGCTGGACTGGATTTTTGACAATGCAAAGAGCTGAAGCACTATCCATTAACAATGGAGTCTTAGTCTCTGTAATGCCATAATCCAAAAGTTGGTTTTGAAGCCAGAGTACCTGAGATGTACAACTTGCAGCTGCAATGTACTCTGCTTCAGCAGTTGATGTAGCAACTGAGGTCTGTTTCTTGCTCTGCCAAGAATCAAGCAGTTGCCTAGGAATTGACATCCACCAGAAGTTGATTTCCTGGTCAACTTACAGCCTGCATAGTCACTGTCAGAAAAAACAACTAATTTACCAGAATGTCCAGTAGAATACCATAAACCTAGAGATGGAGTGCCTTGCAGATATCTAAAGATCCTCTTGACTGCAATCAGATGAGACTCTTTAGGTGCAGCCTGAAATCTAGCACAAACACATGTAGCAAACATAATATCTGGTCTAGAAGCTGTTAAATACATCAAGGACCCAATCATACATCTGTAAAGTGTTTCATCAACCACTTTACCTTTCTGATCTGTATCCAGTTGTGTGGTGCTGCACATGGGAGTAGAACAAGGCTTACAGTTTTGTAAATCAAACTTTTGCAAAAGATCTTTTGTATATTTGGACTGATGAATGAAAATTCCATCAGCCTTTTGTTTGATTTGCAACCCCAGAAAGAATTGTAACTCTCCCATGGCACTCATTTCAAACTTCTGTTGCATCAACTTTGTAAAGGCATCACACAACTTTGGATCAGAGGATGCAAAAATGATGTCATCTACATAAATTTGAACAAGTAGATTATGCTGCCCAGCTTTCTTAATGAATAAAGTCTTATCTATGGAGCCTCTAGTGAAATTATTTTGCAGAAGAAAGTTTGATAATGTCTCATACCAGGCTCTAGGAGCTTGTTTTAACCCATAAGAGCCTTATCAAGCTTATACACCCAATTAGGATGTTTATTGTCCTCAAAGCTTGGAGGTTGACATACATAACCTCTTCTTTAATTTTTCCATACAAAAATGCACTTTTGACATCCATTTGAAAAACTTTAAGGTTTTGATAGGCAGCATAAGCTAAAAACAATCGAATTGCTTCCGGTCTGGCTACGGGGGCAAATGTTTCATCATAATCAATACCTTCTTCTTGTGCAAACCCCTGAACAACCAGTCTGGCCTTGTTCTTAACAATAAGCCCATTTTCATCAGTTTTGTTCCTAAACACCCATTAATGCCTATTGCACACTTACCTGGAGGTAGAGGAACCAGTTCCCACACTTGCTATTTCTTGAACTGAAGAAGCTCAAGCTGCATGGCATCAACCCATCCATTGTCCTTTAAAGCAATGTGATAATTCCTTGGCTCTTGCTGACTGATGAAGAGAGCATAGAAGCAGAAATTTGACAATTGACTTCTTGTTGATACTCCAGCAGTGATATCACCAATGATTTGAGACATAGGGTGATTCTTCAGATCTTGATACACAATGGATCTGTGCAAGTGTTTGTAGCGGCTCAGCAGTAACAGATGGTGATGGTGAATCGTTTCTTGAAACCAATCAGTGGATGGTAATTCAAAGGAAGTTGAATTCGAAGATATCTCATCAGCATTTGTTGTGGATGGTGCCACTGGAGCTACAGGAAATTCAGGTCTAGCTGAATCAGGCAGCTGATCACTAAACCTGAAGAGGTGAGTACTACAATCATCATCATCATCAGCAGTACCACCAGGTGGTGAACTGTTGACAGGAGCAACAGTAGGAGTTTGATAAGGAACATATTGCAGTATGTCCAAATCAAATACTCCACAGGGCTTTGTGGAATCTTGTCCTTTGGAGATTCATTGAACTTACATGTAGAGTTTCTTCAACCATCTTTGTTCTGCAGTTGAAGACTCTGTATGCCTTGCAAGTAGATGAATACCCAACAAAATACCCTGCATCCACCTTAGGATCAAATTTATGGAGTTGATCCTTTGTTGAGAATGAAACAGGGACACCCAAATGCTTTGAAAAATGAAATCAGAGGAGCCAAATGATAGAGAACTTCATATGGAGTCTTCATCAACCTCTGATTTATTAAAACTCTATTTTGCACATAGCAAGCTGTGTTGACAGCTTCAGGCCAAAAGGTCAGTGGCAAACCTGAGTCAGCCAGCATGGACCTTGCAGCTTCGATGAGGGTCCTGTTCTTTCTCTCCACTACTCCATTTTGTTCTGGAGTCCTTGGAATGCTAAACTGCCTTTTGATTCCCTTTGAAAGATAGAAGTCATCAAGTGTATGATTTCTGAATTCAGTTCCATTGTCACTCCTAATACACTTAACTGGAAGGGAATACTGCTTCTCAATATACAACACAAAGTGGATAATCTTCTGAGCAGCCTCATCCTTTGAATGTAGAAAGAAAGTCCATACAAATCTGGAGTAATCATCCACAATTACCAGACAGTATTTCTTCTTTGCCATGCTCATTACTCTCACAGGACCAAATAGATCCATATGCAGTAATTGCAAGCAGGCAGTGGACTTGGGCACTTCAATAGGAGGGAATGAGACTTTGTGCTGTTTTCCTTTTAAAAACAAGCAGTGCAGGTTTCATCACAGTGGAATTCCTTTATTGGTAAGCCTCTGACTAAACTATTGCGGATCAGCTGATTCATATTGTTGAAATTAACATGACCCAGCCTTCTGTGCCACAGTTTAGATTCTTGAGAAGAGGCTTTGGAAAATAGGCAAGGATTGCCTTTGAGATCTATTTTCTTGGAAAGATCTAAGGCATACACTCTTCCTGTCCTGTTGGCTCTCAGGAGAGTGTGATCATCCAACACCTTGTCAATCAAGTGCAAAACTTTGGATGACAGAATCCTACAGTTTTGACTGGTGAAAAGAGCAACATGGCCTTTATCACACATTTGACTGACACTCAAGAGATTGTACTTGAGATTTTCCACATGATTAACATCATCAAATTTGATTTCTCCATTGGAGACAAAGCCCTTACCAATGATGTAACCCCTAGCATCATTGCCAAAGAGAACAAATCCCTTCTTTTCTTGAGAGTAGTCATGAAGAGAGAGCTATTCCCAGTCATGTGCATAGATCCCCCACTGTCTACATACCAGATGCTACTTTGGCATGTTGAAGAACCCTGCAATAATAAACAATCAGTTAGTTTTAGAGACCCAAACCTTTTGGTTTTGGGCCTGGTCTCATCAATAGATGGTAACTAATAGGTTTATCTGAAACAACAGCCTGAGAGGAAGAAGATGGTGTAGAAGAGGAGTCCTTTGGCTTGGACCTCCTTTTCTGTGGTTTCAACATAGGAGCATCTAGTTGGTTAACTCTACCCAACAGATGTTGAACCAACATAACCAGGTGTGTCTGATTTTGTGATAAAGCTTTCAGCTCATCAGACACATTGCCAGTGGAGGTTGATAGGTTTCTATGTTGCACCTTCTTCTTCTGAGCATTCTCAGCTGTCACCTGTTTAACCCCTTCCTTTTTGGATTTCTTTGAGGACTTAAGGGTTACAGGATTTGATGTTGCTGATACAAATGTGGTCTCAAACTCAGTTTTCATTTTTACCATTTTCTCATTAATTTCTTCTCTTTGTTTGAGTTGGTAACCTCTTTTGTACCAACAATCATCTGTAACATGATTGAACAAACCACATACTTCACATGTTTCTTCTTCATCTTAGGTTAATCATCAACTAAAGAGGGTGAGGCAACTGAAGACTTGTTCTTCAATGCTTTGGAAGCATTGTTTGCTTTCTTGACTGCCTCTTTAGTAGTCTTCAAACTCTTTCTACTGGCAGTTTTCTTCTCTTCAGTACTGTCAGCAGTTGAAGTTTGAACTTCAGGTGTTAAATCCTGCTCTCTAGTCCTTTCAGGACCTTCAGAATTAACTCCTGAGTTGATCAACTCATTATCATGTGAGTGTCAGCATTTGAACCATCAACATCAGCTGATAAGTTCAAAGAGGGCTGATGCTGACTGCTACTTCTGATTGTGTTGTATCAGAAGGTAGATCACATGATGTGATGGATTGGTTATCACTCTCACCATCAGATTCTTCCTCTGCTCTTGGGGTAAAATCTGTAGGTGGAGCAGTGTGATTGTAACCAATTCCAACTTCACATTGGAAGCAGATTGCTTACTAAGAAGCATTTCAAAACCTTTGCATGATTGTACCCATCTATCACACTCTACCTGGGTAACTGCAAGGGTTTCTTTGAGATCTTTGTACTTCTCTAGAAGTACCTCTTCTCTAGCCTTATCATCAATTATTTGGCAATTCAGTTTATAAATCTCATCATTTTTATCTTTAAGCACAGACTCAAACTCAGCTTTGTTTTTGGAAATTATTTGTTCTAGCTCAATGTTCTTATTATTAGAGCTACATTTGCTTCTCTAATGGAAGCAAATGCTGCTATGCATGGTTCAGAACATAATTTGGCTTTTGCCTCAGAGGATACCTGTGATACCTGAGGTGTAGAGGCATTAGAAAATGAAGTATCAGCAGACTCCAAAGCCATAAGAGCTAGATTCCCAAAAGGACTGTCACCACCATGTTGACCAGCACCTGAGAACAGTTGGTCATGACCAGACATGTCATCTAGTAAACTGCTCCAGTCAACAACTCCTGGGGTGAAGAAGCTGTGTTGTTAAGGTTGAGTTTGTTGATGAGATTTGGATGGCTGAGGTTCTGGTAGTGCATGAGGTTGTGGTGCCATAGGAACTTGAACTTGATTTGACTGTGGCATGTAATAACAAGGGTACGGATATGGCATTTGACCCTGAGGAACAAAATATGCTGGAGATTGTTGTTGAGGATGATGACTAGAGGTGACAGGATGTTGCCCTCTGTGTTGTTGACTATTGCCAGGAAAAGTCACAAGGGTGCAGTGGAGTTAGATCCAGTTGATCTACACTCTCTTACAAAGTGTCCAGCCTTTGGCATTTGTGACACCTCAACTTGCTCTTGTCAAAACCAACTTTGGTTTTGCCAGAGAGTCCTGGGAATTTTCTTCTAGTTCTTTTATAGAACTTCTGAGATCTGATATTTATCAAGGCCATTTGGCTCAAAATATCCATCTCTTCTAAGTCATCATCAGCAATCCCCTTGAGATCATCCATAATGAAGCATAAATTGTCATTATTACACCAGTAAACTGACCATCAATACTCACAAATGCAGAATCAGAAGTGCTTGAAGAGAATTAATATGCTCATCATAGTGGCATTCAGATGAAGCATATTCTGACTCATGACCACCAAGGCAGTGTTGCCTGGTACAAAGTCTTCAGTGAGCTTTCCAGATGAAGACAGCTTTTTCTTCTGTTCTATCTCTCTCTCAAACGTGAGCAGTTTCCCATGGAGTTGGGTGAGAGATAGTTTGTCCAAACTTGCACTGGAGCGTAGGACAATAGTATATGTGTCCCATCTCTCAGGCAGTGATCTGAGAAATCTGTTATTCATCTGAATATTTGTGTACTCAAGTTTGACCATTTTTAGTTCAGAGATCAAACAAGAGAACCGCTCATATTGTTGAGTCAGTGTCTCACCCTTTCTATGAGAGAATGTCTCATATTGTTGGGCAAGAATTTCTCTATTATTTCCCAAGACCTCATCTGTTCCTCCAAATTGTTCTTTCAAGGCATTCCAGAGGTCATGGGCAGTTTCATGATGCATTAGCCCAGAATAGATTTCATTCGGCAGTGCCATGGCCAGAATTCCATGGGCTTTTGCATCAATTTCAAGCAACTTCTTATCCTCATCTGAGTATTGCTCCCTCCTCTTCGGAACCGTTTGATTGGTTTCCAGGTTATTCACCATAGGCTTGTGTGGACCATGTACCACTGATGTCCAACAACCTGCGCTGTTAACAGACAGGTGATGGAGCATTCGTCTTTGCCATATGTTATACTCATTCCTAACCAGCATCGGTGGCTTGGTTGAGGAACCAGTATTGTGAGGATCATTGGAGGGAGTGGTCATTTTCAGTTCAAAAACAATTTAATTCAAGCTTTTAAAAGTTTTACACAAACCACAACAAACTCAATGAAAACCAAGAAAAGATCTCAGGATGAATGACCAGAAATACAGAAAATTCAATCTCTATAACCGTTTCTTGCAAAAACAAAAGCTAATTCAGTCAAACTTAGATCTTGAATAGCAGTTTCAATGATCAATTATTAGATCGATCAATGATTAACCTGCTCTGATACCATTTGACAGGATCAGCGATCACAAGTTTGATGTATTAGAGTTCAAAGCAGCGGAATACGAACAGGAATTAGACAAATTGTAGCAAGAAGTCGATGCTTGTATGCATTAAGAGCACATACGGTTATAGCGAGAGAATATATTTCTGACTCAAGGAATGTTTATTGATATGGAATGTTTCTAATCAAATCATTCAATACATTCATTCATTCATCCCCATATTACAATAGGTTGTCACTCCTTATATAGAGTGCAACAATCACTGCTGTTTTCACGGAAAGTGACAACTGGCAGATCTAATACAAAAATAACTAACTCTTAACAAACTACTGAAATGTTCACAACTACTGAGAACATATCAGAGTGTTAAGTACAGAATATAAAACTACTGATTAGAAACTACTGAAACTACAACGACTGAAGAACAAGCTCTTCAGTCGTTTTACAAAACTACTGAAAATGGGCTTATTGAAGTTACTTCACATGGATCTTTTTGGACCAACCCATGTAATGAGTATGGGAAAGAAACAATATTGTTTAGTGATCATTGATGACTTTTCTCGATTAACATGGGTGTTCTTCCTACTTTATAAAAACGAAGCATCCCAAATCGTTCAAGAATTTATCACTAAAATTGAAAATCAACTTGATCTCAAAGTCAAAATAATAAAAAGTAATAATGGTACAGAGTTAAAAAATGAAAATATGAGTTCCTTTTGTGCAACCAAAGGCATTGATCATCAATTCAGTGCAACTAGAACTCCTCAACAAAATGGGGTAGCTGAAAGGCGAAATAGAACACTGATTGAAGCGGCAAGAATGATGCTAACTCATGCTAAACTGCCAATCACCTTTTGGGAAGAAGCAGTTAATACATCGTGCTTTGTGCAAAATCGAACTCTGATTGTTAAAGAAAGTAACATGACACCTTATGAACTAATATTTCATAGGAAACCATTTATTGGATTCCTTAAATCATTTGGTTGTCCAGTCTCAGTATTAAACACCCGTGATCAATTAGGAAAATTTTCATCTAAGTCTGATGAAGGATTTTTTGTAGGTTATTCTTCTGTCTCAAAGGCTTATAGAGTGTTCAATCATAGACTAAACATTATCGATGAATTTACAAATGTTCAATTCAAAGAACATTCATTTCCCAAATCTACAAATGGCCCTGATTGGTTGTTTGATATTGACACTTTTACTAAATCATTTGACCAATTTCACTTGTCTGATGCAGGAAATATACATTCAGGTGATACTTCATCAACTGTAGAAAGAAGAGATAATTATCCATTGATTCCACCTACATCTGATGAACATATGAATGAAGATGTTCCTCTTCAAGCTGATCCCATCAAACATCTGTCACAAAACCTTAGTGGTTCTTCTGAAGAAGGTCCCAGCCTGGTACCATCTCACTCAGATGACTTGTCACATGAGATCAGAAATCAAAAATAGGCTTTTCATCTGGTAGAAACTCAAGGTACATCAAATGATGCAAGCAACCTCAGTGTTGTTGAAGATGTAGCAGTTACTGAAACAGAAGTTGACAATCTTCATAATTCAACAACAATACAAGATGAATGTGCCTCTGACCATAATGAACTGAATGTCTCCAATCTTGATGTAATTATTACTGGTGACACCATTCCAACCACAGGAATACACAAGAATCATCCAGTTCAAACCATTATTGGTGATCTTAATGAGTGGGTGACAAGACGAAGTGTTTTCAACCACAAGACTAATGGCACAGGTTCACACTCAGGAAGAAGGAATCGACTACGACGAAGTGTTTGCTACTATTGCCAGACTAGAAGCAATCAGAATCTTTTTTGCATATTCTGCATCCATGAAATTTACTGTTTATCAAATGGCTGTAAAGTGTGCCTTCCTGTATGGAAAGATTGCTGAAGAAGTCTATACGAGTTAACCACCTGGCTTTGAAGATCCAGATTTCCCTCACAGAGTTTACAAGCTTGACATCAAGCACCAAGAAAGTGGTATGAGACTCTGTCATCCTTTCTTCTTGAACATGGGTATGAAAGAGGAAGATTGATTAGACTCTCTTCAGAAGAATAAGAGGGAAAGACATGCTGTTAGTCCAGATCTACGTGGATGACATTATATTGGCTTGACAAACAAGCAACTCTGCAAAGAATTTGAAGATCTTATGCATTCAAAGTTCCAAATGTGTGCTATGGGGGAACTCACCTTCTTTCTAGGGGTGCAAGTCCAACAAACAGCAGATGGAATCTTCATCAACCAATCAAAATATGTAGAAACCATGTTAAAGAAATTCCACTTTACCGACTGTCAGTCTATGAGAACTCCTGTGGATACTAAAGTGAATATTGGACCTGACCCTGAAGGCAAATCAGTGTACCACACTCACTATCGATCAATGATAGGTTCACTTATGTATCTAACAGCCAGTAGGCCTGACATTATGGTTGGTGTTTGTGTGTGTGCTAGATATCAAGCTGATCCAAAAGAATCACATGTTAACCCAGTCAAGAGGATATTCAGATATCTGAAGGGCAAACCAGCTCTTGGACTATGGTATCCAAAGGAAGGAGAATTTAATCTCTATGCCTACACAGACAGTGATTATGGAGGATGCAACTTCAACAGAAAATCCACTTCTGGCGTTTGTCAATTTCTTGGGCCCAAACTAGTATCCTGGCAATGCAAGAAGCATACAAATATGTCTGTGTCCACAACAGAAGCTGAGTATATTGCTGCATTAGCATGTTGCTCTCAAGTTCTCTGGATTCAAAACCAGATGCTTGATTATGGTTTTAACTTTTTGCATACACCAATTTCTATTGACAACACATCTGCTGTCTTTATAACTAATAATCCAGTTAAGCACTCAAAAACAAAAAATATTGAGATTAGATATTATTTTTTTGAGAGACTGTGCTCAAAAGGGTTTAATCAAATTGATTCAAGAACCAACAGAAAATCAATTAGCTGATTTGTTTACCAAGGCATTTGAAACTAGTATGTTTGAATTTCTAGTTCAGTCAATTGGCATGATTAACCTTGACTAAACACTATGAAAAACATCAAAAACAATTTAAAACATTAGAAAAACCACAAAGAGAAATCAAGTTTTATGAAGAAAAGAATTCTTTGGGAAATGATATAATTACAGTCGTTATATCATTCACTGTGCTTAATTTCAAAATGTAAAAGACTAAAATGACTTACCAGATATGTTGGTAGGCTCAACTTAGAAGAAAAGATAGATGCAGTGATGAATTAAAGACATATCAATTATGAAACACTCATCACAAAGTACAGGTTTGTATTGGCTTATCTGAATGCATGTGTGTGTAGTAGCCTAAACACACCAAGTAATGATACTTTATGAATCTCTTTCATCACATCATGTTTCATCTTTGTTTTGCTGAGGAAAGACCTGATGAAACTTGCACATAGTGCAGATGTCATGATCCAAAAGATTCCCAATGTGGAACACATCGAAAAATTGGATGAATCAACAAAGTAATACATTCCAAATGAATGAACAAAAGAATGCTATCATGGATCACCTTCCAAAGTGAAGTGAAAAGAATCCCAATGTCGATCAACATGAAAAAGGATCAAATTAAAAGAATCCCAATGAGGATCAGTGAAAATGAGATTTCATGACTTAAGTAACCTGGTAAGAAAAGTTGTGAAAAAGTTCTACCATGCATTGTATAAGGAGGGTTGATCATTTCATGCTTATGTGTGTGAGGTACACATTGAATAATAAATCAAACAAAACATGATGAAATTCATTTGCATCAAAATATCAATGAGGTATGAGTTTAAGAGGACAAACATACCTTCAATCTTCAAGTTCATAATCATGTCCATTTAATCATAAAGGATGCACATGTGTAATGTAAGATTGATATGATTCAACAAAGAGATTTTTCTCTTCATTATTAATACTAATCAAAATAATATTCAAAAACTTTTAAATCTTTAAAATTTCTCTCCAAATGTGGACATAAACCTTAGGGGGAGTAATTAAAAGGTTTGAGCAAGTCTAAATTTTTGTTTATTAACTTAATTTTGAAAAACAAAACAAAAAGAGTTTTAGTTGGTGTTGTTGCAATAAGTTTTACCATTATATCTCAGCTTATGCGGATTCTTAGAAGCATGATAAGCCCAAGGTCTATCAAAATTGGGAAACCTGTATTACTTGTGACATACAAATCAATCCAAGCAAGAATTGACAACTTCAACAGCCAATATCATAAGAAAAATCAATCAAGGACACCTCTTAATAAGATGAATAATCAATTAATCACATTAACTTTTGATTAAGTTCAAAAGCTAATGCAGGTAAGTGCATTAATTAATGCGGGTGAAGGTAACCCATGCATGTAACTAATGCAGGTAACAATATTTTTTGAAGTGCAACAAATGCGGAGTGATTTTACTCTACTGCATTAGTGGGTGAAGTGAATGTGAAATTTACTCTACCGCATTTGATACAGTTAACAAATTCGTATGAACAGGTGTCTATCGCATTTGCTACAGTGCGGTGTTGACTTGTCAACCGCATTTGATATAGTTGCAAAAATGCCGATTGACTTTGTTCTATCACATTTGCTGCTGTGTACAAATACGGATATGATAAAACAAGCAACTCAACCGCATTTGTTACAATGCTGATACAATGTTTTCTTCCGCATTTACTACAACACAAATGTGGACTGCCAAAAATTTCAACTTTAACTTTCGCATTTGTAACAGTACACAAATGCGGATAGAATAAAAAATTAAGAAACAAAACTTCCGCATTTGTAACAGTAGGGGAATGGGGACAGTCAGTCAAAAATTAAACCTTCCGCATTTGCTACAGTCACAAATGCGGATGACCAAAAGTAGTCAAATACGGACTGTCAATGTCAAAAGTTTGTCTTTCGCATTTGCTACAGTCAACAAATGCGGATGACCAAAAATCAAAAAAATTAACCTTTAACGTTTGCTACAGTGTTGACTGTATCTGCTTGTAAACATATAAATTTTTTTTAATTGTATTATTTGACTATTTAAAGGAACTCAAACGGGTCATTTAATACTTTTCAAATTTGAGAGACTTTATAGTGAGACGAGCGCAAACCTATAGTACACCACCATCAATCATCATCATCATCATAAACATTCAAAGATTTTGTTGTGTTTTTCTTATAACATTCTTGTCATCGATTCAGAACCACAGTTATTTCAAAGATAAGGTATAACTTCAATAGATTTTGAAACCAAGACCTAAGTCTCGGACTGTTAACCTAAATCAAACAATGAACCAGATAATAATGAAGAACACCAAAATCAAACTCATTAATGTGATGCAATACACATTTTCGATCTCAATAAACATATAAACTGAAAGGAATTCAACTGATATTGAAAACCTTGATAATCATGTTTACTGCGAAAAACAGAGCAAAATGAAAAAAGAAAAATGTGTAACAAATCAAAGTCACATTAACAAATCAAATCAAAGTTAAAGTCAAAACTATTAACTAACACACATGTCTCTTATGTAGATTATGTGGCAAATCTTACATGCAGCAAGCTCCATAACGTCAGTCGTTATTTAAACCCTGATGTGCCTTAAGCCGAAGGTCTTGGAGATATGATAAGATTCTTATCCACCACAAGGGTAGAATATGCCATGACAGTGAGACAAAAAATCTACAAGAATCCCATTAGGTTCTTTTGGGAATCAGCTGAAGTAGTTGAAGATGATGGAGTGAGAACTCTAACTGGGAGAATCAACAATGAACTTACTCTGAGGATCACAGAAGAGTCTGTTAGAAGATGTCTGCAATTTAATGATAATGCTGATGATCCTCTTGAATTAGATGATGAGGAAATAACCACATTTTTCTCTGAAATTGGTTATGAAAGGAGTTATGAAGCAAAACAGATAGTCAAAGGATTAGTGGATCTGCCTTGGAGGTTCCTAATTCATATGTTTCAACATTGTCTGTCAAAAAGAAAAACAGGATGGAATGACATTCGAGTCCTCACATCTTCCGCAATATGTGCTCTCTGCACCAACAGATGGTTTAATATGTCTGCATATGTGTTCAATGGCCTAATCTCCAACATTCAAGAAGGGTTGAGATACAAGTTTTTGATGTACCCCAGATACATTCAATGTCTAATCCATGACTCATTTCATGACATTGTTAATGAAGGACATGTTCTTAACATCCCTCATTATGATGCAAGATCCTTTAAGTACATCAAGAAGAAGGACCCAAGGAACTTTTATAGTGGTGCCCATTCACCCCTTCTTCCTTGGATGCTTCAACAATTACATCAAGCAGGTCAAGCTCAACCACCTCCACATCCAATAGCACAACCACCTCCACAACCAATAGCTCAACCAACTCCACAACATTCACCAATACCATCTCCAATACCATCTCTAATACCATCTCAATAGCATCTCTAATACCATCACCAATACCATCACCAATACCATTACCACAACCTTCTCCACAACCATCTCTACAAACATTACCACAACCATTATCACTTTCAACTCCACAACCAACACCACCAACAACCACTAACCTACACCTATATCACCACATCATCAATCTCCAATATCACCACACCAATCACCTATTTCTCCTTACCAACCTTTACCATCATCCCATGATCACCCTAATGAAATAGAAGGATCAACAAGTGCATATAAATCATCCAAATCATCTTCTGATGAGGAGGATCATCATGATCAAACCACAGCTATGAAAGAACCTTCTGAGGCTGCTCCTTCAGAGAGCTATGTTGAATCCAACATCAACAAGCCTGATGAAAAGGATGAATTAATCTCTGAGCTGTTACTCAAAGTGGAAACGATGGAAAGAACCATAAACGGGAGAGCTGGAATATTCAATGACAGAATCCTGGAACTGGATGAGAAAGAAAGTGAATTGAAAGAACATAAAGAGAAATATGCAGCTGAAAGAAAAGAACAAGACAAGGAGATTGGGAATTTAAAAGCCGCACTAAAAAACTCAAGAGAAGAAGTCAGTGGACATGTAGACACTCTTGAAATACAAACGATTGCAATGGAGGAACAAGAAAATATCATAGAAGAACAAGCTGATATCATCTCAAAACTTGAAAAGGAAATTGAGAGCCAGAACAAAATAATATCCAAGCTTGAAATGATGATCAAGATCCAAAGAACTGAAGTGAATGATGATGATGAGAAAGAAGAACGAGAAAAGGTTGATGTTGATGGCAACCAATCAGTAGATGAGAATGAAGAACAAGGAGGTGATGAAAGTCAAACTGAGATTAAAGATCAAAGTCTAGACATGGTAGTGTATTCTAGAAACACTGGTTACTCGGACTATGAAAAAGGTGAATTTGAAGAACTCTTCAGTGCACTGGATAGTTTTGCATGTGAACAATTCAACATTGATGATGACTTCTGGGAATTCATAAACAACCAAAGAACCGAGTCAGAGCCTATTGTCTTTATTCCCAAATCACCAGTGCCTTTGGAAAAATAATTAACTCTGCAAATTGTCCCTGCTATCTCATTAACTGAAGAACAAAAGGATGAACTCAAAGAAAAGTATGAAAAAGAAAGGAAAGAAGAAACTGAAACTGAACAAAAAGAGAATGAGAAAAGTAAAATGAAGGATCAAGAGCCAAGTACAACTGAAAAGGTACCTGAACCAGAAGAAGAAACTGAAACCTGTAGCCCTCGACTTCAAACTTACTCACGAAAGAGGAAGTACTTAGCTGAAAAAGCCAAAGGTAAGAGACAAATAATTGAAGAAGAACCAGCAAAGAAACAAAAAGATGACCCAAGAAGTCTAGCAGCAATTACTGAATTTTTGGAAGAACATGAGCAGGTAGAAGCTCAGTTGAAAAAATTGGCTGGTGCAATTGATCTAGAAGAAGGTGATATTGCTAGTGGATATGAAGTTGAAAAGGATGTTCTCATGAAAAGTCCTATTAAAGCAGAATAGGCAGTGGAAGACATGGTAACCAAAGCACAAACTGATGACTTGATGATTAAAGCCATGTTTTTGATCAATCAAGGCTATGATCCTGATGACGTGTTTGGAATGACTTATGATAGAATGAAGGAGGATGAGAAAGTAAAGTTGTTGCTTGATCCAAGAATAGACACTGAATATGAGAAAACAATGACAAAGGATACTCTAAAACATAAAGATTCATCTTTGAAGAAATCAACAGTGTATGAAATACCATTACCAAGAAGGGGTCCCCTACACAAACTGTCTCAAATGAAGAAATCATCCTCATCCCATGATTGATTATTTCCTTATCCTTATAATATGTCTGATAAGGAAATTAAGGAATATCTCTCACGTCAGGGATTCACAAGAAGAAGGATTGCTAACATGAAGACAAATTCTTTAAGAGCTGCAACTCTTCAATTGATCAATGAAAAGAAAGAAAAACTCAAGAAACTGGAAGAAGAATTGACAAGGACCAAACCAAGAAGCAGAGTGTCAGCTGAAGACATGCTGTTGAACCAAAAAGACCAAGAACTACTTGCCCCAGTGCCCCAGAAGTACCTTGAATGGTTTGCAGAACCATCTCAGTTGAAACCGCAAGAAGGACTAACTACTGCAGAACTGATGAGAGGGGTGTCTACTCCGAAGGGTAAGGTAGATCAAAAGATAATAGCCTGAAAGTATGACAGCACATGGAATATGTTCATGGTAAAGAGAATCTCAGGGCTAGTACAATTCTTTACAGAGTACTCAGCTCTTGTAAATGCCCTTGAGATTCATGATTTGAAGGAGCTAGCTCAACTTGAACTGATCAATCATGCAGCTATGTTCAGGGGATATGAATTTGAGAACATACTTAAGATGTTCAGAAGAACAAACAACTTCAATTCATTAAAAACAAATTGCTTGAGAAAAGATAAAACTTTTGTCACTCCCCTGGATAAGAAGAAAAAGATGCAAGCAGAGGAAATTGTATTCCCTGAGTTGAATGTAAAGCCAACCGAATCATTGAAGAGGAAAATATATTTGGTACTCATTCCTCCACTCCCATCTCAAACGTGTACCATGATGAGAAAAACCTATGAGATGGTGATTGAAAGGAAGTGGGGAGGAAAGGAAGGAGCTGACATAAGACTATTCAGTGGATATGAAGTAAGATTACTTGATGAATCATACATCCACTACATTTATACCAGGCACTTCAGGGAAATAAACAACAAATTAGGTGAACAAGACACGCACTTCTTTCTTAAATGCATCAAGTTGTTGAAACTGTCCTATGATCGAATAAATACTAAAAGAGACAAAAGAAAGAAGAAGAAAACACCACTGCAACTTGGAAATATTGCTTAAATTGAAGTGGATGTGGGGGGAGTTTATTGATTCGTAAAGATGGTCTTTCTACAATTTCCATCTGGGAACCTATTTCACTGAAAAAGTTACCAATGGAAGCCATCTACAACATGAGCAGAATGAAGATACATGTGCTAAGTAGAGACAGGTTGTCAGAAGCAACTGATTTTGTAAACATGATCAAGGCTATCCTGGATCCTACTAAAGCTGCATTCATACTACCTCCAGAAGACCCAGCTGAATCATCACAACATCAATCACCTCCTAAACATTGAGGAAAACTAGGCTATATAATCCTTAGGGGGAGTATTAGTGCACCCTGAAAGGATCATATATGCCAACTTAATGGGTGAATTGATGATTGCTCAGTTGGAATCCCATAAGTCCAAGATCAAATATGGATGAAGATCTGCAAGGAAAATAACAAGTGCTATCTTCCGCATTAGTTAATGCGGAAGACATAACTCTGATGCGGACAAGTGTTTACTCTTCCGCATTGACTAATACGGAAGACATAATACTAACGTTGAAGAACAAGTTACTCTTCCGCATTGACTAATGCGGATGAACAAAAGAAGATGCAAACAAGACTTTGCTCATCCGCATTGACAAATGTGGATGACCAACCAAATGTGCACAAGCATTTGTTCATCCGCATTAACCAATGCGTATGACCAACTTACTAAGGGATGATCAAGTGGAAATGCTGATCAAGATTATCTTATCCGCATTTGTCAATACGGATGAGCAAGCAAAGATGCGGATCAAGACTTAGACTAGTTTCTGATGTAATAGGTCAGGGGTAGTATAGTCATTTTGTAAAGGCATCTTATATGCCTATAAATAGAATAGTTAACTCGTACTGAGATGACGGCTGATAAATAGAGATTTTTTGTTGTAATTATTCTCTGTAACTTATCAACTTTCATATATCAATACAAACAGTATTTATGAGTAATTTTCTTGCTTTGAATGTTCTTTGATTGTTTGTTTCCGCCACTCAATCATTGACTTGATTATCATATTTGATTCTTAGTAAGAATATCACTCTTACTCAAACCCAATCAATGTGCTTCAATTGCAACATCATTACCATCATTATCATTATTATCATCATCTGATTAGCTTTTAGTAGCTTCATCATCACTTTCTTCATCATCATCATCAATCATATCATCTACAACATCCTCATAAGATCATTTGGATCTATTGGTTCATCTTCAGATAAATGATAGTGTTGTTGATTTATGTCTCCTTCATCCATAGCTACATTCCTTATATAATCAAATAATGGAATGTTTTGAGCACCAATGATTATAGCAAGTCTCTTATACACAGCTTCAGACATGTGCTCTAATTGCAACTATCTCCTTCAACTCATTTAACATATAAATCTGGATTCTCTTGATTAATGAGCAGTTGGAGAAATCTTGGATACATCAAGTATTTGTTTCTCTTTCCTCTTTCAAGATTGAATATGAATCCATTCATTATCCACTTTGCCATGTTAAACCTTCTGTTTATGGCTAGAGCAATGATAGGAGATGAAATGTCCACTGGGAATGAATCCCAACCAACACTTCTTTTGGACATGTAATGTTGAAATATATAACACAACAATTTCCAGTGTTTATATACTCTTGCTCTAAAGAATTGTTTCTTAGGAAAGTGATCAGGATGACCCATTTGTAGAAATACATCTCTACATTCATTGAAAGTATACTCACATAAGTTTTCTAGAGCATTTTCACCAAGCTTCGGAGCTGTTCTGATTGCTTGTTCAAAAACTTCAAGCATTCTATCAGATGTAACAAAAGCTCTTAATACTTTATTCCTTTCTTCATCTCTTTCTATTTCTGTTGTTCTCCCGAATCTTTTGATCAATCTTGCATTAATCATAGGTCTTGCACACATTGCATAGACATATTTTGATCTGAGCAGAGATCTTATCATTTCTTCATAACCAACAGCTTCTCTGTTTTCATCATCTAAAAATACAACAACATTATGTTTAGGCTCAAACATTAAAGTTGCCATCTTCAAAATATAGAGAAAAAGAATATTAGGACATTAAAAGTTTGATTAATGACTTTCACTTTTACATATGAATTTGCAATTTTGAAATATTGAATTCAATTTTGACTTATGATTTTGACTTTTGACTTATGAATTTATTTGTGAAATCTTAAAATATATTCATTTTGTATCTATCATTTTTATCAATCAACTATTTGTTCTGATTTATCTACTTTTTATTTAATTTTTTTATTTTTATTTTTATTCAAAATTGAATTGTCTAATCATCTTCTTCTTCTTCCTTCGAAGAACCCGATTGTTCAATCTATTATCAACATCATTCAAAATTTTAGTCAATGAACAATATATCAAAATGCTCGAAATTTGATACATATCAACAATCCAGAATCAATTTTAGATATGATTAAGATTTGATTAGTTAAACTTTGAATGTTATAGTGTTCGAACGCCGAATAGCAGTCAAATGACTATGCCAATTATCATGTTTTAGCCAAAATCTGGTGATTTGAATCATAAACTTACGTTTATAAACTAAAATAATATCCAACAATCAACAAAGATTTGACCTAGGAGATTCCCGGGGGTTATGAAAGTTGACTGTTGGGATCATAGATGGTATGATGGGCATGTAATGATGTGTGCTTGATGCTCATGATAATGATGATGATGTTGCTTGGTTATGCATGATGTGTTACGTATGTGTGATGCCGTGCATGATGATGCCTGAATGATATGTTTATGTTCCTTGTGATGATGTATGATTATCTTTCCTATGACTTTACGTGTTATGATAATGAATGAATGAACGAAGTATTATGTAACGTAAAGTGAAAGATAATGAAAGAGGAACATGATGATGAATGCATGCGTTAATGAATGAATGAACGAATGTAAGAAAGCCTTGCAAGCAATGTATGGAGGTTCACACCCAATGAAGGGTGTTAGCTCAACTGTGTGCGGGTTAGCTACCCTAGAAGGATGCACACTGGGGTCTAATCTTTGTGATTGACCATACGAATAGGATCCTTGCTGCTAGCCCTAGGTACTAGAGTCAGCTTCATGCATAATGTTCGAGGTCTATGAAAGATCTTAGGCCCAGTTACATGCTTCGTGCATAATATTCGGGGTATAGCATATGGCATTGATCCGGAATGAAAGAGAAAAGATAAATAGTGAATGTACTTACCTAGGTACTGGAGTCAGCTTCATGCACAATGTTCGAGGTCTATGAAAGAACTCAGGCGTAGTTACCCGCTTCGTGCATAATGTTCGGGGTAATGTACATGTCACTGGATGTAACGAATGAAAGAATGAAGTATGAACGAAAGAATGACGAAGATAATAATGATATTATCTGTATGTACGTATGATGTATGATCGCAAACGAATGTAAAGTATAATATGATTTTAAGAGAAATGATGGTTTTATGAAAGAAAAGTATGTTTTGCTATAAAACTAGAACTCACTCAGCAACGCTGATTTTTATGTATTTTCCAGTTGACAGGTAATGTTGCTGAGGATGGCACGAGGCAGCTGCTCAGCTCTTTTCGATGGCGTCCATTTATTTAAAGCTTTTGTGATGTAATAGAACAAATGAAATTTTGTAACTGACAAACCATGCATTATTTTGCAAAAGTTTTATTGATGAAATGAAAAATCATTTGTTCTATGTTTCCACTGTAATGTTTTAATGATTAAATGCAAAGTAAATGTTTTATGTGTTGGGGTTTGTTAGAATTAGTGACATTGTTTAACGATTTAAACATTGTAAAAACGCAGCGGAAACAGCTTTATAACATAGTTAATGAACTGAAAAATCCGAGTTTCATCTTGATATAATAAAATCACAAACAAACCCAAGAACAAAGGACCTTTATATGTGAATAAAGCTAGCTATGTAAACACAAAACAAACATTATGGACAGCCATAATGTGGCTGCCATAAACTACCTTTTTAGAAGCAAAAGAGTAGTGATTAAAGAGGATGTGCTCCAAGAAAATGACTAAGGCACCAAAGGAGGTCCTCTCAAGCTTGCATACCCCAAGCTATATGACAAACACCATCTTGCTAGGATTTGAACACCCAAAAATGAAAGAAGAGCTGCTGGATACTCTTCAGCCGCAAGCTTCTTCAACAAGAAGAGAGAAAACCCATTCTTTCTTGTGTTCTTGCATGTAAGAGAAAGAAAGAGATGGAGTGAATGTCTTATGCTTATTGTGTTTTTCCAAGACACCTAATTAAACCAAGAAGAGGCACAACCACAAGGGGCGGCCGATTCCTTCTTTCACATTTGGTTTTCCCCCCAAAAGTTAAAAAAACACAATAAACATAATAACAAGTCACTTATATAAGTTATACATATGATTAACCATTTAATTTTATAACTCACACACACACTTTCTTATTATTTGATGTTATTTAAGTAACTTAAATAACATTACAAACAATATCTATAAACAAAATATCCATATTAATTGTTCAATCTCATATGCACCTTATTTAGAAAACCCATTTTCTAAATTGGTGTATTTTATTTAATTGTATGATCATATCATCAATTAAATATTATTTGGTCTTTGGTAAGCTTGTTATTGGGTATGACCCGACTTGGATCATAACGTACTAACCACATCAATGTTCTATGTGTCTTGGGCATAAAAATTCAACAATCTCCCACTTGCACAAGATTCATAGAAGATTGATGCAAGCAGTAAATACCGCCTAACACGATTTACTACCCTCAATACGCATGACTTAAAGCCATTCAATAACATCATCCCCTTCAAGTATCCAACTTGAAATGATTTAGGTGAATCAATCATTTATGTTTTTGTTACAGATGACATGATAAATCCAAGGACACAGAATGATCATTCCTTGTTGATTTAACTTAATTAGGCCTTAGACATCTTGCTCTCAACGAATAAGAGGAACAAATTCCATCTTGAATACATACGTTTCTCACAAACACTTTGTGTCTCATCTGAACATAGCCTTACGTACTGTCCATTATTTCAGGGTAGTGAAGAACTAGCTCAAGGTATAACACTTTGTGAATATCAAAACCCAATATGTATCTCAGGTCTGAGGATACCAAATGATATTCGCCTTTACTCAAATTTACTAATGATCAATCTGGAAGATTCCATGTAGTAAAATTTGAGATGCGGTCAGTCCAATATTTGTATCCCACAAATATCTATGAACTTTGGTAGCAACCAATTGCTCTATATTCATTCCTTATGAACATCCACCAATCCAAATTCATAATAATCTTACCCTCATACTTGTTCCCACAAGTATGAACGACTAGGGACATTTAGAGTAAACAATTTACCCATGGATTAAACATGCTAAATTGGAACATTTATTCAAATATTATATCCAAATAATTTTATTCAAGTAGTAAGAGAGTTCCAAATATCCAAATATGAAATCACAGATCAAATCCAATCACTAGAATATCAAAGTCCCATGGCACAGGTATGACCTTCATGCTTTGCCTTTTCTAGGAGCTTCGTAAGAGGATCCGCAATATTTTGATCTTTGTGAACTTTGCAAATACATATCTTTCCTTTCTCAACTTCATCTCGTATGTAGTTGAATCTCTGCTCAATGTGCCTAGTCTTTTGATGAGCACGAGGTTCCTTGATTTGAGCAATCGCACCCTTGTTATCACAAAAGATCTGTAGGGGGTCCTGAATGGAAGGGAAAACCCCTAGATCGGCAATGAATTTCTTCAACCATGCAGATTATTGAGCTGCCAATGGGGCGGCGACGTATTCTGATTCTGTAGTTGAGAAAGCCACCACATCCTGTTTAGAGCTCTTCCAAGAGACGACTCCTTCATTCAGAATGAAAATGTATCCAGATTGTGATCGTGAATCATCACGATCAGTTTGGAAACTCGCATCCGTGTAACCTTTTACAACGAGTTCCTCATCACCAGATCCATAGATTAGAAACATATTTTTAGTCCTCCTTAGGTACTTAAGTATGTTCTTAACAACCATCCAATGACTGCTTCCAGGATTTTGCTGGTAACGGCTTGTCATGCTTAAGGTGCATGAAACGTCCGGCCGAGTGCATATCATTGCATACATGATGGATCCAATAGCATATACGTATGGGATTCCCTTCATTTTATCATGCCCATCCTTTGAGCTTGGACATTGAGTCGTACTCATATCGTTCCCCTTTGAATAGGTACCGTACCTTTCTTAGAGTTCTCCATCTTGAACCTTTTTCAAAAACATATCAATGTATGCACTTTGATTTAATCCAATCACCGCCTTGATCTGTCCCTATAGATCTTTATTCCCAGAATATAGGCGGCTTCACCAAGATCCTTGATGGGAAAACAACTTCCAAGCCAGGTTTTTACACCTTCCAAGGTTGGAATGTCATTTTCAAATAGTAGTATGTCATTAACATACAATACTAGGAAAGTGATGATGCTCCCACTAGTTTTCTTATATACACAAGCTTCATCAGCGTTCTTGATGAATCCAAATTTAATTACTTCTTCATCGAAACGGTGATTCCAACTTCTCGATGCTTGTTTCAATCCATAGATTGATTTTTTTAACTTGCATACTTTGTTAGGATGTTTTGGTTTGACAAAACCTTCAGGCTAAACCATATAGACATCTTCCTCAAGATATCCATTTAGGAAAGCCGTTTTGACATCCATTTGCCAAATCTCATAATCATAATGAGCAGCTATGGCAAACAATATCCTAATAGATTTTAGCATTCCAACAGGTGAGAAAGTTTCATCATAATCAACCCCTTGAGTTTGAGTGAAACCCTTTGCTACAAGTCTTGCTTTTTAAGTATCCAAGTTTCCATGCATATGAGTTTTCTTTTTGAAAATCCACTTATTTCCAATTACTTTGGAGTTAAAAGGTGGTATAACCAAGTCCCAAAGTTGATTGTCATACATGGATTGCATCTTAACGTTCATTGCTTCAAGCCATTTGTCACAATCCGAATTGGTCAACGCATCATGGTATGTGATTGGTTCATCAGAATCTATCACACAACATCCATCATTGAAAAATCCATATCTTTCAGGTGGATTACTAGTTCTACCAGATCTCTGAACGTTTTCTGTGTATTGATCAATTATTTGATCACTTTCAACATCCTCATGTTGAGTGCTAGTGTCAACCAAACGTGTATCGAGTTGCAGTTCTTGATCCTCCTCAAGATCCATAGTTCTACTACCAGTTCCTTCCATAAGGAATTTGGTTTCCAAGAACTCACCCTTTTTGGCAACAAACTCCTTTTGTTGTATTGGATCATAGAAAAAATATCCCATAGAATCTCTTGGATATCCAATAAAGATATACTTAGTGGAGCGGCTTTCTAACTTGTTCGAAGTGGGAGTCTTTACATAAGCCTCACACCCCCACACCTCAATTATGAAAATGATGGAACCCTTCCATGCCATATTTCATAAGGTGTCCTTTCCACTTTCTTGGTTGGGGCCATATTCAAAATATGGGTTGCAGAGAGCAGAGCAAAACCTCAAAATGATAGAGGTAATGAGCTTCTAGCCATCATAGATCGAACCATATCCAATAGAGTTCAATTTCTCCGCTCGGACACGCCATTATGTTGTGGTGTTCCCGGTGGAGATAGTTGTGAGACAATCCCACAACTTCTAAGATGGTCACTAAAAGCATCATTCAGGTATTCACCTCCTCTAACGATGCGGAGAATTTTAATTGACTTATTGAGTTGATTTTGTACTTCATTTTGAAAGATCTTAAACATTTCAAAAGCTTCATCTTTGTGTCTTAACAAGTACACATACCCATATCGACTATAGTCGTTAGTAAAGGTAATGAAGTATCTTTCATTGTACCTTGTCATAGGTTTAAAAGGACCACATACATCCCAATGTATGATACCTAATAAATCCTTTGCCCTTTCGGCTTTGCCACTAAAAGGTGCCTTGGTCATTTTACCTTGTAAACAAGATTCACATACATCAAATGAATCACATTCATTTGTTTTTAAAAGACCATTCTTTTGTAATGTTTGTATTCTTTTCTTGTTTATATGACCAAGATTGCAATGCCAAAGATAATTATTACTCAAATCCAATTTGAGTTTCTTGGTACTAGTTTGGTAGAATAAGCTATCATTCCATGTATTTTCACGAACCAATTCATAGATACCATTGATGGGAATAGCTTTAAAGTAAAACATCTCATTCAAAGTAACATGGATTTCATTTCCAATAATGATAATACATATCCAAAATGTTTTAATAGGGCTACGGAAATAATGTTCCTAGTCAAACTAGGAGCATACAAAACATTGTACAAAATTACTTCCAACCATTTGGAAGTTTCAAGATGTAGTCACCACGGGCTTCAACTTGAACTTTAGCCCCATTGCCCATGTAGAGGCTAACATCCCTTTTGTTGAAGTTGCTACTTCTTTTGAACCCCTGCAACAAATTGCAAATGTGAGTTCCACATCCGGTATCTAATACCCATGTGTTAGAGGTATTAAGTTTAAATCAATATGGATCATGTATATAGTACCTAAGATCTGCCCGGCATCCCTCTTTGCTTTCAACTCTTGGAGATGGACAGACAATTTCTTGCCCAATGTCCAATCTCCCCACACTTGAAGCATGGGTCATTAGAAGCAACCTTTTGCCTCTTCTCTTGTGCTTTGGGTGGCACCCTTGCCACCCCTTTCCCTTTTCCCATTACGGGTCCTTTACCCTTGGCAACCTTTGCCTTAGGAGTGGGATGAGGCCTTTTCTTGTTCCCACCTTCATGGATGGTGAGAACGGGTAAAACCCTTTTACCCATGGCCGCCTCGGCTGTTTTGAGCATAGAGTGAAGCTTACCAATGCTTTTTTCCCAAGCATTCATGTTGTAGTTCAACACGAACGTCTCAAACCGTTTGGTAAGGCCATTGAGGATCAAATCCGTGACTAATTACTTTGAGACAGGACAGTTTAGCCTTTCGAGGCGGTCAATGTGAATTTTCATCTTAAGTAGATAAGATGAAACAGATTGGTTGTCGTCCATACGACATGCATGGAGCGCTCGAACCGTTTCGAAGCGCTCAACCCTCGCTTGCTGTTGGAACGTTTCCTTCAGTTGGGTTATCATGTCAAAAGCTCCGTGATGCTCATACTCCTTCTAGAGATCCGAGTCATGCTTGCCAACATAAGGCAAGACGCCTGGACAGAGTCCTCAGTGTACTTTATCCATCATTATAGGCCTCCTCATCATCCTCACTAGGTTGATCGGGGACAGGGTCGTCTAAAACATATGATCGTTTCTCTTGCTTGAGAATGATTCTCAAGTTTCGATACCAATCGATAAAATTGTTATGATTTAGAAGTTCCTTTTGGAGAATCACTCGTAAAGATTGGGCGGACGTGGATGAATTATCATGATTATCATAATTATTGGTGGCCATCTACAAAATTTAACAAAGATCAATTTTAGTACTTTCGATATTATTGTTTTAATAATTAATACCAATTAAGGTCATTTTCATATTAAAATCTAGAACCCAACATTACATTTAAATAGTGGTTAGGTGACCTTTATCCCACGATTTAAATTAATAAGGTGGTCAACGATTGACGATTGCAAGCATTTGCAACTTCTAGAGGTATGGGATCGAATTGAAACATCATATGTAAAGTCGGCATGTTAATCCCATCAACACCATTTGGAAACCATATCGTAGGTGATCCATTTGCCATCACAAGTGTGGACCATAGGACATTCCTAAGGGACAAAACACATCACAAAAGTTCCATGAACCTCCCACTTGAAACCACATCCAAATGCTCCATATTTCTTGTGTCTTCCCTTTGTGGTTCTAACACGTACATCTTCATATTACAAGACATTATGTCCTAATACAAGATTTCTAGTAATATGAAAAGTACCTAATCTACTTATTACAGCCCAATAATAAATAAATTACACTTTAAACCAAGCACAAATAATAGATTATACAACCCAATTGAATGAATAAATAGAACCATTACAAACATGCAAACAACACAAGGTCAAGGGCTAGGTTATGCACCATAATGAACAATGATCATATCATCCAAACCATCAATGAATCCCCACTTAAAACCCACGAAATTTCAGCCAACATAAACTGAAATTTCAGGTTTTATCTTGCCCAAACAAACAACAAATATAACATACATGTCTTTCAAAGTTTAATCACAAGCATGTGTGATATAACTTTGAAAGTTGGGGATTCATAAAACATGAACATAGCAGCCCCTAAAAGGGGTTTCAATGTCCCATAAAACGAATATAACAAGGACAAAACAAGCTAGGTATCCACATAACCGGCTCTAGATGCCAATGTTGGGGTTTGTTAGAACAAGATACATAGTTTAATCATTTAAACTTTGTAAAAACGCAGCGGAAACAACTTTATAACATAGTTAATGAACTGAAAAATTCGGGTTTCATCTTGATATAATAAAATCACAAACAAACTCAAGAACAAAGGACCTTTATATGTGAATAAAGCTAGCTATGTAAACACGAAACAAACATTATGGACAGCCATAATGAGGCTGCCATAAACTACCTTTTCAGCAGCAAAAGAGTAGTGATTGAAGAGGATGTGCTCCAAGAAAACGACTAAGGCACCAAAGGAGGTCCTCTCAAGCTTGCATACCCCAAGCTATATGACAAACACCTTCTTGCTAGGATTTGAACACCCAAAAACGAAAGAAGAGCTGTTGGATACTCTTTCAGCCGCAAGCTTCTTCAACAACAAGAGAGAAAACCCTTTCTTTCTTGTGTTCTTGCATGTAAGAGAGAGAAAGAGATGGAGTGAATGTCTTATGCTTATTGTGTTTTTCCAAGACACCTAATAAAACCAAGAAGAGGCACAACCACAAGGGGCGGCCGATTCCTTCTTTCACATTGGTTTTCCCCCCAAAAATTAAAAAAAACACAATAAAACATATTAACAAGTCACTTATATAAGTTATACATATAATTAACCTTTTAATTGTATAACTCACACACACACTTTCTTATTATTTGATGTTATTTAAGTAACTTAAATAACATCACAAACAATATCTATAAACAAAATATCCATATAAATTGTTCAATCTCATATGCAACTTATTTAGAAAACCCATTTTCTAAATTGGTGTATTTTATTTATTGTATGATCATATCATCAATTAAATAGTATTTGGTGTTTGCTAAGCTTGTTATTGGGTATGACCCGACTTGGATCATAATGTACTAACCACATCAATGTTCTATGTGTCTTGGGCATAAAGAATTCAACATTATGTGCAATGATTTACTAGCTGTAAGCATCTGGAGAACAGGGCCATACAAGTTGGTATCAGAGCCAAAGTTTAAGTGAAATGGGTAAATTTTAAAAGTAAACCTTAACTTAAACTGATAATGGGAAGGAAGGGAATGGGATGCCAATCTAAGTAGTTGCGTGCTATTAGGTATTTTCGTAAAGATAACTGGTTTTATGTGTGCATGGTATGTGGTTATGTGTTGTATGTAGATTTAAATACTGATGTAGTCAGGACACGTAATGCTTGGGGTACGAAGAGTAAAGTAAGTGCCTAATCACAACTGGCCACTGTAAGTAGGGACTTACTATACTTGCCATAAACTGAGCCGTTTCCTTGAATGACCATATTAGTGTTTAAATCTTTCAGTGTGAGTTAGAGGATGGCCGGTGGTAGATCATCTAAAGCTTCATGTGGTGGTGGACATGGTGCTGAACCACGGGTTATGAGGGGAAGGCCTATGGCCAAAAAAGTGGTCCATGAAGAACCAGAGACCCCTCATCCGGAGGGTGGCGATGAGAGCGCCAACCTGAGAGCTTCAGTAAAGGAGGCTGTGGTTCACCAGGTCATGCAGATGATTCTACCGTCTGTGGTGACCGAAGTGATCAAGGCAGTAAGGGATAAGGAAAGAAAGGAGAGGAACAGGTCCTCGGGAGGACGAGAACAACCAGAGCCGGAAATGGTTCTCTCTAATGATGAGGAGGAAGAAGAAGAGGAGCCTGCGTCGGAGGCGATCCGAGGCTATAACTATGGGGCGTTTATGAGATGCAAGCCCCCTAATTTCGACGGAAACAGCACTGATGCTGCTGCTGCTCACTGGTGGGTGAGGGAAATGGAGGCTGTTCTTGATATCAGCGAGTGCCGTGAAGATCAAAAGGTGAAGTTCGCCACCCACTCTTTTGTGGACTCAGCTCTATGCTGGTGGGACAATATTGTCCAAGCTGAAGGCAGCAGGGCATTGGAAAAATGAGATGGTCCGAACTGAAGAAGTTGGTGATCAAGGAGTTTTGTCCCCACCGGGAAATGGACAAGGTTGAAAGGGAGTTTTTGCAATTTGAGGCGGGAATGATGACACACCAAGAGTACACCACAAAGTTCAATGAAATGGCACGTCTGGTTTCAGATTTAAATACTGATTTAAATACTGATGTAAATACTGATGTAGTCAGGACACGTTTCAGATCAGGTGACACCTCTATTTCGGAAGGTAAAGAGGTATATTCAGGGTTTTCCAACAGATATTCACAGGCACATGATCGCCACCCGACCAAGCACGTTTAGGTCAGCGGTGGATTTAGCGGGAAGATTTTATGATGAGAGGACTGTGGTGGTGGTGACTGAAGGTAGTCGAAAGGGTGGAGGTGATAGAAACTAGAATGGGAAGAGGTTTGGTCGGGGTGGTGCCTCGACGAGTAACAAGAAGGCTCGAGTGGATGACCGCCGTGTGGTCACATAAAGTGCGGAGTGTGGCAAGTGTGGGAAGGAGCACGATGGCGAGTGTAGATGGGGGTCAAATGTTTGTTTCAAGTGTGGGAAGCCTAGTCATATGGCTAGAGACTATGGAGGTGTGAAGTGTTTCAACTGCGGGGGAAGTGGTCATATGAGCAGGGAGTGTAAGAAGCCAAGAGTTTAGGGTTCTGGGGCGAAGAAAACTGGAAGTGAAAGACCAAGGGCGAGCGCCAGGGCATTCACCATGACACAGGAGGAGGGTAGGACAGACCCTGACGTTGTGTCCGGTACGTTTCTAGTAAACCAAACTTTAGCTTCCGTGTTATTTGATTCGGGTTCCAGTAAAAGTTTTATTTCCGTTGCTTTCTGTGCTAAACTGCCTGTTAGTAGTAGACGTGTTGATATGCCCTTCGATGTAGAAACTACCATAGGAAGTCTACTAGAATCTCTGAGATGATAGAGGGTTGTGATGTGGAACTAGAGGGTCATAAATTTCCGGTTAGACCCTTCGTGATGACCTTAGGTGGTTTCGATTTGGTTCTTGGGATGGATTGGTTAGCATACTTTGAGGCGAACATTGTGTCTCGAAAGAAGATGATTCGTTTGACAACACCTGACTGTAGTTCGGTTACGGTTTATGGTGATCGGGTGACTACGATTCCGAAGGTAATTTCAATGGCGGTGGCGGGAAAGTGTATGGGACGTGGATGTAGTGCCTACTTGGCCTATGTAAAGGATATGGATACGCTAACACCACAACTATCTGATGTACCCGTTGTGTGTGACTTTCTAGACGTATTCCCGGAAGACTTATCAAGAGTGCCACCTGACCGTGAGATCGAGTTAGATTGACTTGATACTGGGTGCCCAACCCATTGCCAAGGCACCATATCGTTTGGCTCCGACAGAGATGAAAGAGCTGATGGAGTAGTTTCAAGAGCTTCTTGATAAGAGGTTCATTAGACTGAGTATCTCTTCTTGGGGTACTCCGGTCCCATTTGTAAAGAAGAAGGACGGTAGTATGAGGATGTGCATTGACTACCGCGAGCTGAATAAGTTGACAGTGAATAACCGCTACCCCTTACCGAGAATAGATGATTTGTTCGATCAGCTTCAAGGTGCTAGTTGGTTTTTGTTAGGATCAGTGATCTATGTTTGATTAATAGAGCGGATTGCAGCGGAAATCGAACAATGAATTAGACGGTTCGCAAGAACACAATTGATATTCGATGCAAAAGTAAACGGTTATAGAGAGAGAACTCTGCAAAAGGAATATTTCATTCAATGCTTTCGTGGTGGCTAAAATGTCACACTTTACAATTAGGTCAACATTCCTTATATAGGATATGAGACGTCTGCTGATGTCACTTGATAGTGACTTCTAACAGAATTATTCAAACTACTGAAACTATGCAAACTACTGAGAATGTTCTCAACTACTGATTACATCTCAGAGAATGCTTAAGTACAAAAACATAAAACTACTGAAACTAAACTACTAAAAAGTAAATTACAAAGACTGAAAGGAAACCATCACAACTATTGAAGTTGATAACTTCAGCTGTTGTGACAACTACTGATCACTTTGTTCTTCAGTCTTTGTCTTCAGTCTTTGTTCTTCAGACTTTGTTCATCAGACTTTTACTTTCAGACTTTGTCTTCAGCTGATAGATTCAGACTTTGTCTTCAGCTGATAGCTTCAGACTTTATCTTCAGTACTTTACTTTCAGACTTTGTCTTCAGTTCTTTACTTTAAGACTTTGTCTTCAGTAGTAGTCTTCAGTTCTTGTCTTCAGACTTTGTCTTCAGACCTTGTAATCAGCTGATGTCTTCAGCTGTTGTGATCTTCTTTAGCAGTTGTAATGTCTTGGGACTTAGAGGTTTTTCTGATCAGGCTCATAGTTCTTTTGGTCCAACAAACTCCCCCTGAACCAATGCAGCCAAAACCTCTAAACTTATTGATGATCCCACTTATTCTTGGCAAAAACACCCTCTTGATCAGCTTCAGAGGTAATCAGTTAAGCACAGTTAGGAAAAGGTTTCTAATCATTTGATTGGCTAAGTATGGAAGGGAACTCTGTTTTGGGGAAACTGAACACAGAGTCTTATCCCAACCATGAACCTAATTCTCATGAATGAGTCTATAAGACTCACTAGCATAGGCCTCAAGGAAACAACTTGTTTCTCCTTGGTGAGTTCTTCTACTTCTCCTTCAAAGAAGAACTCTGGGCCATAATACTCAGACAGGTATCTCACTGTCTTTCCATTTTTCAACTCCACAGTTGTTATCTCTCTATAAGCAAATTTATTAGGGTGAGAGCCTTCAAGCAACAACTGGAGTTCACTCTTCTGAAGATCTTCAAGTCTTTTGTATAACAGCCCCTTCTTGATCATTTTGTTCTTAAGAATAGATTGAAGGGTTGCCTTGGAGTTGTGAGCTCTCTTGAATCTTCAATGATTTCCCAGGGTGAGACTACCATAGCCAATGTAATTGCAGCATTCAAGGTCTTCTTCACTCGGCTATAATATCTACTTGGTATATTCTTCTTATGAATTCTAGAACTTACCCTGGGGTCTGGCCAAATCCGCACTCTTTCCTTTTGATGTTAAAAAGTATGTCTAAGAGTGTACAGCCTCAGAGCCTGTTTCTTCATTTCTTGAATGGATGAGGACTGAGGAAATCCTTGTCAACCATCTTGAGAAACTGCTCATCGTGCTGCTTCTGCTGTTCTGCTTCTTCAATCTTTATCTTCACCATCCGCATTTGCAAGTTAGGTGTAATCACTTGTTGACTTCTGTGCTTAGGTGTTTTAAGGTTGAGAACAGTAGAGATTGGTAGACAATCTTCATCATCATCCTCTTCTTCATCTTCTTCTACCCACAACACCCTCCTCCTCCTTCTGGGTGTATCACTGGGTAAGGTTTGAGGTGGTTTTTGGGGTAAAGGGATTGGTTTTGAGGGTTGAGTTGTGGGTGTCTTTGGTTTAGGGATAGATTTGGGAGATTTTAGAGATAAGGGTTGTTTTGAGTGGGAATGTGAGAAGACAGACTTAGCATTTTGGTGGTGGTTTGGCTTTGGAGAGCTTTGCCATTCAGTTCTCTTTCCTGCACCTATTTCATCCAGTGCTTCTATTATCAACCCTTTATTATAGCCTCCAGTAGAGCAGATTTTCTTCGTTATGTCCAAAATACTTTCTCTGGACCAGGCCTTTATCTCTATCAATGATCTTCCAAGGTATTTGGCAATGAATCTGATCATTATCTCCAATCTTTCCCTTTCCAACATAGTATAACCAGCCCATCTTGCCTGAATCTCTTCTATTTCTAGCCTTCTGATCTCAAGTCTAATGTGGCTGTGTCATGACCTTGTCGAAAGAGCTGATCTATAATTTTATCCATGGATCTGCTGTGAGCTTCATCAGCATCTTTGACAAGATCTTCTAAGGATTTATCTTCATCAGCTTTTGACTCAGCACTCTTCTTTCTTTTATATGTGATCAGCTGTTCTGAGATCAGTTCTTTCTCTTCACCTCCTTCTCTTTTGTAGGTTCTTTCTCATCATCAACTCTTTTTCTTTTCTTTTCTTTCACTGCCTTAGACTTGGAAGTCTCCCCTTTTTGGTTGCATTGGGATCAGGGGCTTGAAAGGCAGAAAGAGATTTGTGAAGAGCATCATCAATGAGGATTTGTAGATTTGAGGAGATCCTCTCATTTATGGCTTTATGGACAATCTCAGTAATGATTGGAGTGATGAGAGGTAAGGACTTTTGAAAGATAGCAACCAACTGCTCAGAGGGGTTTTGTCCCTGAGAGGTGGTGCCAAAGGCAGAGGCTGGTGGCATAGTTATATGTGTAGGGGAAGTGTTTGGGGAACCTTCAATTGAAGGTGCCATCTGTGTGGTAATAGGGGTAGATGGACTTTGATCCTGAGACATTTTGGCAAGCAGCTCATTGAGTCTGCTCACCTCATTCTCTAGGATGGTATTTTGGGCTAAAACATCATAGAAGAAGCCCAGGTCATCATCAGTGTTTGCTGAATCACCTGACCTCCTGATGGAATCAGGATGAACATGCACTGAGTGTAGATCAGTAGATGCATGTGCCCCTTCTACTTGGTACTGGGACTTCCTGCCCCAGGACTATGTCCTTCATTGGTAGTTGCCTCTGGTGAGGTTTTATGGATGTTACCAACTTCAACCTGATCATATGCTAAAGCAGGAGAAGTGGCAGCCTCACTAGATGTTCTAACCTCCATTTCTACACTTGGAGATGGAATATTGTAACCCCTGTGCTGTGGGTCATCAGAAGCATTTTGGTCCTCCCCCTCAGTGGTTGACGTATTCCCAGTATTAAGTGGTTTCTGGGGAGGGGGGTGAGGAATGCAACTGAGTCAGCACTTTAGCAACAATCAGTGTTGGGCTTTGAGGGGCGGTTGCATGTGGAGATTGGTCCGAAGCAGATTGCACCCAGGGTGAGAGGTGCACTTAAATGGTAACCCTCTCAAGTGAGATAGGTTCCAGTATGTTGGATCCCCAATTGTGGTTGCAACAGGATCCTGTTGAGAGGATACCTGTGCGGATTCAGCAGGTTGAGTCTTGGACATAACTGGGGGGTTAGAACCAGTATGTATTCCTGTGTTTGTGGTACAGGGGCATCCACAGGGGACTCATCTCCCTGAGTAGCCTTTTTGGGCTTTTTGGATTTGGGTTTCGTGGGGACTTTGTCGCTCAAGGATATAATACAATACCTGTTGCCATCGGGAAGACATCTGATCCCAAGAAGATATCTTAGAAGCTAGGCAGACATTCACCATATGAAAGATAAGTCTTTTGGCATCGGGAAGTGCTTCTTGAGGATGGTTGTAGCACTTAGGTCGCTTCATACCCGTTATTTATGAAAGACATATCAGTGGTGCCTTTCGGGTATTCTTTTGGAAAGGTGCCAATCATGCAAATTTAGGGTTTTGCGAATGATGTCGGGGGTGATGAGCACCTGTGTCTGGTTGACCATGACTGGAGAATGATTTGGCTCGCATTCTCACCAGTGGTTACAGAGACGTTGGTCAGAACTGGGATAAGGAATCAGGATATATGGTAGGATTCAGAAGAAAGGCTGTTCGGTATGGGGAATCCACCATAAGATCGATGGCAGTGTCCAACTTGTTCCAGAAGGCCTATTTCGAAAGGTAGGCAACACAGTTGTGTCGGGGTTTGAGTTGCATGGTCGCCATTGTTGAGAGAGAGAAGGTTTGAAAACGGCTAATGAAATGTTTGGCTATAAGTACAAGTAATTATAGGTAAGAAAAAGTCTGAAAAGAAAACGACTGAAAGTATTGGTATTATCAACAGTTGTATAAAAACAACTGAAGACTTGGTTTTAACTATCAGACGTTTGAAAACAACTGAAGACATGGTTTTGTTATTAGCTATTTAAGGTGAACCAACTGTTTGTGGAAACAACCGAACAGAAAATTCTCATCAGCAGTTTTCGTCAATTCTTAGCTTTTTAGCTGTTTCATACTCTCCTCAACACTTACTCATCAGTCTTTTTAGTTGTTTTTAGTTGTTTCATAGGACATCAATACTTATCTGTTTTTACTGACATCAGTAGTTGTAACTACATCAGTAGTTTGTAACAGAATCAGTTCATATTGTGACATGTTTACTAATGATCATCAGTACTTGTTTACTAAGATCATCAGTAGTTGTCACTTATTCTAGCTGCAGCATACCAAGCCTTAACACAAGGTTTTGGAAACATGAACTATCCAAAGGCTTAGTAAATATATCTGCAAGCTCATCAGCACTAGGCACAAACTTTGGATCAATCAGACGTGTTTCAAAACAATCCCTAATAAAATGGTGTCTGATCTCTATATGTTTGGTCCTAGAGTGCTGGACTGGATTCTTGACAATGCACAGAGCTGAAGCACTATCCATTAATAATGGAGTCTTAGTCTCTGTAATGCCATAATCCAGTAATTGGTTCTGAAGCCAGAGTACCTGAGATGTACAACTTGCAGCAGCAATGTACTCGGCTTCAGCAGTGGATGTAGCAACAGATGTTTGTTTCTTACTCTGCCAAGAATCAAACAGTTGCCTAGGAATTGACATCCACTAGAAGTTGACTTTCAGGTTAACTTACACCCTGCATAGTCACTATCAGAAAAAGCAACTAGTTTGCAAGAGTGTCCAGTGGAATACCAAAGACCTAGAAATTGTGTACCTTGCAGATATCTAAAGATCCTCTTGACTGCAATCAAATGAGATTCTTTAGGAGCAGCCTGAAATCTAGCACAAACACAAGTTGCAAACATGATATCTGGTCTAGAAGCTGTTAAGTACATCAAGGACCCAATCATGCATCTGTAAAGCGTTTCGTCAACAACTTTACCTTTCTGATTTGCATCCAGTTGTGTGGTGTTGCACATGGGAGTAGAACAGGCTTACAGTTTTGTAAATCAAACTTATTCAAAAGATCTTTTGTATATTTTGACTGATGAATAAAGGTTCCATCAGCCTTTTGTTTGATTTGCAAGCCTAGAAAGAACTGTAATTCTCCCATTGCACTCATTTCAAACTTTTGTTTCATTAAACTTGTAAAATCATCACACAACTGGGGATCAGAGGATGCAAAAATTATATCATCAACATAAATTTGAACAAGTAGCTTATGCTGATCCACTTTCTTAATAAACAAAGTTTTATCAATGGAGCCTCTAGTGAAATTATTTTTAAGAAGAAAATTTGAAAGTGTTTCATACCAGGCTCTAGAAGCTTGCTTCAACCCATAAAGAGTCTTATCAAGTTTATACACCCAATCAGGATGTTTATTGTCCTCAAAACCTGGTGGTTGACACACATAAACCTCTTCTTTTATTTTACCATATAAAAATGCACTTTTGACATCCATTTGAAAAACTTTAAGATTATGGAATGCAGAATAGGCTAAGAACAATCTAAATGCCTCTAGTCTGGCTACAGGGGCAAAGGTTTCATCATAATCAATACCTTCTTCTTGTCAAAACCCTTGTACAACCAGTCTAGCCTTGTTCTTGACAAGAAGCCCATTTTCATCAGTTTTATTCCTAAACACCCATTTATTGCACACTTACCTGGGGGTAGAGGAACCAGTTCCCACACTTGCTACTTTTTGAACTGAAGTAGCTCAAGCTGCATGGCTTCAACCCATCCATTGTCTCTCAAACCAACATGATAGTTCTTTGGCTCTAGCTGACTTATGAAGAGAGCATAGAAGTAGAAGTTGGATAATTGACTTTTGGTTGAGACACCAGCATTGATATCACCAATTATTTGAGACATGGGGTGATTCTTCAGCTCTTGGTACACTACAAGATCAGTGCAAGTGTTTGTAGCAGGTTCAGCAACAACAGATGTTGATCCAGACTCTTGAAACCAAGTATGACATGGCAAGTTAAATGATGTAGAGGAGTCAGAAATCTCATCAGCATTTGTTGTGGATGGAGCTACTGAGGCTATAGGAACATCAAGTTTAGCAAACTCAGGCAGTTGATCACTAAACTTGAAAAGGTGAGTACTAATATCATCATCATCTTCAGTACCACCAGGTGGAAGACGTGCTGCAGAAGATGATTTGTCCACATGATCTGCAACAGCTGGAGGTTGATAAGGAACATATTGCAGTATGTCCAGATCAAACAACTCCACAGGGTTTTGTGGAATTTTATCCTTAGGGATTCATTGAATTTCACATGCAAGGTTTCTTCAACTATCTTTGTTCTGCAGTTGAAGACCCTGTAAGCCTTGCATGTGGATTAATAACCTACAAAATACCCTGCATCCACCTTAGGATCAAATTTGTGGAGTTAATCCTTTGTGTTGAGAATAAAACAAGGACACCCAAAGGCTTTGAAGAAAGAAATTAGAGGAGCCAAATGATGTAGAACTTCATATGGAGTCTTCATCAACCTCTGATTTACTATAACTCTATTCTGCACATAGCAAGCTGTGTTGATAGCTTCAGCCCAAAAGGTCAATGGCAAACCAGAGTCAGCCAACATAGACCTTGCAGCTTCAGTTAGGGTCCTGTTCTTTCTCTCCACTACTCCATTTTTTTCTAGAGTCCTTGGGATGCTAAACTGCATCTTGATTCATTTTGATAGATAAAAATCATCAAGTGTATGGTTTCTGAATTCAGTTCCATTATCACTTCTTATACACTTGACTGATAGGGAATACTACTTCTCAACATACAACACAAAGTTTATAATCTTCTGAGCAACCTCATCCTTTGAATGCAAGAAGAAAGTCCATACAAATCTGGAGTAATCATCCATAATTACCGGACAATATTTCTTCTTTGCCATGCTCATCACTCTCACATGACCAAATAGATCCATGTGCAGTAACTGCAAGCAGGCAGTGGACTTAGGTTCTTCAATAGGAGGAAATGAAACTTTGTGTTGTTTTCCTTTCAAACAAGCAGTGCAGGTTTCATCACAATGTAACTCCTTTATTGGTAGACCTCTCACTAAACCATTGTGGATCAGCTGATTCATGTTTTTGAGATTAGCATGACCCAACCTTCTATGCCATAGTTTAGATTCCTTAGAAGAGGCTTTGGAGAACAGGCAAGGATGAACCTTCAAATCAATCTTTTTTGACAAATTCAAGGCATACACTCTTCCAATCCTGTTGGCCTTTAGGAGAGTATGTTTATCCAATACCTTGTCAATCAGCCTCAAAACTTGGGAAGACGGAATCCTGCAGTTCTGGCTTGTAAAAAGTGCAACATGCCCTTTATCACACATCTGACTGACACTCAGCAGATTATACTTGAGATTCTCCACATGATTAACATCATCAAACCTGATTTGTCCACTAGACACATATCCTTTCCCGATGATGTAACCCTTAGCATCATTACCAAATGAAACAAATCCCTTCTTTCCTTGAGAGTAGTCATTAAGAAGAGAACTGCTCCCAGTCATATGCATAGATCCTCCACTTTCTACATACCAGATGCTCCTTTGGCATGCTAAAGAACCCTGCATTCATCATAAAGAACTAGTTAGGTTTTGAGACCCAAACCTTTTTGGTTTTGGGTCTGTTTTCATCAAAAGATTAAACCATAACTTGTTTCTTATGATTAACAGCTGATGAAGAAGGAGATGGTGCTGAAATGGATTCCTTCGATTTGGGCTTGGAATGCCTTTTCAGTGGTTTGATCACAGGTGCATCTAGTTGGTTAACTCTCCCCAACAAATGTTGAACCATCATAACAAGTGGTGTCTGATTTGTAGCCAAAGCTTTCAGCTCTTGTGACATATCAGTACTTGTGTTTGATGAGTTCCTGTGACCCACCATTTCCTCCTTAAAGTTCACAGACTTAGTCTGATGTTTATCATGAGTAGCACTATCAGCTGTTTTATGATAAACCTTATCCTTCTTTTTGGTTTGAATGAAGGCTTGGGTTTATCACAATGGGATAACTTTGGTACAAACTTGGTCTCAAACTCATTTTTCATTTCATCCATCTGAATTTTAATGAGCTTATCTCTGTTGAGTTTGGAACCCTTTATGTACCAACATTCATTAGAAAGATGATTGAATTTACCACATATTTCACATGGCTTATTCTTCATCTTGGATTGATCAACTGCTGATGTGCAAACTACCAAAGGTGTGCTCTTCAGTACTTTCCTCCTTTCAATATTTTTGCTTAGTAGTGAAGGATCTGTAACAACTGAAGACTTGTTCTTCAGCTATTCTCTATCAGCAGTTGTTTATCCTTTTATTTCAGCTGATTTGAAATACTTTTCAGTTGTTGTAACTTGCGCTTCAGTACTTGAGGTACTTTGAGGGACAACATGTGAAGTACTCAGCTTCATGTGCTTATCAATGGTTAACCCATCAACCAATTGATTTGTTGAGGTATCAACACTAATTTCATCTTGTGATTTTGGGTGATCACTTGAGGATGATGCACATGATGATGTGGTTTGGAAATTACTTTCACCTTCAGATTTTACTATTGGTTTTGGAGTAAAATCTGTAGGTGGTGCAATGTGGTTGTAACCTATTCCAAACTTCACATTCGAAGCAGATTGCTTGCTGGGCAGTATTTCAAATCCCTTGCCGGATGATACCCAGCGGTCACACTCAACTTGGGTAACTGCATGTTTTTCTTTGAGATCTCTATGGTTCTCAAGGATGACCTCTAGCTTAGCCTTTTCATCATTTAATTAGCATTAAGCTTATAAATCTCATCCTCTTTATCCTTAAGGACAGACTCATACTCAGCTTTTCTTTTGGAAATAGTTTGCTCAAGCTCTAGATTTTGATTAATTAAAGCTACATTTGCCTCTCTAATAGAGATAAATGGAGCTATGCAAGATTTAGAACATAGCTTGGCCTTTGCCTCAGAGGATACCTAGGTTACCTGTGAAGAAGATGAATTGGAGCATGAACTCTCAGTAGACTCCAGGGCCATGAGAACAAGATTCCCAAAAGGATGTTCACCACCATGCTGACCATCACTAGCAAATAAATGCTCATTGCCAGAGAGATCATCTGGTAAACTGCTCCAGTCAACAACACCAGGGGTGAAGAAGCTGTGATGAGGTTGTGATTGAGATGGTAGAGGCTCAGGTAATGCTTGAGGTTGTGGTGCAATTGGAACTTGAACTGGATTTGGATGTGGCATGTAATAGCAGGGATATGGATATGGCATTGGACCCTGAGGGACAAAATATACAGGATGTTTGAGTGATGACCTGAACTAGCAGGATGTTGCCCTTTGTTTTGTGGACTATTACTTGGAAAAGTCACAAAGGGTGCAGAGGAGTTAGATCCAGTTGATCTACACTCTCTTGCAAAGTGCCCAAGCCTGTGGCATTTATGACACCTCAACTTACTCTTGTCAAAACCAACTTTGGTTTTGCCAGACAGTCCTTGAAATTTCCTACCAGTTCTCTTGTAGAATTTTTGAGATCTGATATTAATCAACGCCATTCGGCTTAGAATATCCATCTCTTCTAAATCATCATCAGCTATACCGTTCAAAGCATCCATGATGAAGCACAAATTGTCACTATTACAGCCTGACTGACTATCAACACTAACAAATGCATGATCGGAACTGTTTGAAGAGAAATCTATATGCTCATCATAATTGCTTTCTGATGCAGCATATTCTGACTCATGACCAACCAAGGCAGTGTTCCCTGGTACAAAGTCATTAGTGAGCTTTCCTGATGATGCCAGTTTCCTTTTCCAGCTCTATCTCTCTTTCAAATGTAAGCAGTTTCCCATGGAGTTGGGTGAGAGATAGGCTATCCAGATTTGCACTGGAGCGTAGGACAATGGTGTATGTGTCCCATCTCTCAGGCAATGATCTGTTTAATCTGTTGTTCATCTGGCTATTAGTGTATTCATGTTTGACCATTTTCATCTCATAGATCAAACAGGGAAAACGCTCAAACTGTTGAGACAGTGTCTCACCCTTCCTATGAGAGAATGTCTCATATTGTTGGGCAAGGATTTCTCTGTTGTTTGCTAAGACCTCATCTGTTCCACCAAATTGTTCCATCAATGCATTTCAGAGGTCATGAGCAGTTTCATGATGCATAAGCCCAGAATAGATTTCATTAGGCAAAGCCATGGCCAGAATACCATGCGCTTTAGCATCAATTTCAAACAGTTTTCGATCCTCATCAGAGTATTGTTCCTTCTTCTTCGGAACCATTTGGTTGGTTTCCGGATTGTTCACCATAGGCTTGTGTGGACCATGTACCACAGATGTCCAACAGCCTGAACTGTTAACAGACAGGTGATGAAGCATTCTTCGTTGCCATATGTTATACTCAGTCCTAACCAGCATCGGAGGCTTGGTTGAGGAACCGGTATTGTGAGGGTCATTAGAAGGAGTACTCATTCTCAGATTCAACCAAATTCAATTAAGTTTTAACTGATTCAGTGCATAACACAACAAACTCAATATGAACCAAGAGAAAACTCAATGTAAATAAACGAAAGCAGCAGAAATTCAACGATCTGTAACCAATTCTTGCAAATATGCTAATTCAATCAAACTTAGATAACGAAACAGTAGTTTCAATGATCAATTGTTAGATCGATCAATCATTAACCTTCTCTGATACCATTTGTTGGATCAGTGATCTAAGTTTGATTAATTAGAGTGGATTGCAGCGGAAATCGAACAATGAATTAGACAATTCGCAAGAACACAATTGATATTCGATGCAAAAGTAAACGGTTATAGAGAGAGAATTCTGCAAAAGGAATATTTCATTCAATGCTTTCGTGGTGGCTAAAATGTCACACTTTACAATTAGGTCAACATTCCTTATATAGGATATGTGATGTCTGCTGATGTCACTTGATAGTGACTTCTAACAGAATTATTCAAACTACTAAAACTATGCAAACTACTAAGAATGTTCTCAACTACTGATTACATCTCAGAGAATGCTTAAGTACAAAAACATAAAACTATTAAAACTAAACTACTGAAAAGTAAATTACAAGTACTGAAAGGAAACCATCACAACTATTGAAGTTGATAACTTCAGCTGTTGTGACAACTTCTGATCACTTTGGTCTTCAGTCTTTGTCTTTAGTCTTTGTTCTTCAGACTTTGTTCCTCAGACTTTTACTTTCAGACTTTGTCTTCAGCTGATAGCTTCAGACTTTGTCTTCAGTACTTTACTTTCAGACTTTGTCTTCAGTTGATAGCTTCAGACCTTATCTTCAGTTCTTTACTTTCAGACTTTGTCTTCAGTAGTAGTCTTTAGTTCTTGTCTTCAGACTTTGTCTTCAGACCTTGTAATCAGCTGATGTCTTCAGCTCTTGTGATCTTCTTCAGCAGTTCTAATGTCTGTGGGACTTAGAGGTTTTTCTGATCAGGCTCATTGGTTCTTTCAAGGATCGACCTTCGATTGGGCTATCATCAGCTTAAAGTGAAGGAGTCGGATATCCCTAAAACAGCATTTCGCACGTGCTACGGTCACTACGAGTTTCTTGTCATGTCCTTTGGTTAGACCAACGCGCCAGCTGCTTTTATGGATCTGATGAACCATGTGTGTCGGCCTATGTTTGATAAATCAGTGATTGTGTTCATCGATGATATCCTGATTTATTCGAAGAGTGAGATTGAGCATGCCAGTCACATTCGGGAGGTTCTGGAGACGTTGAGGAGGGAGAAGTTGTATGCAAAATCTCCAAGTGCACGTTCTGGTTGCGTGAAGTTCAGTTGTTGGGTCATGTGGTGAATCCCAAGGGGATTATGGTGGACCCAGCAAAGGTGAAGGCGGTTATGCAATGGAAGTCACCAAAGATGCCATCCGAGATTCGTAGTTTCTTGGGTTTGGCGGGCTACTATAGAAGATTCATTCAAGACTTTTCCAAGATCGCTTCTCTGCTAACCAGTTGACCCGAAAAGATGTGAAGTTCGTATGGGGTTAAGCTCAAGAGAAGGCGTTTGAAGAATTGAAGGCGATAGGAGCAAAGATTTGGTGGTTTATTCTGATGCTTCTTACTCGGGGTTAGGGTGTGTGTTAATGTAGAGAGGGAAGGTTATAGCCTATGCGTCCTGACAATTGAAGGTTCGTGAGGTCAACTACCCTACTCATGACTTGGAGCTAGCAGCCGTGGTCTTTGCACTAAAGATTTGGAGGCACTATCTTTATGGTATGAAGTGCACCAATTTCATTGACCACAAGAGCTTGAAGTACTTCTTCAAGCAAAACGATCTGAACATGAGGAAGAGACGGTGGTGGAACTTTTAAGGATTATGATTGCGGGATCCACTACCATCCTGGCAAGGCCAATGTGGTGGCTGATACCCTTAGCCAAAAAGAGAGGCCCAAGCCGATTCGGGTGAAAGCATATCAACTAATAATGACCTCTGATGTAATGAGCTAGTTAAAGAGTTTCAAGATGAGGCATTAAAAGAATATCATCTTAACTCTAAAAGGATGAGAGGTCTGGTGGGGAATGGGGCGAAAACACACTCGGTGTTAGAACCCGATTCGGTTATGTGGTGGATTCCTCGTTTTCGGGATCTACGAGTGAAGATATGAATGAAGCTCACAAGACTTGTTAGGATCTCAGCCCTTGGTTTAATCGATTGAACAGATATAGCAGCGGAATAGCTCAGAATTAGACAAATTCAACAAGAACAATTGATATAAAACGATAAAAGAATTTTGTTATAGAGAGAAAATATCCGACAAAAGGAATATTGCATTAGGATTGTCGGCCAAAGGCACGATTACAGGTGAGTCATCTTTCCTTATAGAAAAGAATGACGTAGGCTGATGTCACTTGAAAATGACATGTAACCGTTTTATACTACTGATGTTTAACAACTACTGAAGATGTCAACAACTGACATCTTCTTACAAATGTTCCTAAGTGTTAAACATCTCATTTACAACTACTGAAAAACATAAAACTACTGAAACTACAACAACTGAAGAACAACCTCTTCAGTTGTTTACAAGTACTGAAAAGAAAAATAAACAACTACTGAAAGGAAAAGAAAACTACTGAAGAAGAAAATCATCACAACAACTGAAGAAGCCCTCTTCAGCTGTTGTCATCAGCTGTTAACATCAGCTGATATCTTCAGTACTTGAACATCAGACTTTGTCTTTCAGCTGTTGATCTTCAGTCTTTGTCTTCAGTACTTGTTGAAGTCTTCAGACTTTAGATCTTCAGCTGTTGTCTCAGTCTTGTCTTCAGTACTTCAGACGTACTTCAGCAGTTGTATTCTTCAGACTTTGTAGAACAGCTGATCAGGTCTTCTTCAGCTGTTGTGATGTCTTGTGGGACTTAGAGGTTTCTCTGATCAGGCTCATTAGTTCTTTTGGTCCAACAAACTCCCCCTGAACCAATGCAGCCAAAACCTCTAAGTTATTTACGAGTCCCACTTATTTTGGCAGATAGATTGGTCTCTTAATCTCTTGATCAGATGAGAAGTGACCCTTTTTCAGTACCGGCCTGGGAAGAAGTCTCTGATGATCTGTTTGGCATGATATGGTTGGGAGCTCTGTATTGGGGACTTGGACACGAGCTGTTGCCCCACCACCATGAGATCTACTTCCGTGTATCAGCCTATATATTCCCTGGTGTAAGCCCTTAAAAACATGATTTGCTCATCCATTGTTAGCACCTCGGGCACACCATCAAATAATCCTTCTCGGCCATACACTTCAGATATGTACTTGGCCTGTTTTCCATTTTTGAGCTCAACCGTTGTTATTTGTCTATAAGCAAACTCATCTGGATGAGTTCCTTCTAAGAGCAGGTTGAGCTCTTCTTGTTTGAAGTTTTCAAGTCGTTTGTAACCAATCCCTTCTTTATAATTTTGTTCTCTAACATCTTTTGAGGTGGTTGTTTGGCTTCATAGGCTTTCTTGAACTCTTCAACAATTTCCCAAGGGGACACTACAAGCCCCACAGTGATGTCTTCGTCGACAACTCTCTTCACTTGGCCCTTGTATCTGAAGGAATTTCTTTCTTGACAATCCGGTGTGGCCACCCTAGGATCAGGCCATATCCTTACTCTTCCCTTTGGTATTGAAAGGTATTAGCAAGGTGTACAATCTTAATACTTCTTTCTTCATGCTGATCATTGAAGAGGATGTAGCATATGCTTTGTCAATGCTTTTCAGCATTTCCTCATCATGTTTTTGCATCTGTTCCTCTTCAATCTTTATCATTACATCATGCATTTGAGAAGCAGGAGTGATGGACATTGGTTTAGCCTTGGCAAAGTAATGACTGCAGAGAGTGGCAGTCTGTCTTCATCCTCCTCTTCATCTTCATCAGGCCTCAGTACCTTTCTTTTCTTTGGCTAGGTACATCACTGGCAATGGGTTTTTGAGGTAAAGGATTTGGTTTTGTGGGTTGGATGGTTGGTTTAGAGGGTAAAGGAGTTGTTTTAGTGGGTGTGGAGATAGTGATTTTGAGGATTGAGGTTCAGACTGTTTTAGCATTTTGGCTGTAAGGGAGGCTTTGGTAAATTTTGTCAGTTCTTTTCGATTCCCAACCCCAGCTTCATTCAATACCTCAATCACTAGACCTTTGGAGTATTCTTCAGACGAACAATCTTGGTGGTTATTGCCAAGATGTTGTCCCTGGTCCAAGCCCTTATTTCCATTAGAGATCTTCCCAGGTATTAGCTATAAATCTGATCATTATTTCCAGCCTTTCTCTTTCTAAGGCATCATAGCTAGCCCATCTGGAATTGATCTCCTCTGTTTCCATCCTTCTGATCTCGGAGTCTAGTTGTTTGATGTCAAAACCCTGCCTATACAACTGCTCAATGATTTTATCCATTGAACGGTTATGGTTGGCGTCAGCTTCTTTCCACCATATCCTTCAGCTCCTTCTCCTTCTCAGACTCTCCTTTTCTCTTTTGATATGTGACATGAAAGTCTTTTTGACTTTCATTCACTTCAGCTCCCTTTACATTCTCCTTCTCCTTCTCATTTACAACCTCAGATTCTTTCGCCTTCTCCCCATCTATCCTCTTCCTTTTTCCTTTAACTAACTGACTCTCCCCCTTTTGGTTGCATTGGAGGCAAGGGTTTGAGCAGTAGAAAGAGATTTAGTCACCACTCCTCCACCAAGGTTGTATTATTGTAGGAAGCCTCTCATCAATGGCTTTGATCACTATATCTGTGATCATGGGAGTGATGAGAGGTAGGGAATTTTGAAGGGTAGCAACTGATTGATCAGGGTGGTTCTGTTCCTGAGAATCAGTGCCGAAAGCAGAGGCTGGTGGCTTGGAAGTATATACTGGCTCAGTGTGTAGGGGACCTTCAGAAGAAGGTGCCATCTGTGGGTGTATTGTGGTGGCAGATGGACTTGCATCCTGAGACATCTTGGCCAGCAACTCTTTGAGTCTGCTAACCTCATCCTCTAGAATGGTGTTTTGAGCAACTACATCAAAGAAGAAGCTCAGGTCATCATCAGTTGTGACTGAATCACCTGACCTCCTGACAAAGTCAGAATGAACATGCCTTGAGTGTAGATCAATTGTAGCATGTGCCCCTTGTTCTCGGTTCTGGGGACTTCCAGCCTCAGGACTATGTCCTTCATCAGCTGTTGCCACTGGTGAGGACTTAGAGATGTTACCAACTGCATCCTGGTCATTTGCTGAGTCAGAGCAGTGGCAGCCTCACCAGAAGTTCGCACCTCTTATCTACACTAGAAGATGGAACATGATAACCCCTGTGCTATGGGTTGACAGAAGCATTGTGATCCTCCCCTCAGGTGTTGAGGTTATCCCAGTAGTAATTGGTGTCTGGGTGGGGGGTGAGGAATGCAACTGCGTCAGCACTTTTGCAACAATGATAGTAGGGCTTTGAGGGGCGGTTGCATCAGGAGAGGGTGTGGAAGCAGTGTGCACCCGGGACAGGTGGTGCTCTTCAATGGTAATCCCTCAGTGAGGAGGAGGATCCCAGCATTGTGGCTTCCCTTTGAGTGGTTGCTTCAGGTTCCTTTTGAGAGGAAACCTGAGCGGCTTCAGTGGGTGGAGTCACAGTCTCTACTGGGGGGTTATTTCCAGCAGAGATAACCTGTGTTGGTGCAGCAGGAGCATCCACAGGGGACTCAATTCCTGAGTAGCTTTCTTAGGCTTCTTTTGTGGGTTTGGAGAGGACTTTGGATTTGAGGTGGAGGCTGTGGGTTCCAGCTGCGTGGGTTTGCGCAGCTTGGCAGCCTGTTTGAGAGTTTGGTCAGTGTTGTGTCGGGAGTATACCTCCGGCAATACAGCCAAAGCAGGGACTCCCAGACCAACTAGTCCCTCAGCAGAAAGCTGATTCTCTATTATGGCCATTATAAACCGAGGATATAGTATCCAACGGTTAGAAGTGGTTTTGTGGCCATATCCTTGAGTTCAAGAAAAATTATTTCAGAGAAGTTTAGTGGTTCTTGTTCAAGGATAGAGAACAATACCTGTTGCCATCTGGAAGACAGTGATCCCAAGAGGAAGTCTTCGGAGCCAGGCAAACATTTACCATATGAAATAATAATCGTTCAGCATCTGGAAAATGTTTCTTCAGGATTGTTGAAGCACTAAGATCACCCTGATATCCATGTTGTCCAAAGGAAAGATCAAGTTGGCGCTTAGGATATCCAACAGGGTAGGCAGCATCATCTAACAGTAATATTTGGCGGATGGTAGCAGTAGAGATGACCACCTTATGCGAGTTGATAGATGAATGGATAGATTCTCCAGTAACGGTCGCATTCATCCAGAACTGACGTAGCGAATCGGCATAAATGATTGGATTTAAAAGGAAAGCCGTTTTTAGTGGGGAGTGGACCATAAGATCTATAGCATTTTCAAATTTGGTCCAGAAGGGCGATTTTGTAAGGTACGCGACACAGTTGTGTCGAGGTTTGAGTTGCATGGTCGCCATTAATGAAGGTGAAAGGTTTTCAGAGCTTTTGAAAAGTTAGGTCGTGAAAGAATGAAAACTCTGAAAGAGGGATCAGGTATATATAGGGTACGGGTTATGAAACGACTGAAGGTTTGGTGTTAGTCATCAGTATTTGAAGCTACTGATGACGTGGTATTAACTTTCAGACGTTTGAAACGACTGATGGTATTGGTGTGGTCAGCAGTTATAAAACAACTGAAGACATGGTGTTTACTATCAGACGTTGAAACAACTGAAGTCTCTGATTTAGGCATCAGTAGTTTTAAAAACTACTGAAGACAAGTTGGACTTCAGATGTTGAAACAACTGAGGACTGGTATTAGTCATCAGTAGTTGTGAAACTACTGAAGACCGTGGTTTTGCCATCAGTTGTTGTAAACAACTGAAGACTTGGTGTTAGTCATCAGTAGTTGTTGTGAAAACTACTGAAGATATGGTGCTTCAGTTGTTTATAAAGAAACAGCAGTTTGTGAACTACTGAAGAGAGAGTACTCATCAGTAGTTGTCGTCAATTCATAGCCTTTCAGCTGTTTCATACTGTCCTCAACACTTACTCATCAGCTTTTAGCTGTTTCAGTAGTTTCATAGGACATCAGTACTTATCTGTTTCTACTGATTTCAGTAGTTGTAACTATATCAGTAGTGTAGAACAGATAAAGTACAGTACTTAAAGCATTTAGCCTTCAGTAGTTATAAAAACTACTGAGGGTAAAATAACTCATCAGTACTTATATGTGACATGGTTACCAATGATCATCAGTAATTACTGAGATCATCAGTAGTTGTCACTTATTCTAGCTGCAGCATACCAAGCCTTAACCAGGTTGTGGAAAGTTGAACTATCCAAAGGCTTAGTAAAAATGTCTGCAAGCTCATCAGCACTAGGCACAAACATAGGATTAATTAGACCCTTTTCAAAACAATCTCTTATAAAATGATGTCTAATTTTATATGTTTGGTCCTAGAGTGCTGGACAGGATTTTTGACAATGCAAAGAGCTGAAGCACTATCCATTAATAATGGAGTCTTAGTCTCTGTAATGCCATAATCCAAAAGTTGATTCTGAAGCCAGAGTATTTGGGATGTACAACTTGCAGCAGCAATGTACTCGGCTTCAGCAGTGGATGTAGCAACAGAGGTTTGTTTCTTACTCTGCCAAGAAATCAAACAGTTGCCTAGGAATTGGCATCCACCAGAAGTTGATTTCCTGGTTAACTTACATCCTGCATAGTCACTATCAGAGAAGGCAACTAATTTGCAAGAATGTCCAGTGGAATACCATAAGCCTAGAGATTGTGTGCCTTGCAGATATCTAAAGATCCTCTTGACTGCAATCAGATGAGACTCCTTAGGTGCAGCCTGAAATCTAGCACAAACACATGTAGCAAACATATATCTGGTCTAGAAGCTGTTAAATACATCAAGGAACCAATCATACATCTGTAAAGGGTTTCATCAACACCTTACCTTTCTGATCAACATCCAATTGTGTGGTGCTGCACATGGGAGTAGAACAAGATTTACAGTTTTGTAAATCAAACTTATTCAAAAGATCTTTTGTGTATTTAGACTGATGAATGAAAATTCCATCAGCTTTTTGTTTGATTTGCAAACCTAGAAAGAACTGTAATTCTCCCATTGCACTCATTTCAAACTTCTGTTGCATTAAGGTTTGGAAATCCTCACACAATTGGGGATCAGAGGATGCAAATATAATATCATCAACATAAATTTGAACAAGTAGCTTATGCTGATCCACCTTCTTAATAAATAAAGTTTTATCTATGGAGCCTCTAGTGAAATTATTCTGTAGAAGAAAGTTTGATAAGGTCTCATACCAAGCTCTAGGTGCTTGTTTCAACCCATAAAGAGCTTTATCAAGCTTATATACCCATTCTGGGTGCTTATTATCCTCAAAGCCTGGTGGTTGACACACATAAACTTCTTTTTTATTGTACCATATAGAAAAGCACTTTTGACATCCATTTGGAAAACTTTAAGATTGTGGAGTGCAGCATAAGCTAAAAACAATCTAATTGCCTCCAGTCTGGCTACAGGGGCAAAGGTTTCATCATAATCAATACCTTCTTCTTGTGCAAACCCCTGCACAACCAGTCTGGCCTTGTTCTTAACAATTAGCCCATTTTCATCAGTTTTATTCCTAAACACCCATTTAGTGCCTATTGCACACTTACCTGGGGGTAGAGGAACAAGCTCCCACACTTGCTGTTCTTGAACTGAAGAAGCTCAAGCTGCATTGCTTCAACCCATCCATTGTCCCTCAAAGCAACATGATAGTTCTTCGGCTCTAGCTGACTGATGAAGAGAGCATAGAAGCAGAAATTGGACAACTGGCTTCTGGTTGAGACACCAGCATTGATATCACCAAGGATTTGAGATATTGGGTGATTTTTCAGCTCTTGGTAAACAATCAAATCTGTGCAAGTGTTGTAGGGTCTTCAGCAGCAGCAGATGTTGATGCAGATTCTTGAAACCATGAAGATGGTGGCAACTCAAATGAAGTTGAGGATGCAGAAATCTCATCAGCATTTGTTGTGGATGGTGCGGCTGGAGCTACAGGAGCATCAGGTTTAGAGGACTCAGGCAGTTGATCACTAAACCTGAAGAGGTGATTACTACTATCATCATCATCTTCAGTAGTAACACCAGGTGGTGAACTGTTGACAGGAGCAACAGCAGGAGATTGATAAGGAACATATTGCAGTATGTCCAAATCAAAGAGCTCCACAGGGCTTTGTGGAATCTTGTCCTTTGGAGATTCATTGAACTTGACATGTAAAGTCTCTTCAACCATCTTTGTTCTGCAATTGAAGACTCTGTATGCCTTGCAAGTTGATGAATAACCAACAAAGTACCCTGCATCCACCTTAGGATCAAATTTCTGGAGCTGATCCTTTGTGTTGAGAATGAAACAGGGACACCCAAATGCTCTAAAAAATGAAATGAGAGGGGCCAAATGATGTAGAACTTCATATGGAGTCTTCATCAACCTCTGATTTATTAGCACTCTATTCTGCACATAGCATGCTGTGTTGACAGCTTCAGCCCAAAAAGTCAATGGCAGTCCAGAATCAGCCAACATAGACCTTGCAGCTTCAATGAGGGTCCTGTTCTTTCTCTCCACGACTCCATTCTGTTCAGGAGTTCTTGGAATACTAAACTGTCTCTTTATTCCTTGGAAAGGTAGAATTCATCAAGTGTATTGTTCCTGAATTCTGTTCCATTATCACTTCTAATACACTTGACTGAGAGGGAATACTGCTTCTCAGCATACAACACAAAGTTTATGATCTTCTGTGCAGCTTCATCCTTTGAATGTAGAAAGAAAGTCCATACAAATCTGGAGTAATCATCCACAATTACCAGACAGTATTTTTCTGTGCCATGCTCATCACTCTCACAGGACCAAAGAGATCCATGTGAAGAAGTTGTAAGCAGGCAGTGGACTTTGGTCTTCAATAGGTGGAAATGAAACCTTGTGCTGTTTTCCTTTCAAACAAGCAGTGCAGTTGTTTTCACACTTGAACTCCTTCATAGGCATTCCCCTTACTAAACTATGGTGTATCAGCTGATTCATGTTCTTGAAATTAACATGTCCCAGCCTTCTATGCCATAGATTAGATTCTTGAGGAGAGGCCTTGGAAAATAGGCAAGGATGGCCTTTGAGATCAATTTTCTTGGAAAGATCTAAGGCATACACTCTTCCTGTCCTGTTGGCCTTCAGGAGAGTGTGAGCATCCAATACCTTGTCAATCAAACTCAGAACTTTGGATGACAGAATCCTGCAGTTCTGGCTGTGAAAAGGGCAACATGGCCTTTGTCACACAATTGACTGACACTCAAAAGATTATACTTGAGATTTTCCACATGGTTGACATCATCAAACTTTATTTCCCCATTGGAAACAAAGCCCTTCCCGATGATGTAACCTCTTGCATCATTGCCAAAAGAAACAAATCCCTTCCTTCCTGGAGAGTAGTCATTAAGAAGTGAGTTGTTCCCAGTCATATGCATAGATCCTCCACTGTCTACATACCAGATGCTACTTGGCATGTTGAAGAAACCTGCATAAATAAACAATCAGTTAGTTTTGGAGACCCAAACCTTTTTGGTTTTGGGCTGGTCTCATCAACAGATGGTAAACTAACAGGTTTATTGGACACATAGCTTGAGGTGAAGGAGATGGTGTAGAAGAGGAATCCTTCGGCTTGGATCTCCTTTTTGGGGTTTCAACACAGGGCCATCAAGTTGGTTAACTCTTCCCAACAGATGTTGAACATCATTACCAGCTGTGTCTGATTCTGGGAGAGAGCTTTCAGCTCTTCAGACACATGGTATTGGTGTTTGGTGATGAGTTCTTGTGTTGCACCATCTTCTTTTGAGCAACCTCAGCTATTGCCTGTTGCATTCCTTCTTTTTTAGATTTCTTTTTGGTCATAGGAGTAACAGGATTTGATGCTGCTGGTACAAACTTGGACTCAAACTCAGTTTTCATTTTAGCCAAATTTTCTTTAATTTTCTCTTTTTGTTGAGTTTGGATCCCTTTTGTACCAACAATCATCTGTGAGATGATTGAATAGACCACATATTTCACATGGTTTCTTCTTCATCTTCTGTTGATCATCAACTAAAGAAGATGAAACTACTGAAGACTTGCTCTTCGGCAGCTTAGAAGCACCTTTTGCCTTCTTGTCAACTTCCTTAGTAGGCTTCAAATCCTTCCTACTGACAGTTTTTTTCTTCAGTGCTGTCAGTCATTAGGATTTGAACTCCAGATGTTATCCCCTGCTCTCCAGTACCCTCAGTACTGCTAGGGATAACACTTGGGTGATCAACTCATTGATCATGTGAGTGTCAGCAGTTGAACCATCAATATCAGCTGATAGGTTCACAGAGGGATTACTACTGACTTCAACTACTGATGATGCTTTATCAAGTAGTGAATCACATGATGAGGTGGATGGTCATTACTTTCTCCATCAGATTCCGCTCCTGCTCTGAAGCAAAAACTGTAGGAGGAGCAGTGTGATTATAACCAATTCCAAACTTCACATTGGAAGCTGTTTGCTTACTAAGAAGCATTTCAAAGCCCTTGCAAGATTGTACCCATCGATCACACTCTACCTGGGTGACAGCAAGAGTATCTTTGAGGTCTTTGTACTTCTCTAAGAGTACATCCTCCCTAGCCTTATCATCAGAAATTTGGCATTTTAATTTGTAAATCTCATCAGTTTTCTCTTTTAGCACAGACTCAAACTCAGCTTTATTTTTGGAAATTGTTTGTTCTAGCTCTACATTTTTATTGATTAAAGCCACATTTGCTTCTCTAATAGAGGCAAATGCTGCTATGCAAGTTTCAGAACATAATTTGGCCTTAGCCTCAGAGGATACCTGTGATACCTGTGTTGAAGAGGTATTTGAGGATGATCCATGAGAGGATTCCAAAGCCATGAGAGCTAGATTTCCAAAAGGATGCTCACCACCATGTTGACCAGCACCTGAGAACAGTTGTTCATTACCAGACACATCATCTGGTAAACTGCTCCAGTCAACAACAGATATAACAACAGATGTTATCATCTGCTCTGATACCATTTGTTAGGATCTCAGCCCTTGGTTTAATCGATTGAACAGATATAGCAGCGGAATAGCTCAGAATTAGACAAATTCAACAAGAACAATTGATATAAAACGATAAAAGAATTTTGTTATAGAGAGAGAAATATCCGACAAAAGGAATATTGCATTAGGATTGTCGGCCTCAAAGGCACGATTACAGGTGAGTCATCTTTCCTTATAAAGAAAAGAATGACGTAGGCTGATGTCACTTGAAAGTGACATGTAACCGTTTTATAACTACTGATGTTTAACAACTATGAAGATGTCAACAACTGACATCTTCTTACAAATGTTCCTAAGTGTTAAACATCTCATTTACAACTACTGAAAAACATAAAACTACTGAAACTACAACAACTGAAGAACAACCTCTTCAGTTGTTTACAAGTACTGAAAAGAAAAATAAACAAACTACTGAAAGGAAAAGAAAACTACTGAAGAAGAAAAATCATCACAACAACTGAAGAAGCCCTCTTCAGTTGTTGTCATCAGCTGTTAACATCAGCTGATATCTTCAGTACTTGAACATCAGACTTTGTCTTCAGCTGTTGATCTTCAGTCTTTGTCTTCAGTACTTGTTGAAGTCTTCAGACTTTAGATCTTCAGCTGTTGTCTCAGTCTTTGTCTTCAGTACTTCAGACGTACTTCAGCAGTTGTATTCTTCAGACTTTGTAGAACAGCTGATCAGGTCTTCTTCAGCTGTTGTGATGTCTTGTGGGACTTAGAGGTTTCTCTGATCAGGCTCATTGGTTCTTTTGGTCCAACAAGACTCGATACTCCGTTCATCCTAGTGCCACAAAGATGTATCAAGACATAAAGAAGAATTATTGGTGGCGGGTATGAAGCGGACATGGTGGAGTCTGTGAGTAAGTGCCTTACTTTTTTGCGAGTGAAGGCCGAGCATCAAAAGCCGTATGGGAGGATCCAACCTTTGGATATACCGGAATGGAAGTGGGAGCACATCACCATGGATTTCATTACGAAACTGCCCCGTACTCCGAAAGGATACGATGCCATATGGCTGATTGTTGACCGCTTGACGAAGAGTGTTCACTTCCTACTGATCTGCGAGACATATATATCCGAGAGGTTGGCTGACCTGTTCGTCAAGGAGATTGTAACTCGTCACGATGTGCCGGTGTCCATTGTGTCTGATCGTGACACCCAGTTTACATCTAAATTCTGGAAGAAATTCCATGACGCCATGGGGATGAGGTTACATATTAGCACAGCTTATCATCCCTAAACCGATGGTTAGTCAGAAAGGACCATTCAGACATTGGAGGACATGCTTCAAGCATGTGTGATTGATTTTGGTGGAAGTTGGGATGACCACCTACCGTTAGCCGAATTCTCATACAACAACAACTATCATGCCAGCATTGGTATGCCACCTTACGAGATGCTATACGGTAGGAGATGTAGAACACCCTTCTGTTGGGGTGATATTGGTCAAAAAGAGTTAGGAAGCATCAAGGTAATCGGGGCTACGACTGAGAATCTTGAAAAGTCAAGGCTATCATGAAGGCTGCCAAAGATAGACATAAGTCATATGCCGATAAACGACGTAGACCGATTGAGTTCCAGGTGGGTGACTGGGCTATGTTGAAGGTCTCACCTTCGAAGGGTATTACTCGTTTCCGAAAGCGGGGCAAGTTGAGCCCAAGATACATAGGCCCTTTCTGAATCATTGCGCTCAAGTAGGAGAGGTGGCCTATAGGTTGGAACTACCAGACGAGTTAAGTGGGATTCACCCAACGTTCCATGTATCTTATCTAAGGAAGTGCTTAGCTGATGAAGACATGATTGTTCGATTGGAGGATATCGAAGTAGACGAAGGGCTCAATTATGTGGAGCAACCAGTTGCAATCATTGATCAAAAGGAAAAGAGGCTGAGGAATAAAGTGGTTCCCCTTGTGCGTGTGCAGTGGAAGTACAGGAAGGGATCTGAGTCTACGTAGGAGACTAAAGAAGAGATGAGGCAGCATTACCCATAATTCTTTAAGGAATAATAGGTTTCGGGGACGAAACCTATATAAGGGGGGTGGACTTGTAACACCCGGTTATTTTAAAGTCAAAGGAAGAGAAGAATAAAGTGAAAGAAAAGAAGGAAAAGAAATAAAACCCAAGTCTAGGGGTAAAAAGTGTCCAAAAGGACAAAATGTTTGAAAAGCGGGTGTAAAAGGTGGTATGGCCACCCATATGTCACATACACCACTGATTTCCGGGTTTTAGAGAGAGAAAGAGCAGCAAATTCTCGGTTTTGATGGAAGAACAAGAAAGAATTCAAATTCAAGGCAAGAATTCATGTTTTTATGGTGTTCTTGACTGGTCTTTTCCTCGGGTTTATGCTTATGTGTGTTTGTATGTGTTTGGGGTATGTTTTTAGTGGGCTTTTAGCTGTCAAATTCAATTTGCAAACGAGTTTGGAGGAAGCCATACTCAAAAAGCTGCAAAGATGAGTTCTAGGACCTTTCTTTTACTGGTTTTAACATATTTTGGGGCTGGAAATGCATGAATGTATGTTTTATTAAATTGGGTTTCGGACCCGTGTGCATGAATGTGTGTATGATGATGTTATGATGTGATGTGTGACTATGTTCATGCTTGATGATGTATGATTGTGTTTCTAAGACTCAGAGGGTAAGAATTAAGCTTAGAACATGATGAATGGTGCATGGAAATTGAATCTGATGTTTTAGACCCATTTGATAAGTTTTTAAATCTGCCTAAGTGTTTGGAAGTAAATGCGGATGAAAAGGGTTAATGCGGATGAACATTAACCAATGGGTAAGTCAATGCGGATGAAGTCAATGCGGATGAGGTCAATACGGATGAACATTGACTAAGTGCAGGAAATGCGGATGAGCATTTGACTAAGGAAATGCAAATGAGCAAAGTAAGTCAATGCGGATGAAGTGAGTCAATGCGGATGAACTATAGCAAATGCGGACGAACTGTAGGAAATGCGGATGACTATTGGAAATGCGGATGAACACTTAGAAAATTCTAACTTTTTGGGAAAAGAGGTAATGTAGGCTTTGACCTAGGAGATTCCCAAGGGCTATGAAAGTTGACTGTTAGGTTCATAGATGGTATGATGGGCATGTAATGATGTGTGCTTGATGCTTATGATAATGATGATGATGTTGCATGGTTATGCATGATGTATGTTACGTATGTATGATGCCCTGCATGATGATGCATGAATGATATGTTTATGTTCCTTGTGATGATGTATGATTATCTTTCTTATGACTTTACGTGTTATGATAATGAATGAATGAATGAAGTATTATTTAATGTAAAGTGAAAGATAATAAAAGAGGAACATGATGATGAATTCATGCATTAATGAATGAATGAACAAATGTAAGAAAGCCTTGCAAGCAATGTATGGAGGTTCACACCCAATGAAGGGTGTTAGCTCAACTGTGTGCGGGTTAGCTACCCCAGAAAGAAGCACACTGGGGTCTAATCTTTGTGATTGACCATACGAATGGGATCCTTGCCACTTGCCCTAGCTACTTGAGTCAGCTTCGTGCACAATGTTCGAGGTCTATGAAAGACCTCAGGCCCAGTTACCCGCTTCGTGCACAATGTTCGGGGTATAGCATATAGCATTGATCCGAAATGAAAGAGAAAAGATAAATGGTGAATGTACTTACCCTAGGTACTGGAGTCAGCTTCGTGCACAATGTTAGAGGTCTATGAAAGACCTCAGGCCCAGTTACCCGCTTCGTGCACAATGTTCGGTGTAATGTACATGTCACTGGACGTAACGAATGATAGAATGAAGTATGAACAAAAGAATGACGAAGATAATAATGATATTATCTGTATGTGCGTACGATGTATGATCGCGAATGAATGTAAAGTATAATATGATTTTAGGAGAAAGGATAGTTTTATGAAAGAAATGTATGTTTTGCTATAAAACTAGAACTCACTCAGCAACACTGACTTTTATGCATTTTCCAGTTGGCAGGTAATGTTGTTGAGGATGGCATGAGGTAGCTGCTCAGCTCTTTTGGATGGCATCCATTTATTTAAAGCTTTTGTGATGTAATACAACAAATGAAATTTTGTAACTGACAAATGATGCATTAACTTGCAAAGGTTTTATTGATGAAATGAAAAGCCATTTGTTCTATGTTTCCACTGCAATGTTTTAATGATTAAATGCAAAGTATATGTTTTCTGTGCAATAATTTACCAGCTGTATGTGTCCTGGGAACGGGGCCTTACAGTGAAGGCAGTAGTGAAGTAGCTGAAATTAACAAGGATAAGCTTGTTAATCAATATGAAACCTTTCATCACTCCAAGGGGTAGTCAATCTCTAAACAATTGCATAGATTTGTGCAGCTAGTGAATGATCTAAAGATTATGGGGGTTACATATAAAGTCAAAGAGCAGAACAAAAAGATGCTTCACAGCCTTCCTGAAAGCAGGAAACAAAATGTTACCATGCTCGAAAATGCTCTTGATCTAGAAGTACCACCTTAGACATAATGATTGCCAAAATTGAAGCTCTAGAACTTGATGAAAGAAGCAGGAACCTTGGTGGACATTGAGTTATTGAAGCGTATAATTTTCCATCAGACACTCACTCTATGGAAAATGTATTCGTCACTCAAGATGATGATTTTCTCTCATCAAAAGATCAAGTGAAGACAATTGGTATCATTGTTGCTCCATTAACAAACAAGCCATCAACATCATCTCAACCAACAAGGTTCATAACCACTCCTACAGGTATGTCTAAAGATCAAAGGTTTGAAGAGCAAAAAGGCTACTTACAATGCCTTGATGCAAGCTTTGAAGAATACATGGGTGAAGACTCACTTCTTCCCACTTGATCCAAGAAGATCAAGAAGAAATGGATCTAGATGATGTGGAAGAAATGGATCTACAATGAAAAATGGCTATGATAGCAGTGAGAGCCAAGAAGTTTTTCAGGAAAGAGAGAAAGCTTAGCTTTAATGAAAACACAAAACTTGGATTTGACAAATCCAAAGTCAAATGCTTGAATTGTGGTATGACTAGCCACTTTTCAAGAGAATGTAATGCTTCAAGAAGAAACAACAATAGTTTCCAAAATAATTCTCAGGGCCAATCATCCTCTCAACCAAACTCAAGATTTCAATCCAACAACCATCAACATCAACCAATCTAACTTAAATGCTCTTGTCATTAGACAAGATGGTGTACATGACTAGAGCTTATATGTTAAGGAAGTGAAGTCTGAATTTGAAAATCATGCTCTCATGGCTCACATCAATGATGGCCTAACTCCAATTCCATCTAAGATAAAATCTAATATGTGTAGTGACAAATGCATTGCTGAACAACAGGGTTATCGTGAGCGTAATCACAAATTAGCAACTAGAATCAAAGAAGAAAAAGTAAAATCTGAGATGTTTAAAAGAGAAATTTAATGCTTTGAAATAAAATTAAATAACTTATCTTTGACTTTGAAAAACTACATGGAGAAAAGTACACTCTTACAGCTGAAAATTAATAGTTAACTAAAAAGTTAGCCTAATTCAAAGCTGAGCAATCAGTTACTGAAATGAAACTTGAAAAGTTTTAATTGTCTTCAGTTAAGATGCAAGAGATGCTTGATTCACAGAAGGAGCACAATGATATGACAGAGATTGGATACAATTCAAGTCCCCTACCATATAATGTCGATTACACTATCATGCCTTAGTCTGTCACTCTGTCTAATAAAATTGACCCTAAAACTATTGAACCTATATCAATAGTAACTCAAATCACTAATCCTCTAAATAAAACAAGTGTTTATATTGAAATAAATGAGGAGAAAATTAAGTTAGGTCATCTTATCAAAATCAAAGAGTACTTAGACAAGACAGTGAATGTCATTAAACCAAGAAGTCATGTCAAAGCCATAATGCCTTTTGTGAAATTTGTTCCTAAAATTTTCAAATAAAAGAAGAAAATAGAGGTCTCGGTGAAACTTTCTGCTGAAAGCAGTTCTGATTGTGAGATCATATATCTAAAAAATTCAATCAAATCAGACAATGTTTCATTGCTATATAAAAAAATTCACTGGTCTCAAAAACAAAAACCAAGTCAGATCCCAAATCTTCAAAACCATAGCAAGGGGTTAGTTTTGACATTTGTAATAAAGAACATGTAAATCAATTAGAAAGGGATGTAAGAAGAAGGGTAAAGAAGCTGAAACAATCTAGGAAAATCAAACCTAATAGTGTTGTGAAACAAACTACTAAACATGCTGATCTTGCTTCCTCACCAACATCAAAGGTTGAGACACAGTTGGAAATAGGTAAATCTATTAAGGCCTCAACATCAAGATTAGCATCAGAGAGAAACACATGTATTTTAACATCTGTTAAATGTCTAATCATAATACGGATGAGTGTTATTTCAATCAATACTGCTCAATCTGTGACATGAACAATCATTCCACCAAAAACTATTATTTTAACAAATATTTTTCAGTCTGTGATATGACTAACCACAAAAGAAGTCCCCAAAACAAGCCCATCTCATCTATTTCATCTATGAAACCTAAAATTAGAAATCATTTTCACAATAATCAATCCAGGACTTCTAGTTTTGATAATGATATGGGTATCATAAAAGACTTGAGGAAAATTCAAATTAACAAATATCATAACATCAACAAACACATCATAAGTCAAGGATGATGTTTGATAAGAAAAAACGGGACATTCACGAAAGGTTTTAATATTCCTTTGACTTTTCAACTGAAACTAGTGAGATGAAACATGCGAGATATCATCAGAAATCTCTAAGAACACCTCCCTCTAAGTCATAGTTTAGAGGAAAATACCACGAAGTAAATATCCTTGACAGAAACGGGAAACCCAAGACCATCATGGCTTGGGTTACACATTCTAATTACTTCTTTTGTGCTTGCAAGGTTATCCATACAGGTCCAATAGCTTATGGTAGGTGGACAGTGGATGCTCCCGACACATAACTAGAGATCATTCCCTCCTTCATGATTTCAAGCATACACAAGGACCTACTATGGCATTTAGAGGAGAATCACAAGCTGGCAGAATCACTGGTGAAGGATCAGTGACGAATGTGATACGGGGCTTTGATAGACTGAACTACTATGAACAACTAAATTTCAATCTGCTTAGCATGTCTCAGATCTGTGACAAGAAATATTCAACTCACTAACTAGCACTCATTGCTACAATGTGAAACGAGGATTTCATATTCCTGAAGAATGGGTTGTCTAAAAGACCCCGAGGAAGAATAACACCTATGTCTTAAACCTCAATTCTGCTACACCAAAACAAGAAACATGTCTTCTATCAAAAGCATCTTTTGATGAGTCATAGCTTTGGCTCACATGTTTGGGACACACTAATTTCAAAAACATGAACCATTTTGGTCAAGGGAAACTATGTCATTGGTTTACCCCAAAAAGAATTTCGTTTTATTGATCATTGTTTAGCGTGTCTCAAAGGGAAATAACACAAGTCTACCCACAAGCCAAAATCGGTGAACAAAATCAATTCCCCATTGAAGCTACTTCATATGGATCTGTTTGGACCAACTCATGTTATGAGTATCAGAAAGAAACAATATTGTTTGGTGATCATTGATGACTTTTCAAGATTTACATGGGTCTTCTTCTTACTTCATAAAAACAAAGCGTCCTAATTAATAAAAGATTTTATCATAAAAATTGAAAAACAACTTGATCACAAAGTCAAAATAATAAGATGTGATAATGGGACATAATATAAGATTGAAGATATGATTTCATTTTGTACAACCAAAGGCATTGCTCATTAATTTAGTGCAGCTAGAACTCCTCAACAAAATGGGATAGCTGAAAGGCGAAATAGAACACTAATTTAAGCAGCACGAACCACACTAGCCGATGCTAAATTGCCAATCACCTTTTGGACAAAAGCAGTTAACACATTACGCTTTGTGCAAAATAGAACTCTGATTGTAAAAGAAAGCAACAAGACTCCGTACGAACTTCACTTTCATAGAAAAGCATTAATTGGATTTTTCAAGTGATTTGGTAGTCCTGTCTCAATATTAAACACTCGAGACTATTTGGGAAAATTTTCATCTAATTCTAATGAAGGATTCTTTGTAGGTTATTCTTCTGTTTTAAAGGCTTACAGAGTGTGTAATCCTAGATTAATATTATTGATGAAGCAAAAAATGTTCAATTGAAGGAACATTCATTTCCCAAATCAACAAATGATCTTGGCTGGTTGTTTGATATTGATTCATTCACAAAATCTTTTGATCAATTTAACTTTCCTAATGCTAGAAACCTACATTCACTAGAACACTCTTTAGGAGTAGAAAGAAGAGATGACTTTCCAATGATCCATCCAACTTCTACTAAGCAACTGAATAAAGATGTTCCACTCCAAGCTGTTCTTGTAAGACAACCATCTCAAAATCAAAGTGTTTCAACTGAAGTTGGTCCTAGCACATTTCCATCTCCGTTAGAAGAACCTTCAACTGAAGTCAGAACTCAAAATCAAGATACTCCTACAGTTGAAACTAAAGGAACATCAAGAGATGGGAGTAATCAAAGTGTTGTTCATGTTAAAGCAGGAACAATGACTGACTTTGATTATTTCCACAACTCTCCCACAGTTCAAGATGAATGTGAGTTTGACCAAGATGATCTGAACATCTCCATTCTTGATGTAACCATTTCTGGTGACTCTATTCCAACCGCCAAAGTACACAAGAATCATCCAGTGAAAAGCATTATTGGTGAACACAATGAAAGGGTAACAATAAGCAAGTCAAGCATGGTAAACATTTCTTTGTTCTCTTGTTTCTGTGTCAAACAGTACCCAGAAATATTAAAGAGGCTCTTTAAGACAACAGGTGGATTGAAGCAATGCATGAAGAATTGGTAGAATTCAAGAAAAAGAAGTATGGCAACTAGATCTTTCCGAAGGACAATATCCTATCGATACCCGGTGGCATAGGAACAAAACTAATGACATGTGAATAATCATCATAAATAAAGCAAGACTAATGGCTCAAGGTTATACACAAGAAGAAGGAATTGATTATGATGAGGTGTTTGCTCCTATAGCTACATTATAAACAATAAGACTCTTTCTAGCATATTCAGCATCCATGAAATTCACTATTTATCAAATGGATGTGAAATGTGCTTTTCTTTATGCAAAGATTGGTAAAGAAGTTTATGTGAGTCAACCTCCTAGATTTGAAGGCCCAGATTTTTCACACAGGGTGTACAAGCTTGACAAAGCCTTGTATGGTCTTCATTAAGCTCCAAGGAAGTGCTACAAGACTCTATCATCTTTTCTTCTTGAAAATGGGTATCCAAGAGGAAAGATTGATCTGACTCTTTTCAGAAAAATAAGAGGCAAAGACATGCTGCTGGTCTAGATATATGTTGATGATATCATTTTTTGCTCAAAAAACAACCTACTCTATAAAGGTTTTGAAGACCTTACGCATTGAAACTTCCAATTGAATGCTTTGGGGGAACTCACATTCTTTCTAGGAGTGCAAGTCCAATAGAGCAGATGGAATCTTCATTAATCAATCCAAATACATGGAAACAATGTTGAAGAAACTCAAGTTTGTTGATTGTTAGTCCATCAGATGTCCTTTTGATACTAAAGTGAAGATTGGTCCAGATCCAAAAGCCAAATCAGTGGACTTAGACTCATTATTGGTCTATGATAGGTTCACTTATGTATCTAACAGCTAGTAGGCCTGAAATTATGTTTGGTGTTTGTGTGTGTGCCAAATATCAAGCAGATCCTAAGGAATCTCATGTAAATGTTGTCAAAAGAATAATCAGATATCTTATGGGCAAACCTGCTCTTGGATTATGGTATCCAAAGGAAGGAAAATTCCATCTCTATGCCTACACTGACAGTGATTATAGGGGATGCAGGGATGCAACATGAATAGGAAGTCCACTTCTGGCGGTTGTCAATTTCTTTCTCCCAGTCTGGTCTCCTGGAAGTGCAAAAAGCAGACTAATATGTCCGTTTCAACCACAGAAGCTGAGTACATAGTGGCATCTGCTTGTTGCTCCCAAGTTCTGTAATTCAAAACCAGATGCTTGACTGTAAGGCCCCGTTCCCGGGATGCTTACAGTTGGTCAATCATCGCACATAAAACATATATTTTCATTAACTTAAAGAAATCATTGTAGCGGAAACATATAAAACATCCAATTCATTATGATAACTTTTGTAAAATAATACATTGTTGACTGGTTACAAAAACATCATTGGTTGCATTACGTTACCAAAACATCATAAATCCATCAAATGGATGCCATCCAAAAATGCCAAGTAGCCGCCTCGTGCCATCCTCAGCAATGCTCACCTGCCAACTGGAAAAATCCATAAAAAGTCAGCGTTGCTAAGTGAGTTCTAGTTATAACATAAAACATAGTTTACATTCATTAAAACCGTCCTTTACTTTGCATGTGATCACACATCATACGTACACATAGATAATACCATATTATCTTCATCGTTCATCCTTTAACTTCCATTCATTCATACATTCTTACTTTCATTCGTTTGTTCATCATTACATCTTTTCTTTTCATCAACACCATGAACTTTACCCTTCATGCTCATGGTACTTGGCCTAAGCCTATCATAAACCTTCATTCACGGTGCCTAGCACCTCTGGACACAGTACCTAAGATAAAGTTCAGGTATAGCATTGTCATGTGCTATGCCCTTCATGCTCATCATACTGGACCTAAGCCTATCATAGACCTTCATTCACGGTGCCCATCACCTCTAGTCACAGTACCTAAGGCAAGAAACAATGGTTCCATACAAATGGTCAATCACAAAGAAAGACCCCGATGTGCATCCTCCTGGGGTAGCGAACCCACACACCGTTGGGCTAACACCTTACAAGGGCATGTCTCGACATACAAGGCTTGCAAGACTTTCGTTACCTTTCATCGTTCTTAAATGCATGCATACCATTGTTATGTTCCTCTATTCATTACTTTCAACTTTACGTTATATAATACTTCTCGTTTCATTCATTAACCATCAACACAAAGCAACGGAAAAATACATACATAAACAGGAACTCCAATAAGATCATACCAATCATCATACGTACTAGCATGCATATATAATATTAATCATGCCCATCCCATCATCACCAATCATGCATCACATAAACCATCACACATCATCCTCATGCATTATACACTCACATACATAAGCATATGCACAACAAGCATGCATGACCGTTTAAGGACTTTAACACAATTACAACACAACGACACAAAAAGAGGAGATTAACTAAACTTTAATTAAACAGTGAACTGGGTTAACCAAAGTGATACAAAGAGCACAAGTAATGTAAGAGACAGAACAAGAGAGTATGGTTTTCAAGAATGCAGTATATTGCTTTCTCTATGTTCTATTACAAGTGTTTCAAAGCATGAGATAAAAGATACAAGAACATGAGATACTTATACTACATTCTACAGCTGGCTATATTTTGAAAGCCAGCTGGATACAATTGACTAAACACACAAACAAAATCAATTGTAGAGCCAAAAGGCAGATTGCCTTTTGACTTGTGACTATGACATGCCATAGCTCACATCCTTATCTATTACAAAAAGGATAAAGTACATAAAGTAGAAAGTATACAGACTCAAGACCTCAATCTACAGTTACCAAAAGCATGGACTTTTTCACCAAACCATGTTAGTTGGTGACTTGCAGAGTTGCAGTGGAAAAGGTGCTTTATGGAACAGTACATCAGATAAAGCATGTGTACTAAAAGTATTCGGAAGAAATCTGTCTTCAAAGGATGAAGCTTCGGAAGACTTTATCTCTGAAGCTTCGGAAGACTTCATGTTTGGCTTCGGAAGATATTGGTCTTGGCTTCGGAAGATTTTACACTTAGAGTATTTTCTAATGCATTGTGTAAAACTTCCGAAGCATTCTTCACTTCAGTACTTAGTGCATGTTGCTGAGACACTTTGGATGTTTTGGGTTGCATCAGACTTAAGGAATCCTTACAAACTCCCCCTAGGCTGATGCTACCAAAACACTTAGAAGATCTTCAGATGTTGGTAGTCTTCAGTACAATCAAGACCATTCCTTTCTTCATTAGATGGTCAGGATCATCAAGATTCTCATAGTATCTTCTCATCTCAAAGAGATCATGCAGAGGTAAATTGATTATGTCTTGCCAGGAGTAGACATTCTCAACACCTTGATCTCTGATAACATGCCATCTTTCTGGATTGGTAGAATAAGTCCAAGACAAGATGGGTGTCTCAGTTGTTAGAGGAGCCACTTGCATAGGAGTTGATTGGGCTGCCTCATCATGCACTTCCTCAGGTTGATCTGATTTAGCCTGAGGTGTATAGGTAGATGACTTTGGCTTCTTCTTCTTAGTCTTTGGTTTAGAAGCCATTTTCTTCTTCCTCTTAGATGTCTTTAACTGAGAAGACTGGTCTGCAGCACCATGTTGATCATCAGTGTCTTTCTTAGTTGGGTGTTCCTCCCTCACAGGTTTAGAAGGAGAGGGAGTTTGACCCTGTCTTGGATCAGAAGATGAAGTTTGCTGAGGCTTAGCTGGAGGTTCTTGTTGAGGTGTCTCAGGTTGTTCAAACTTGACCTCCACTTCAGGTGGGACTTGACTTGGAAGAGAGTGCAAGTCAATCAGTTCTCCACTTTTAATCTTCTGCTTGATCACCCTTATATGCTCATCCATTGTAGATAGAGACATGGGGTCAAGTCTCCTTCCGGAGAATCCATATAGCTTCAAGAAGCTCATCATTCTTTGTCTGTCAGCAGACTTCTTTGCATTCTTTTGAATGATGGCTCTTGACTTTGCAGCTTCTTCCCTTAGCTTCCTTTTGGTTGTTTTTCTTTCTTTGACTAGCTCAAGCTCAAGTTGCTTTAGGTACTCGAACTCAATGAAGTCATACGACAAGGGAAGAAGTGCATTTGCCTGATAGAAGCCTGTGGCACTCAGGTAGTTGATCATCTTGATCCTATCTTCTTCTTTATCTACCTGAGGTTCTTGTGGAGCCACATCTTCCTGTGCAGGACTTTCTTGAACTGGAGAGAGAGTGGGAGCATGCTTGTAAAGCCTTTTCTGTCTCTTCTCCTCTTTGAATTGGAGAAGTAACCTTGCATCCTCTTTCTCCTTCATCTCTCTTGACACTTCCATGTCAGCCAGTTCATTTAACTCTTCTAAGGGGAGGGAGATGATTTCATCAATATCGTAGTTCCTGGTTTGTAAATAGGTAATCCTGACTGCCCTTAACTCATCATCTTGAGTATTTGGTCTGGGGGCAGCCCTGATTACAGCTTGCATGAAGGTAGATGACCCAGAAGAACTTTCTCCCCTTAGCCTCCTTTTCCTCTCTCTCTTCCTCCTCAATTTCCTCAGGAGTCATTTTCCTTTTCCCTTTGTCACCAACAGACCTTTGTGACTCAGGGTGGATTGAGGCTTGGCCTTTATTGCTTGGTGTAGCTTCCATGCTCTGGCCAGAGAGAGGCTGAGAAACACCTTCACCAGCAGGTGTTTCAGATGGAGTTTGAACCTCTGCAGCAGTTGTTGATGATGAGACAGGGGTCTCAGGTTCTGCCACTGGGCCTTTAGTCAAGGTTTCCCCTATGAAACTAATCTTAGGGTCCACCTCAACATCCAGTTGACCGATGACATTGCCTGATTGCCTATGTCTCCTTCATAGAGAGAACTCTGCAAGGATCCTTTCATGGATTCTTTGAGCCAGCCTGTCAGCTTGTCTTGAATTGCTTGGATTGACAAATGGCATGTTGACTAAATCTAGTCTTTCATAGAAGCTCAGGCTTTGGAACTAAAAAACTTCTTGTTGGCCTTGAACTCTGTGAAGTATAAGGGCTCTCCTATCCTCATCATACCACCACCTTATGATGTAGTTGCCAATCCTTGTGGTGGAGATGAGACAGCCCTTGGTATACCTTCCTCAAAGAGACTCCTGATGATTGACTCTATAGAGTCCACATTAATGTGAACTTGAGGAAGTTGCTAAGAATGCACAACAGAAAGTGAGGATGGTGAGTCCTCTATGTCCATTCTTTGAAGAACTCCCAGTTCTGTGGTTGTAACAACTTTCTCCCCCTTTTTGGTAGCAGCACCCACTTGCATAGGTGAGCTGGAGGATAAGTCAATTACTTCCACAGGTTCTTGTGTTCCTGGTTGAGTTGTCCTTAAAGGTCTCTCAGCTAGTTTTTCCTGCAGATATGAAATTTGAAGTTGCTGATCATTGACCTGGTTTTGTAGGTAGTCACCTGAGATTCCAAGTGACTAACCTTAGAGACTAAATAGGTGCATGTTTTTGACAATTTCTGCACCTTTAGTCTCAAATTCCCCTCATATTCATTAGAAGAATCAGTGGGGGATGAGATGATTGGACCAAAGTCCTCTCGCTCACCACCAGCTTGAGTTTCTTGGCTGCTGGTTTTCCTCTACTCACTAGCAGCCTCAGTTGAGATGCCAGGGAGCTGAGTTGCCATGGTGGAGGTCTTAATGATGTAATCACTTTCGAAAGTGAAAGCCTCTTCCATATGGACATCCTGAACAAGTTCAGAAGTGTCCACCTCAGTAATAGGTGACTGATATGGGATAGACTGAGGAGAGTCAGAGGTACTCATCTCTCTTTGAGTAGGGGATGGGAAGAGAGACTCATGGTACTCACTGAATCCTAAGTCTTCATTAGTATAGAAGGATAGGTTGGGAATTGGTTGGTTGAGATCCAAAGGCTGGGGATGGTAGCTGTCCTGAAGGTTCATTTGAGTGTTGAGACTAAGAGTGAAGGCTTAAGGCTGTGGGCTAGTGAGCTCATCAGGCTGAGCATGAGGAACCTCAGCACTGATTCTTGGAAAATTGGGAGTGGTCTGCTCCTCAGGAGAAGTGGGAGCTCCAGTATTCACTTCTTCCTGTATGAGTGAGTATATGGGTGCCTCCTCAGACTGAATAGTCTGAGAAGGGGTTCGTTTGTATTTTCTTTGGTAGGTGATGGATATTTGGGGCTGTGTAGGTGGTTGGAAAGCAGCAGGTGTGGGTTCAACACTAGCTTGTGCTGCTAGGTTGTCACCTTGAGCAATGAGCTCTAACATTTTTGGGACTAGGGCTGTTTCTACCCCTGAAAAGCCTATAGCGGGCTTCTTCATTATTTAAGATGCCGGGCTTCATCTGTCCCAATTTAAGAATATTACTTGTTTCCCTCAACTGTGAGCCCAGTTCACAGTTGAGAATGTGTTGAACATATCTAGGAAACATGTAATACTAAGGAGTCTAAGTTTGCAAGTAAACGTATATAAACAAATTGTGAATACCTAAACTTGACCCCCTGAACCATTCCATGAACTATAAAGGAGAGATCCTCAGGAATCTGGTCCCATCCACCATGCTTGTTTGATAAGCTGTGGATAACCACGTGGAGCAGGTATTCCACTGGGATGAGACCTTCCTTTCCTGAAGGTCTTTACAGAGAAATCTCCCTCATAGCCCATATGCTCAAAGGAATGATTAACCGCTTCCTTTGGGAAGACACCTCACCTTCTTCATCATCCAGCTGCAAATGTTGGTTAATGATTGCTGGAGTGATCAAGATTGTCCTCCCTTGCACTGTGGCAGACAGTGCCTTCTCCCCATCCATAATGACCTCTTGGCAGGTCTTCCAGAATTCAAGCAAGTGATCCTCATATAGAGTAGGATCAATGGTCAGGGAGGTGAAATAGTTTGACAGAGTCAAGAATTGGCAAATCTCTGAGAAACTCGCATCTTTCTCAGAGCTTAACAGAGAAACTTGATTATGTTGCCTATGAAGTTGCATGGAGAAATCTGGGTTGTTTCTGGTTAAGGTTACCCATTTCAGAAGCTTAAGGGTGAAGAAAGGTAGAAAGCGAAAGCGGTTTAGAGAATTAGGTTAGAGGGATAGAGGAATGGAGGAAGATAGTGGGAGAGAGGGGGAACCGTTGGGTATTTTATAAAGTGATTTGAACCAAGTTAATGAAAGAGGATAAACTTTGAAATCCGGAAGTCGGTCCCACCTCTGAAAAGATAGTTTTCTTTTGCTCAAAAAGTAGTTTCTTGGAATTCGAAAAGCTTCCGAAGGTAATTTGTCTTCAGAAGTTTTGGAAAAAGCTTCCGAAGCTAAAATGGCTTTGGAAGAATTTTCTGAGAGTCTTGAAGATTTATGCTTCGGAAGAGAAATAAACCTTGGATGCTTTGTATAAGAATGAACAAAGCTTCCGAAGGTTAATTTTGCTTCGGAAGGGAAAAGTCCTTAAAAATGAGTAAGTGTCTGAGTTAAGAATTTTAAGCTTCGGAAGATGAATTGAATTCTTCCGAAGGTAAACTCTCTTAGACAGTTATTATTTTGAAGACATAAAACTTTATCTTCCGAAGTATCAGAAAATTTTACAGAATCTAAGGAAAGTTTTCAAAAAAAATTTTTCATCCAAAGAAAACATGAGCTTATGAAAGTGATAAACTAACAACTTAGGACACACTTATTTAAGAAGAAAAATAATTAGAATCAGTTAAAAAGTCTACTCAAAGTTAATCATCCCAATAGCTGATATCAGATACTTAAATCTCTGTTCATCAAAAGCTTTTGTGAACAGATCAGCATATTGTTCATCTGTATGAACTTTGACTAGTTTAATTAATCCCTTTTCATAGTATCTCTTATTAAATGATACCTGATGTTGATGTGTTTGGTCCTTGAGTGCTGCACAGGGTTCTCAGTGATAGAGATAGCACTATTGTTGTCTATGTGGATAGGAGTCTCTTTGAAGTTAAATCCATAGTCCAGCATCTGATTTTGAATCCAAAGCACTTGAGCACAGCAGCTTGCAGCAGCAATGTATTCAGCCTCAGCAGTTGAAGCAGACACAAGATTGTTTCTTGCATTGCCATGAGACAATCCTTCCACAAGGAATTGACATCCCCTAGATGTAGACTTTGCAGTCATGTTGCAACCACCATAATCACTGTCTGTATAGGCATACAGATTGAAATTAGGATTCTTTGGATACCATAGACCAAGTGTTGAAGCACCTTTGAGGTATCTTAAAATTCTTTTCACAGTGATTAAGTGAGACATCTTAGGGTTGGCTTGATATCTTGCACAAATACATGTAGCAAACATGATATCAGGCCTGCTAGCTGTAAGATACATAAGAGACCCAATCATAGCCCTGTATAAGTGTTCTTCTACACACTGCCCCTCAAGATCTGGACCAAGGGAGTGGTTTCTGGCTATGGGTGTCTTAGCAATCTTACAATCAGTCATGTTGAACCTCTTGAGTATGTCTTGAACATACTTTGACTGACTTATGAAGATGCCATCCTCAACCTGCTTCACTTGAATTCCCAGAAAGAAGTTGAGTTCTCCATTGAACTCATTTCAAATCTGTCTTTTCAGCTTCTCAAGTCTTTGCAGAGCTTTGGATTGGTTGAACCAAAGATGATGTCATCTACATATACTTGAACCAGCAATAAGTCATTTCTGTCCTTTGATGAAGAGAGTTCCATTTATAGCACCTCTCCTGTAACCATGTTTACAGAGATACTCAGATAGTGTCTCATACCACTTCCTGGGTGCCTGATGCAGCCCATAAAGAGCTTTGTCAAGCTTGCAGACATAATCAGGATGATCAGGGTCTACAAAACCGGTGGTTGTTGACATAACCTCCTCATCAATCACTCCATATAAGAAAGCACACTTTACATCAAGTTGATAGACTTTGAAGTTCTTGGATGCAACAAATGCCAGGAATATCCTAACAACTTCTAGTCTCGCTACAGGAGCAAAGACTCAGTGTAGTCAATCCCTTCTTCTTGTGTGTATCCTTGAACAACTAGTCTTGCCTTGTTCTTGATGATGATTCCTCTATCATCCTTCTTATTCCTAAAAACCCATTTGGTGCCAATGGTACTCTTCCCATGAGGAAGTGGACAAAGGTTCCAAACTTTCTGCCTTTGAATTGAAGCAGCTCTTGTTGCATAGCTCAACCCAACTTCCATCATTTAGAGCTTCATCAACTTTCTTGGCTCTATCTGAGATAAGAAACAAGAGTGAAGACAAATATTTGCTTCATGAGTTTGTCCTCTGGTTCTTACCCCTGTGTCAACATCTCCAATGATGTTTGTGTGGGGTGAGACCTGGATCCTTAGCTGAGGGATCACAGCAAGTTGCTGAGAGAGATCCAAATTTGAGAAATTTAGATCGGGCTTAAAGATTTACCCTCCACATTATCACACTTATCAAGATTAACTTGATCCAATGAGTGTGTGACATCATTGATGTTGTCATCTATGGTAGGTTATTAGCATCAAGAAATTCCTGATCACTATCACCATCACCATTGTTGTCTTCTACAATTGAGGTCTCTTTATCTGGTTGAGAAGCCTCTGAGTTGGAATTTGAAGGCCATACCAGATGTATCAGCTGAATTTGTCATTGTTGTACTGATAGAAACTTCATTTGTTGAAGTTTTCAACTGGAGCTGAAGAGTATATGAAGATCTTCCTAGCTCAAATCTTGGGTCAGGATCACCTGTATTTAAATTTTCTGCAGATCCTGAAACATGCTCACAAGATTTGTTAAAACAGTTGGTAACTAAATCAAGATCAAACACCAATCCGGACCAGAACCAGCAACACATGGTGTGTGTTCATTGAAAGTCACATTGGCTGACTCCTCAACTATTCTAGTTCTGAGATTGTATACTCTATAAGCTTTAGCTTGAGAGGAGTATCCAATGAAGTGTCCATTGTCTGTTCTCAGCAAACTTGGCGATTTGATCTTTGGTATTCAAGATGGTGCAGGGACATCCAAATGACCTGAGAAAACCAATGAAAGGTTCCTCTTGTGCCAAAGTTCATAAGGGGTCTTACCATGTGTCTTAACTACTAAAACTCTGTTGGCACATAGCAAGCAGTATTAACTGCCTCTGCCCAGAGGTGATAGGCAGTTTAGAGTCAGACAACATAGTTTTGCAGCTTCAATAAGTGTCCTGTTTCTCCTCTCAGCACTCCGTTTTGCTGAGGATCCTGCGAGCACTATATTGTCTTGTAATACCTTTTCATCACAAAATCTATCAAGGATTTGGTTCTTGAATTCAGTTCCTTGACACATCTTATGGTTTTGACCTTATGATCACATTGATTCTCAACTTTTAAGATGAAATTCTTCAGAATCTCAGGGGTTTCATCCTTAGTTCTAAGGAAAAAGACCCAAGTGAATCTTGTAAAGTCATATGTGATCACCAAACAGTAAGAGGTCCTTCCTAAACTCATTACACTGGTAGGGCCAAAGAGATCCATATGTAACAAGTGTAGGGAGTAGTGATGGAGTTCTTTCCTTAGGCTTGTGAGATACCTTGTGTTGCTTCCCTTTCAGGCATGCAACACAAAGATCATCACTTGTAAACTCTTTCTTTGGCATTCCTGTTACCAGATCATGTTTAATCAATTTTATGTTCTTAAAGTTTACATGGCACATTCTTTTATGCCATAGGAAAGACTCATCACTATTTGCTTTAGATAGAAAGCATGAAACTTCTCTAGAAGGAGATGTTTCATGCAAATCCATCTTGTACATGTTCCCTTTCCTGGGGGCTCTGAGCAGGATATGCTCATGAGGAATGACCACTCCTGGCTTGAGAACAATGCATTCATGCTCAGTATAGAGCATGTTATGACTCTGATCACAAAAATTGGGATACACTCAGAAGATTGTACCCAAGCTCTTAACAAAGTTTACCTTCTCGATGCTGAGCTTACCATTTGTGACCTTGCCCCTTCCAGAAATGTAACCACCTTCATGTCCTCCAAAAGCAACTGGTCCTCCATCAATTCTCTCAAAATTATGGAGTAGAGACCTATGTCATGTGCCTGGAACAGCCAGTGTCAATTATCCAGACATTCCTGTTTGTCTTGAGTTGTTCTTGCACAAAGAAAATGATTAGTTACATTTGGAAACCCAACCTTACTTGCCTTGGCTCACTAAGTGTAATAGAAGGTAATGCAACAGTAATAGATCCTATGGTTGTACTATGGGGGATCTTCAGCTATGTTATGGAGAAATTTCAGTCATTGGTCTTTCTTAGACTTCCACACCACCTTTGGAGTCTTGGACTTGACCTTCAAAACCTTAGAAGCTTTTGGAACTTCACACATTTTGATGACTGAACCTTCGGAAGATTCTACAGTCACTTCAGCATACTTTAGTGCTTCGGAAGCACTCCTTTCTTCCGAGACCAATTTGACTTCCGAATGTAATTTTCCATTTACCTTCTTCTTTTATTTGGAGCTTCCGAAGGAAACAGACTTTCCTTCCGAAGCTTGAGACTTCTTGAGATTCTTTGAAGTCTTTGAATTGGTCATGTGGATGGTACTCTTAGGATTGTATGGGCAATCCTTGGCAATGTGAGAAGTACTTTCACACATGACACATAACATTTTCTTCTTCAAAGGAGTCTCCTTTTGAGAGGAAGACTGGCTTTGGTCACATTCCTTCTCCACCTTCATCTGGTAGATGCTGAGACAGTTCTTTTGGGCTGTGAACTGTTCTTGGAGTTTGATGGTCCAGGCTGTGCAGCAGTGGTACACAGCAGCGCTCAGTCTTCTTCTTTGCACTGTGATGATTTGAACATGAACCAGTACTCTTAGCTGAGGAGTCTTGGTTGATGTCTTCAGTCTTTACTACTTTGAAACCTGCAGAGATAAAAGCTTGGTTCTGCTTAGCATCAAAAGTAGCCTTGATTTCTTGAGCCTTCTTTGCTTTCCTTTGCTCTTCCTGATCAAGTTCTTTCTCGTAGACTGGTCATCACAGTTGATTTCTTCTCCTCAGAAGGATAGTGGCCCTTGGAAGAATCCTCATCTTCACTCTTCTCAGAGGAATTCTTCACTATCACTTCTTCATCATCCTCACTTATAGGATCTATGAGAGGAAGCTCATCTTCACAAGTTCCACATCTAGGAGATCTTACAGAAAAGATGTGTGTGGAGGAGCTATCTCATTTGATCCCAGTCCCTGTCTATTTTGATAGCACACTTTGTGTGCAGGGATGTGGATATCATGTTCTTGAAGGTCTCTTCTTCAAGAACACTCTTTTCTGCCCTGGCTTTGCTGATCACAAGCTCAGCCTGGCACTCAGTTAGCTTAGTTATGAGATCTTGAATTTGAGTTCTAAAGTCTGTGTATTCATGTTTTAGAGCTGAAATGGTTTTCTCTAAGTCCTCTATTTTCAGTTTATAATCATTTTCAGACTTTCTAAAATCAGATTTAAAATGTTGAAGGACTCAAGATCAGATCTCATCTCCAAGTTGTAAGACCTGTATCTATTTACTTTAGCAATGCATTCAGGAGTACAGAGATGTTCCAATACCTTGGCTTCATCATGATCAGCCATCAGTGCTTGGTTTGGAGAAGCTCTTCCACCTGAAAACTCCAGTCAAAACCTCCTTCTTCAACAACAACAGCAACATGTTGCTTAGTCTTCTCAGACCGAGGAGCTTTGTCAGTGTAGTTTGGTCTGGGTTGTGTTTGGCCCCATTTTCTTTAGGTGCCTTACACTCCCTAGCAAAGTGACCCCATAAGGTTACAGTTGTAACACTTAACTTTGCTTTTATCTAGCCCAAACTTTCCACTGATAGAATGCTTGGAAATCTTCTTCCTGTTCACTTGTAGAACTTCTTGGCTGTGAGTGAGGAGAGCCATCTGCTGAACTATCTCCATGTATTCCAGGTCATCTGGATGAATACAGTCCAGGCCTTCAAGAGTGAAGAGATAATTCCCACAGCTTTCATCAGTAGACACAAAGGCTTGAGAAGAACTTGTCTCTTGGAATGGACTTCCTTGAGTAAAGTTCTCTCTTGGTGTCTCCGGGAAGGTGATGAAAGGACCCTTATGTGAGTTGTCAGGGTAGCATATGAGATGATGTTGGGGTTCTATGTTGTCCCTTTCAACTACATGAAGGGCTGAAACCATTTGATTGTTGGAGTTTCCAGATGAACCTTGCATGTTCATTTCCATCTGGTATCCACTGAGAATCCCATACAACTCTGTCAGAGTAAGAGTTTTAAGGTTCTCAGTCCTCTTGATCACCACACAATAGTGTGTCCATGCCTAGGAAGTGAGGACATGAACTTCCTTACAATGTCCCTGTTCTCAAGAGGTACTCCTCCATCCACTAGGGTATCCACAATCTCAACATACCTGAAGTATTGTTGGGTCATGGTTTCACCTGCTTTGAAGGTGAAATTTTCAAACTGCTGCTTCAGAAGATCTTTCTCGTTCTCTTTGGCTTCAGAGGAGCCTTCATACATCAGCTTCAGTGCATCCCACAGCTGTTTAGCTGTTTTGCACTTCTTAAAACCTATGTATACAGAGTTTGGGAGAGCAGTTTGAAGAGCAGTCATGGCCTTCCTATCAATCTCTACTTTTTTCCTATCTTCATCTGAGTAGTTAGCCATATCTTTAGGGATCATACCAGCACCAGTAGCAGAGGGGGTTCTGGGTATGAAAGGTCCATTTACAATAGATTCCCACATTCTTGAGTCAAGAGACCTGATGAAGCCTTCCATCCTCATGCACCAAATGTAAAAATCATCACAGAGTGATCAGTGGGGATTTGTTCATGGTTCCAGTCTCCATATAGTCTTTGAGATGGAAGCCATTTGAAGAGTTTAGTTTTTGTGTGTGTGAGGGATCTTAAGATGGTTAGATCTTATATCAAGAACCTGGAAAGCTCTGATACCAATTGCAGGACGTTTAAGGGCTTTAACACAATTACAACACACGACACAAAAAGAGGAGATTAACTAAACATTAATCAAACAGTGAACTGGGTTAACCAAAGTGATACAAAGAGCACAAGTAAAGTAAGAGACAGAACAAGAGAGTATGGTTTTCAAGAATGCAGTATATTGCTTTCTCTATGTTCTATTCAAGTGTTTCAAAGCATGAGATAAAAGATACAAGAACATGAGATACTTATACTACATCCTACAGCTGGCTATACTTTGAAAGCCAGCTGGATACAATTGACTAAAACACACAACAAAATCAATTGTAGAGTCAAAAGGCAGATTGCCTTTTGACTTGTGACTATGACATGCCATAGCTCACATCCTTATCTATTACAAAAAGGATAAAGTACATAAAGTAGAAAGTATACAGACTCAAGACCTCATGTACAGTTACCAAAAGGATGGACTTTTTCACCAAACCATGTTAGTTGGTGACTTGCAGAGTTGCAGTGGAAAAGGTGCTTTATGGAACAGTACATTAGATAAAGCATGTGTACTAAAAGTCGTCGGAAGAAATCTGTCTTCAAAGGATGAAGCTTCGGAAGACTTTGTCTCTGAAGCTTCGAAAGACTTCATGTTTGGCTTCGGAAGATATTGGTCCTGGCTTCGGAAGATTTTACACTTAGAGTATTTTCTAATGCATTGTGTAAAACTTCCGAAGCATTCTTCACTTCAGTACTTAGTGCATGTTGCTGAGACACTTTGGATGTTTTGGGTTGCATCAGACTTAAGGAATCCTTACAAAGCATAAGTCATCATAAAACATTACTGACCACCGCGGGACCGGGGGGTTCGGGGGCGACAGCCCTAGAGAGCAGGTTCCTAGGGGCAGCAGCCCCTAGTGGGGTCTAAGGGACAACACCCCTGGCTGGGGCCGAGCTAAGTGATGATTCGATCTTCCGTTTAAACCCTCTTAAATCTTGGTCGTTCAAAACGTATATTAGTATGCATTTCCAGCCCTAAACTAGTTCAAAACCTTTAAAGTAGAGGATCTTGAACTCACCTGGACTCGATGAGTAGCTTCTCAATCAAGCTTTTCAAAGCAAGGGTTGCACTACACAGCCTGCAATAAGTTAACACCCAAAGGAGTTAATTCGCCTAATTTCGCTAGCAGTTTTGCCAGCAGTTTCACTGCTAGTTTCGCTGGCATCTTCGCTGGCAGTTTCGCTGGCATTCGCAGCCAGTTTCGCCCAACTTTCGTTGGAAAACCATGTCTGCGAAACTAACTGCGAAACTACAGTTTCGTAAGAAGATCTGTAGTTTCGCCGGACGAACAACTAATTTCAATGGATAAACACCCAGTTTCACAAAAGGGGCTGAAAAATACGAACCAACCCATTTTTGACCCAAAACTTCAATCTTTTACATCAAAAACCTTGGTTTATCACCCAATAAGCTATATTTAAGCTTCTTACATGTTTTCTTACATAAAAACGTGAGTTTTGGGTGAATCTTTAGCACTTTCAAAAACCACAAACCTAGAATCCAGGTTACATCAAAAGCAATGATTAAATGATGTTTCTTACCTGGATTCATGGTGTTTTCTTGTTGTTTGGATGCCCACGAACACCGATCTTCAATCCTGAGATCATCTGAGCCTTAAATCTTCAATTTTCTCTACTTGCTCTCTCTACTCTCTGTCTCTAGAACTAGAGTGTTGAGTTGCAAATGAGAGCTGCTCAAACTGATCCGTTTATATATACTGGGTGTTCCGAGACCTTAAACTCGCCACACATAACCCATGAAGTCTACTCGGTCTATAACCCATATCTGTCTTATTTTCATTAAATGATATCGCCTAAGCCCATTATTATTATTTGGCTCGCTTAGACATTATTCAGGTGTTACAAGTCCATCCCCCTTATTTAGGTTTTGTCCTTGAAACATGCTAGTCATTAAATAGTTGAGGGTAATGTTGCCTCATCTCCTCCTTAACTTCCCAAGTGGACTCTTATCCCTTCTTATGCTTTCACTGTACACGCACCAAGGGAACCACCTTATTCCTTAGCCTCTTATCTTTCCGATCGATGATCGCCACTGGTTGCTCCACATAGTTAAGCCTTTCATCATCTTCAATGTCATCCAGTGGCACCACCATATCCTCCTCGGCTAAGCACTTTCTTAAGTGAGATACATGGAATTTCAGATAAATTCCACTTAACTCACTGGGCAACTCCAACCTATAGGCCACCTCTCCTAGTCCAGCAATAGTTCAGAAAGGCCCTATGTATCTTGGGCTCAACTTGCCCTGTTTCTTAAACCGAATGATGCCCTTCCAAGGTGAGACCTTAAACATAACCCTGTCACCCACGTGGAACTCAATCGATCTGCGTCTCCTATCGGCATACGACTTCTGTCTATCTTTGGCTTCCTTCATAAAGGCTTTGATCCTTTCAAGCTTCTCAGTCATAGCCTTGATTACCTCAACGCTCCCTAACTCTTACTGACCAATGTCGCCCCAACAAACGGGTGTTCTACATCTCCTACCGTATAGCATCTCATAAGGAGGCATGCCAATGCTGGCATGGTAGCTATTGTTGTATGAGAACTCAGCTAACGGTAGGTGGTCATTCGAACTTCCTCCAAAATCGATGACGCATGCTCGCAGCATATCTTCCAACCTCTGAATCGTCCATTCCGACTGACCATCTGTTTGCGGATGATAAGTCGTGCTAATATGTAACCTCGTCCCTATGGCGTCGTGGAATTTCTTCAAGAATTTGGATGTAAACCGTGTGTAACAATCAGATACAATAGACATCGGTACATGGTGACGAGTTACAATCTCCTTGTTGAACAGGTTAGCCAACCTCTCAGATGAATATGTCTCACGGATGGGTAGGAAGTGGGCACTCTTCGTCAGACGATCAACAATCACCCATATGGCATCATACCCTTTCAAGGTACGCAGTAACTTCATGATAAAGTCAATGGTGATATGCTCCCACTTCTACTCGGGTATGTCCAAAGGTTGGATCTTCCCGTATGGCTTCTGATGCACCGCCTTCACCTACAAGCAAGTAAGGCACTTACTCACGTACTCCACTACGTCACGCTTCATACTCAGCCACCAATAATCTCTCTTCATATCTTGATACATCTTTGTAGCACCGGGATGAATGGAGTATCGAGTCTTATGAGCTTCATCCATAATCTTCCACGTAGATCCACAAAACACATCTGTCCAAATCGGGTTCTAACACCGAGTGTGTTTTCACCAAACTCCACGACCAAACCTCTCATTCTTTAAGAGTTAAGATGATCTTCCTTCAGTGCCTCATCTTGAAACTCTTTGACCTACTTCATCAAGAGGTCATGACCAACTGGTAAGCCTTCACCCCAATCAGCTCGGGTCTCTCCTTTCGGCTAAGGGCATCCGCCACCACGTTGGCTTTGCCCGGATGGTAGTGGATCTTGCAATCATAATCCTTTATGAGCTCCAACCATCTCCTCTGCCTCATGTTCAAATCTTTCTGCTAAAAGAAGTACTCCAGGCTCGTGTGGTCAGTGAATATGGTGCACTTTGTCCCGTATAAGTAGTGCCTCCAAATCTTTAGCGCAAAAACCACGGCTACTAGCTCCAAGTCATGAGTACAATAATTAACCTCATGAACCTTCAGCTATCGGGATGAATAGGCTATAACCTTCCCTCTCTGCATTAACACACATCCAGACCCCGAGTAAGAAGCATCTGAATAAACCACCAAATCCTCGCTTCCATAGGGTAATGACAGAACTGGAGCTTGAGTCAACCTCGCCTTTAACTCCTCGAATGCCTTCTCCTGAGCTTGACCCCATACAAACTTTACATCCTTACGGGTCAACTTAGTCAACGAAGAAGCTATCTTAGAGAAGTCTTGAATAAATCTTCTATAATAGCCCGCCAAACCTAAGAAACTACGAATCTCATATGGCGTCTTTGGAGACTTCCATTGAATCACCGCCTCCACCTTTGCCGGGTCCACCATAATCCCCTCGGGATTCACCACGTGTCCCAAGAACTGAACTTCGCGCAACCAGAACGCACACTTGGAGAATTCTGCATATAACTTCTTCCGCCCCAACGTCTCCAACACTTCTCAAATATGACCGGCATGCTCCTCCTTGCTATTTGAATAATCAAGATATCATTGATAAACACAATCACTGATTTATCTAACATCGGCCAACACACTCGATCATTAAATCCATAAAAGCAGTCGACGCGTTGGTTAAACCAAATGACATAACGAGAAATTCATAGTGTCCATAACGTTTGCGAAAAGCTGTTTTAGGATGTTGGACCAAAAGAACCAATGAGCCAGATTGGAAAACCTTTAAGTCCCACAAGACATCACAACAACTGCTGAAGACTTGATCAGCTGTTTTGACAAAGTCTGAAGTTCAACAGCTGAAGACTAAAGTACTGAAGACTTCAACAGCTAAAGACCAAAGTCTGAAGATCAACAGCTGAAGAATAAAGTACTAAGATCAACAGCTGAAGTACAAAGACTGAAGACATCAGCTGATGACAACAACTAAAGTTCAAGAAGTCCAAGTACTGAAGCTTTCAGAGTTTGTCACAACAGTTAAAGGAGCATTCTTCAGTTGTTGTGATGGTTTCCTTTCAGTAGTTTTATTTTTTATTTCAGTACTTGTAAAACGACTGAAGAGCATGTTCTTCAGTCGTTGTTGTTTTAGTAGTTTCTTTTCAGTAGTTGTATTGATAGTTAACACTTGGTATTTTTGTAAGAAGATGTCAGCTGTTTGACATCTTCAGTAGTTGTGTTAACTTTCAGTAGTTTGAATAATTATGTTAGATGTCACTATCAAGTGACATCAGCAGACGTCACATCTCCTATATAAGAGATGTTGACCTAATTGTACGTGTGACATTTTGCCACCACGAAAGCATATGAATGAAATATTCTATTTGCAGAGTTCTCTCTTTCTATAACCGTTTACTCTTACATTGAATATCAATTGTGTTCTTGTGAATTATCTAATTCATTGTTTGAATTCCGCTGCGATACTCTCTAATCAATCAAACTTAGATCACTGATCCTAACAAATGGTATCAGAGCTGGTTAATCATTCATCGATCTAACAATTGATCATTGAAACTGTTATTCGATATCTATGTTTGATTGAATTAGCATATTTGCAAGAACTGGTTATAGATAATTGAATCTCTATTGCTTTCGTTATTTGCTTTGAGTTTTCTCTTGGTTCAATTTGGTTTGTTGTGTTTTGTTCTAAATTTGTTAAAACTTAAATGAATTTGGTTTAATCTGAGAATGACTACTCGTTCTAATGACCCTCATAATACCGGTTCCTCAACCAAGCCTCCGATGCTGGTTAGGACTGAGTATAACATATGGCAATGAAGAATGCTTCATCACCTTTCTGTTAACAGTTCAGGTTGTTGGACATCTGTGGTACATGGTCCACACAAGCCTATGGTGAACAATCCGGAAACCAATCAAATGGTTCCGAAGAAGAATGGACAATACTCAGATGAGGATCGGAAACTGTTTGAGATTGATGATAAAGCGCATGGCATTCTGGCTATGGCTCTGCCTAATGAAATCTATTCAGCGCTTATGCATCATGAAACTGCTCATGACCTCTGGAATGCATTGAAGGAACAATTTGGTGGAACTGATGAGGTCTTAGCAAACAACAGAGAAATCCTTGCCCAACAATATGAGACATTCTCTCATAGGAAGGGTGAGACACTGACTCAATAGTTTGAGCGTTTTTCATGTTTGATCTCTGAGCTGAAAATGGTCAAACATAAATACACCAATAGCCAGATGAACAACAGATTCCTCAGATCACTGCCCGAGAGATGAGACACATACACCATTGTCCTACGCTCCAGTGCAAATCTGGATAGCCTATCTCTCACCCAACTCCATGGGAAACTGCTTACATTTGAAAGAGAGATAGAGCAGAAAAGGAAACTGGCATCATCAGGAAAGCTCACTGATGACTTTGTACCAGGGAACACTGCCTTGGTCGGTCATGAGTCAGAATATGCTGCATCTGAAAGTAATTATGATGAGCATATAGATTTCTCTTCAAACAATCCTCATCATGCATTTGTTGGTGTTGATAGTCAGTCTAGCTGTAATAGTGACAATTTGTGCTTCATCATGGATGATCTGAAGGGTATTGTTGATGATGACTTAGAAGAGATAGATATTTTGAGCCAAATGGCCTTGATTAATATCATATCTCAAAAATTCTACAAGATAACTGGTAGGAAATTTCCTGGACTCTCTGGCAAAACCAAAGTTGGTTTTGACAAGAGTAAGTTGAGGTGTCACAAATGCCACAGGCTTGGGCACTTTGCAAGAGAGTGTAGATCATCTGGATCTAACTTCTCTGCACCCTTTGTGACCTTTCCAAGTAATATTTAACAAAACAGAGGGCTGCTAGTTCTGGTCATCATTCACAACCTATATCTCCTTCATATTTTGTCCCTTAGGGTCCAATGTCATATCCATATCCCTGCTATTACATGCTTCAGCCTAATCCAGTTCAAGCTCCTATTGCACAACAACCACAAGCATTACTGGGCCTCTACCATCTCGATCATCTCAATCACAACCTCGTCACAGCTTCTTCACCCCTGGCATTGTTGACTGGAGCGGTTTACCAGATGATCTCTCTGGTAATGAGCATTTATTTGCTGGTGATGGTCAACATGGTGGTGAACATCCTTTTGGGAATCTAGCTCTCATGGCCCTAGAATCTACTGAGAGTTCATGCTCCAATGCATCTTATTCACAGGTAACCCAGGTATCCTCTGAGGCTAAGGCCAAGCTTTGTTCTAAATCTTGCATAGATGCATTTATCTTTATTAGAGAGGCAAATGTAGCTTTATAAATCAAAATTTAGAACTTGAGCAAAACCTTTCCAAAAGAAAAGTTGAATATGAGTCTGTTATTAAGGATAAAGATGATGAGATTTATAAGCTTAAATGCCAACTAAATGATAAAAAGGCTAAGCTATAGGTCATTCTTGAGGACCATAGAGAACTCAAATAAAAACTTGCGGTTACCCAAGTTGAGTGTGACCGCTGGGTGTCATCCTGCAAGGGATTTGAAAAGCTGCTCAGCAAGAAATCTGCTTCGAATGTGAAGTTTGGAATTGGTTACAACCACATTGCACCACCAACAGATTTTACTCCAAAACCAATAGTAAATCTGAAGGTGAAAGCAATTTCCAAACCACATCATCATGTGCATCATCCTCAAGTGATCTCCCAAAATCACAAGATGAAATTAGTGTTGATACCTCAGCAAATCAATTAGCTGATGGGTTAACTACTCATAAGCACATGAAGCTGAGTACATCAGATGTTGTCCCTCAAAGTACCTCAAGTACTGAAGGGCAAGTTACAACAACAGAAAAGCATTTCAAATCAGCTGAAACAAAAGGATTAACAACTGCTGATAAATAACAGCTGAAGAACAAGTCTTTAGTTGTTACAGATCCTTCAGTACTAAACAAAAGTACTGAAAGGAGGAAGTACTGAAGAGCACACCTTCAGTAGTTTCGACATCAGCAGTTGATCAATCGAAGATGAAGAATAAGCCATGTGAAATATGTGGTAAATTCAATCATCTTTCTGATGAATGTTAGTACAAAAAGGGTTCCAAATTTAACATAGATAAGCTCATTAAAATCTAGATGGATGAAATGAAAACTGAGTTTGAGACCAAGTTTGTACCACAATCATCCCATTATGATAAACCTAAGACTTCAACAAAATCCAAAAAGAAGGATAGGGTTCATCACAAAACAGCTGATAGTGCTCCTAATGATAAACATCAAACTAAGTCTGTGAATTTTAAGGAGGAAATGGTGGATCACACGAACTCATCAAAAACAAGTACTGATATGTCACAAGAGCTGAAAGCTTTGGCTACAAATCAGACATAACTTGTTATGATGGTTCAACATTTGTTGGGGAGAGTTAACCAACTAGATGCACCTGTGATCAAACCACTGAAAAGGCATTCCAAGCCCAAATCCAAGGAATCCATTTAAGTACCATCTCTTTCTTCATCAGCTGTTAATCATAAGAAACAAGTTATGGTTACATCTATTGATGAAAACAGACCCAAAACCAAAAAGGTTTGGGTCTCTAAACCTAACTAGTTACTTTTGATGAATGTAGGTTCTTCAGCATGCCAAAGGAGCATCTGGTATGTGGACAGTGGAGGATCTATGCATATGACTGGGAGCAGTTCTCTTCTTAATGACTACTCTCAAGGAAAGAAGGGATTTGTTTAATTTGGAATGATGCCAAGGGTTACATCATTAGGAAAGGATTTGTGTCTAATGGAAAAATCCGGTTTGATGATGCTAACCATGTGGAGAATCTCAAGTATAATCTGCTGAGTGTCAGTCAGATGTGTGACAAAGGGCATGTTGCACTTTTCACAAGCCAGAACTGCAGGATTCTGTCTTCCCAAGTTCTGGGCTGATTGACAAGGTATTGGATGAACATACTCTCCTGAAGCCAACAGGAGTGGAAGAGTATATGCCTTGGATTTGTCAAAGAAGATTGATTTGAAGGGTCATCCATGCGTGTTCTCCAAAGCCTCTCGTCAGAAATCTAAACTGTGGCATAGAAGGTTGGGTCATGTTGATCTCAAAAACATGAATCAACTGATCCACAATAGTTAGTGAGAGGTCTACCAATAAAGGAGTTCCACTGTGATGAAACTTGCACTGCTTGTTTAAAAGGAAAACAACACAAAGTCTCATTCCCTCCTATTGAAGAACCTAAGTCCACTGTCTGCTTGCAGTTACTGCACATGGATCTATTTGGTCCTGTGAGAGTAATGAGCATGGCAAAGAAGAAATACTGTCTGGTAATTGTGGATGATTATCTAGATTTGTATGGACTTTCTTCTGCATTCAAAGGATGAGGTTGCTTAAAAGATTATAAACTTTGTGTTGTATGTTGAGAAGCAGTATTCCGTATCAGTCAAGTGTATAAGGAGTGACAGTGGAACAGAATTCAAAAACCATACACTTGATGATTTTTATCTCTCAAAGGGAATCAAGAGGCAGTTTAGCATCCAAGGACTCCAGAACAAAATGGAGTAGTGGAGAGAAAGAACAGGACCTTAATTGAAGCTGCAAGGTCTATGTTGGCTGACTCTAGTTGCCATTGACCTTTTGGGCTGAAGCTGTCAATACAGCTTGCTATGTGCAAATAGAGTGTTAGTAAATCAAAGTTGATGAAGACTCATATGAAGTTCTACATCATTTGGCTCCTTTGATTTATTTTTCAGAGCCTTTGGGTGTCCTTGTTTCATTCTCAACACAAAGGATCAACTCCACAAATTTGATCCTAAGGTGGATGCAAGGTATTTTCTTGGTTATTCATTACTTGCAAGGCATACAGAGTCTTCAACTACAGAACAAAGATAGTTGAAGAGACTCTACATGTGAAGTTTAATGAATCTCCAAAGGACAAGATTCCACAAAACCTTGTGGAGTTATTTGATTTGGACATACTGCAATATGTTCCTTATCAACCTCCAGCTGTTGCAGATCATGTGGATCAAATCATCTTCTGCAGCATGTCTTCCACCTGGTGGTACTGACGATGATGATGAAATCAGTACTCACCTTTTAAAGTTTTGTGACCAACTGCCTGTGTCTACTAAACGCTCTCCTGTAGCTTCAGTAGCTCACCACCACAACAAATGCTAATGAGATTTCCGATTCCTCTACATCATTTGACTTGCCATCTAATACTTGGTTTCAAGAATCTGGATCAACATCTGCTGCTGCTGAGCCTGCTACAAACACTTGCACTGATCTCATAGTGTACCAAGAGCTGAAGAATCACCCCATGCCTCAAATCATTGGTGATATCAATGCTGGTGTCTCAACCAGAAGTCAATTGTCTAACTTCTGCTTCTATGCTCTCTTCATCAGTCAGCTAGAGCCAAAGAACTATCATGTTGCTTTGAGAGACAATGGATGGGTTGAAGCCATGTAGCTTGAGCTACTTCAGTTCAAAAAGCAGCAAGTGTGGGAACTGGTTCCTCTACCCCCAGGTAAGTGTGCAATAGGCACTAAATGGGTGTTTAGGAATAAAACTGATGAAAATGGGCTTATTGTCAAGAACAAGGCTAGACTGGTTGTACAAGGGTTTTCTCAAGAAGAAGGTATTGATTATGATGAAACCGTTGCCCCTGTAGCCAGACTAGAGGCAATTAGATTGTTCTTAGCCCATGCTGCATTCCATAATCTTAAAGTTTTTCAAATGGATGTCAAAAGTGCATTTTTATATGATAAAATAAAAGAATAGGTTTATGTGTGTCAACCACCAGGTTTTGAGGATAATAAACATCCTGATTGGGTGTATAAACTTGATAAGGCTCTTTATGGGTTGAAGCAAGCTCCTAGAGCCTGGTATGAAACATTATCAAATTTTTCTTCAAAATAATTTCACTAGAGGCTCCATAGACAAAACTTTGTTCATTAAGAAGGTGGACCAGCATAAGCTACTTGTTCAAATTTATGTTGATGATATTATTTTTGCATCCTCTGATTCCCAGTTGTGTGATGATTTTACATGTTTAATGAAACAAAAGTTTGAAATGAGTGCAATGGGTGAATTACAGTTCTTTCTAGGCTTGCAAATCAAACAAAAGGGTGATGGAACCTTTATTCATCAGTCAAAATGTACAAAAGATCTTTTGAATAAGTTTGATTTACAAAATTGTAAGCCATGTTCTACTCCCATGTGCAACACCACACAACTGGATGCAGATCAGAAAGGTAAAGCTGTTTATGAAACACTTTACAGATGTATGATTGGGTCCTTGATGTACTTAACAGCTTCTAGACCAGATATCATGTTTGCAACTTGTGTTTGTGCTAGATTTCAGGGTGCTCCTAAAGAGTCTCATTTGATTGCAGTCAAGAGGATCTTTAGATATCTGCAAGGTACACAATCTTTAGGTTTATGGTATTCCACTGGACACTCTTGCAAATTAGTTGCTTCTTCAGATAGTGACTATGCAGGGTGTAAGTTAACGAGAAATTCAACTTCTGGTGGATGTCAATTCCTAGGCAACTGTTTGATTTCTTGGCAGAGTAAGAAACAAACATCTGTTGCTACATCAACTACTGAAGCATAGTACATTGCTGCTGCAAGTTGTACATCTTAGGTACTCTGGCTTGAGAACCAACTTTTGGATTATGCCATTATAGAGACTAAGACTCCATTATTAATGGACAGTGCTTCAGCTCTTTGCATTGTCCAGAATCCTGTCCAGCACTCTAGGACCAAACATATAGAGATCAGACACCCTTTTATTAGGGACTGTTTTGAAAAAGGTCTGATTGATCCAAAGTTTGTGCCTAGTGCTGATGAGCTTGCAGACATTTTTACTAAGCCTTTGGATAGTTCAACTTTCCAAACCTAGTGTTAGGCTTGGTATGTGCAGCTAGAATAAGTGAAAACTACTGATGATCTTAGTAAACAAGTACTGATGATCATTAGTAAACATGTCACAAATAAGTACTGATTCTGTTACAAACTACTGATGTTAGTTAACTACTGATGTTAGTAAAAACAGATAAGTACTGATGTCCTATGAAACAACTGAAAACAGCCAAAAAGACTGATGAGTAAGTGTTGAGGACAGTATGAAACAGCTGAAAAGCTAGGAATTGACGAAAACTTGATGGGAATTTCTCTTTAGTTGTTTTACAACTGCTGTTTCATCTTAAACAACTGAAGCAAAACCAATGTCTTCAGTAGTTTCACAATTACTGATGACTAACACCAAGTCTTCAGTCGTTTACAACAACTGATGACAAAACCATGTCTTCAGTAGTTTCACAACTACTGATGACTAACACCAAGTCCTCAGTTGTTTCCAACATCTGAAGTCAAAACCATGGTTTTCAGCAGTTTTATAACTGCTAATGCCTAAAACCAATACTTCAGCTGTTTCAACCTCTGAAGGTTAATACCACGTCACAGTCGTTTAAAATTACTGATGATAACACCAAACCCTTTAGTTGCTTTATAACCTTACCCTATAAATACCTAATCTTACAGAGCTTCATCATCTCAAACCTAACGTTCAAAAACTCTGAACCTTCTCTCACATTAATGGCGACCATGCAGCTTAAACCACGACACAACTGTGGTGCCTACCTTACCAAATCACCGTCTGGACGAAGTTCGATACTGCATTGATCTAATGGTCCATTCTCCATACAAAACGGCCTTCCTTATCAATCCTACCATTTATGCCGAATCCCTAAATCAGTTCTGGACGAACGTCACCCTTACCACTGGGGAGAATGACACCGAGTCTCTCCAGTCTTTCGTCAACTGCCGTAAGGTGGTCATCACTCCGGAAATCCTTCGCCAAACCCTATAACTGGATGATGCCACCTTCCCCGCTGGATATTCAAAGGGCATCACTGATCTATCTTTTGTCCAACATGGATATCAGGGTAACCTCAGCGCTTCTACCATCCTAAAGAGGCATTTCCATGACGCAGAACGCCTTATCTTTCATATGGTGAATGTCTGCCTAGCCCCTAAGACTTTGTCTTGGGATCAAATGTCAACCAGGTGGCAGCAGGTATTCTTCTCTATCCTTGAGCAACAAAACTTAAATTTTCTGAAATTATTTCTTGAACTTAAGGATATGGTCTTAAAACCTATTGCTAACCGATGGATATTATATCGACAGTTCATAATGGCCATAATAGAGAACCAGCTGAACGCTGAGGGACTTGTTGGCCTTGGAGTCCCTGCCATGGCTGTATTGCCTGAAGTATACTCAGGCACAACTCAGACCAGTCACTCAAACAGGCTGCCAAGCTGCGAAAACCCACGCAGCTGGAACCCACAGCCACACCTCCAAATCCGAAGTCCCCACCAAACCCAAACACAAGAAACCCAAAAAGGTCTCAGGGAAATAAGTCCCCTGAGGATGCCCCTGCAACACAAATGCAGGATATATCTACTGGCCATAACCCCCAAGTAGATACACATACTCACCCACCCTCAACCGCTCAGGTTCCTCTCAACAGGAGCCTATAGCAACCACATATGGGGTGCTATACATCTGGAACCTTCCTGTTTGAGGAGGTTGCCATTGAAACGCACCACTCTCCCCGAGTGCATACTGCTTTCACACCATCTCCCACTACAACTGCCCCCCAAAGTCCTACCATAATAGTTGCAAAAGTGCTGACTCAGTTGCATTCCTCACCCCCTCCCCAGATACCAATCAAAACTGGGATAGCCTCAACCGTTGAGGGGGAGGACAAAAGTGCTTCTGATAACCCATAGCACATGGGTTACAATGTTCAATCTCCAAGTGTAGAAAAGGAGATTCGAACTTCTGGTGAGGCTGCCACTTCTCCTGCTTCAGCAAATGATCAGGATGAAGTTGGTACCATCCATAAGACCTCACCAGAGGCAACTGCCGATGAAGGACATATTCTGAGGCAGGAAGTCCCCAGTACCAAGAACAAGGGGCACATACTACTACTGATCTACACTCAGAGCATGTACATTGATTCAATCAGGAGGTCAGGTGATTCAGCACAGACTGATGATGACCTGGGCTTTTTCTACGATGTTCTAGCCCACAATACCATCCTAGAGAATGAAGTGAGCAGACTCAAAGAGCTGCTTGCCAAAATGTCTCAGGATCAAAGACCATCTACCCCACAAACCCCACAGATGGCACCTTCGATTGAAGGTTTACCAAACACTGAGCCTACACACATAACTGAGCCACCAGCCTCTGCTTTTGGCACCACCTCTCAGGGACAGAACCCCTCTGAGTAGATGGTTGTATCTTTCAAAACTCCATACCTCTCATCACTCCATCATCACTGACATAGTGCATAAAGCCATGATGAGAGGATTCCTCAAATCTACAAACCCTCATTGATGATGTTGTTCATAAATCTCTTTCTGCCTTCCAAACTCCTGATTCAATACAACCAAAAAGGGAGAGACTGCAAAGTCTAAGGTAGTGAAAGACAAGAAAAGAAAGAGAGTTGATGCTGAGAAAGAGCCTGAAAAAGAGAAAGAGCCTGAGAAAGAGAAGGAGGTTGAGAAAGAATGATCTCAGAACAGGTGACACCTATAAAAGAAAGAAAAGTGCTGAGTCAAGAGCTAATGAAGAAAAATCATTAGAAGACCTTGTTAAAGATGCTGATGAAGCTCATAGTAGATCAATGGATACAATTATAGATCAGCTATTTAGACATGGTCATGATACAGCCACATTAGACTCTGAGATCAGAAGGCTGGAAATAGAAGGGATACAATCCGGAAATAGAAGAGATACAATCAAGATGGGCTGGTTATAGTGTGTTGGAAAGGGAGAGATTGGAAATCATGATCAGGTTCATAGCTAAATATCTTGGAATGGTCCAGGGACAGCATCTTGGCAATAACCACCATGATCTGTTCGTCTGAAGTATATACCAAAGGCTGGTCATTGAAGCCTTGAATAAAGCTGGTGCTGGGAGCAGGACTAAACTGGTCAAACAATCCAAAGCCTCACTTACATCTAAAATGCTAGAACAGCCTCTCAAAATTCCTACACCAAAACCACCACAACCACAACCCACTAAACCAATCCCTTATCCACAAAACCAATAGCCGATGATGTACCCCAGAAGAGGAAAAGAAGGGTACTGAGGCGAGAGAAGAGGAGAAGAAGATAATGATGAAGATGAAGATAGGCTGCCAATCTCACCTGTTATACAGTTGCCTAAGGCCATAAGTCACCCTCCAACAATTACTCCTGAATCTCAAAGACAAATGTGAAAGTGAAGTTAGAAGAAGAAGAGCTTCATAAACACATGATGAGAAATTGTTGAGAAGAGTCGACAAAGCATATGCTGCCACATCTCGAATCATCAATATGAAGAAACATGCTCAGAGATTATACACTCTCAGACACACATTGCAATATCAAAAAGAGAGAGTGAGGATTTGGCCTGATCCCAGGGTGTCTCATAGGATTCAAAAGAACAATATTCCACAGAGATACATTGGCCAAGTAAAGAAGATTGTAGATGAAGTGATCTCTCTGGCCTTTGTAGTATCACCTTGGGAGATCCTAGATGACTTCAAGAAAGTCTATAAAGCTAAACTGGCCCCACAAAAGATGCTGGAGAATAAAGTGGTGAAAAAGGGGTTAGTGTATAGGAGGCTTGAGGAAGTTAGAAAGAATGAGCTCCAGTTGTTCTTAGAGGGTATTCACCCAGATGAATTCACATATAGGATCATAACAACTGTGGAGCTAAAAAATGAGAAGCAGGTCAAATACCTATCTGAGTACTATGGGCCTGAATCATTCTTTGAAGGAGAAGTAGAAGAGCTTACCATGGAGGAACAAGTAACCTTCATTGAGGCCTATACAAGGGAGTCTTACAGACTCATATTTGGGAAGTAGATCTCATGGATGGGGTAACAACTCTGTGTCTAGTTCCCCAAGACAGAGTTCCCATCCATCCTTTTCCAAACACATCATTGAGACTTCTTCCCAGGCCTGTGCTTACAAGGGTCACTTTAGAGCTGATCTAGAAGACAAAAAGACCAATCTTTCTGCCATAATAAGTGGGACATCTTCAATAAGCTTAAAGGTTTTGGTTGCATTGGTTCAGAGGGAGTTTGTTGGACCAAAACAACCCATGAGCCAGATCAAAAAAACCTTTAAGTCCCACAAGACATCATAACAACTGCTGAAGACTTGATCAGTTGTTTGACAAAGTCTGAAGTTCAACAGCTGAAGACTAAATACTGAAGACTTCAACAGCTGAGTACAAAGACTGAAGACATCAGCTGAAGACATCAGCTGATGACAACACTGAATTTCAAGAAGTCCAAGTACTGAAGCTTTCAGAGTTTGTGACATCAGCTGAAGAAGCATTCTTCAGTTGTTGTGATGGTTTCCTTTCAGTAGTTTTTTTTCTATTTTAGTATGTAAGACGACTGAAGAGCATGTTCTTCAGTCGTTGTTGTTTCAGTAGTTTCTTTTCAGTAGTTGTAGTGATAGTTAACACTTGGTATTTTTGTAAGAAGATGTCAGCTGTTTGACATCTTCAGTAGTTGTGTTAACTTTCAGTAGTTTGAATAATTCTGTTAGATGTCACTATCAAGTGACATCAGCAGACGTCACATCTCCTATATAAGAGATGTTGACCTAATTGTACGTGTGACATTTTTGCCACCACGAAAGCATATGAATGAAATATTCTATTTGCAGAATTCTCTCTTTCTATAACCGTTTACTCTTACATAGAATATCAATTGTGTTCTTGTGAATTATCTAATTCATTGTTCGAATTCCGCTGCAATACTCTCTAATCAATCAAACTTAGATCACTAATCCTAACATAGGAATATCCTGCTCCTTCACCTTTAACTAATGATAACCGGATCGAAGGTCTATCCTTGAAAATCAACTGGCACCCTGGAGCTATTCAAACCGATCATGAATTCTCAGTAAGAGGTACCGATTCTTCACTGTCAGCTTATTCAACTTACGGTAGTCTATACACATCCTCATGCTACTGTGTTTCTTCTTCACAAATAAGACCGGAGCACCCTAAGGAGTGATGCTCGGTCTAATGAAACCCTTATCAAGTAGCTCTTGTAATTGCTCCATGAACTCCTTCATCTCAGTTGGAGCCAACCAATACAGTGCCTTAGCAACAGGTTGGGCACCCGATATCAGATCAATCTGAAATTCGATCTTGCAGTGTGGTGGCACACCTGGTAAATCTTCTGGAAACACATCCGGAAAATTACACACAACCGGTACATCAGACAGTTGTGGTGTTGGCGCATCCACATCCTTTACGTAGGCCAAGTAAGCACTACATCCACGCCTCATGCACTTTCCCACCACCGCCATCGAAATCACTTTCGGGATCATCATGACTCGATCTCCATAAACCGTCACCGTATTCCCGTCAGGTGCTGTGAATCGGATCATCTTCTAGCGACACACAATGTTCACTTCGTAGTCTGACAACCAATCCATCCCAAGAACTACGTCAAACCCGCCTAGGTCATTACAAATGGTCTAACAGGAAACTTGTGACCTTCTAGTTCTACATCACAACCTTCTATCATTTTAGAAATCCTGGTAGACTTACCTATGGCAGTTTCTACATCGAAAGGCGTATCTATATTCTTACTACTAACAGGTAACTTAGCATAGAAAGCAGCAAAGATAAAACTTTTACTAGCACCAGAATCAAACAACACCGAGGCTAAAGTTTGGTTTGCTAGAAACGTACTTGACACAACATCAGGGTTTGTCCTAGCCTCCTCCTGTGTCATCGTGAACGCTCTGGCGCTCGCCCTCGATCCTCCACTCCCCGTCTTCTTCACTATGGAACCCTCTGCCCTCGACTTCTTACAATCCCTACCTACGTGGCCCTCCACGCCACAGTTAAAGCACCAGACCGTACGACGGTCCTTGGCTATATGCCCTGCCTTCCCACACTTGAAGCATAAGTTTGATCCCAGCCTACATTCTCCAACATGCTCCTTTCCACATCTACCAAACTTCTTCGACCCTGCACTCGACGTGACTACAGGGCGGTCATCTACCCATGCCTTCTTTTTTCTCGTTAGGGCACCACTTTGACCAAACCTTTTCCCACTCCAATTCCGGTCACCACTCCCTTTCTTGCAACCTTGAGCCACCACCATCGTTCTTTCATCATACAGTCTCCCTGCCAAATCTACCTCCGACCTAAACGTGCTCGGCTGGGCAGCGATCATATGCCTTCGGATAACCGCCGGCAAACCCTAGATATATCTCTTGATCTTTCTTGAAAATGGGGTCACTTGGTCTGGCACCAAACGTGCCATCTCGTTGAACTTGGTGGTGTATTGCTGATGAGTCATTGTTCCCACCTCCAGCTGCAGGAACTCCCTTTCAACCTTGTCCATCTCATGGTGAGGACAGAACTCCTTAATCACCAACCTCCTTAGTTCTGCCCACCTCATCCTTCCTATTGCCCAACTACCCTCGGCTTGGACGATATTGTCCCACCAGCACAAAGCCGAGTCCACAAAAGAGTGGGTGCCGAACTTAACCTTTTGATCCTCCCGACACTCGCTGATATCAAGAACGGCTTCCATCTCTCTCACCCATCAGTGAGCAGCAGCAGTGCCATTTCCATCAAAAGTTGGGATCTTGCATCTCATAAACGCCCCATAGTTACAGCCTCGTGCTGCCTCCTACACATGCTCTTCTTCCTCCTCTTCATCATTGGAGAGAACCGTCTCAGTCTCAGGTCGCTCCCATCCTCTTGAGGACCTGTTCCTTTCCCTTCTATCTTCTTCCCTTACGACCTTTATCACTTCAGTCACCACAGACAATAGGATCGTCTGCATGACCTGATGCACTTCCTCCAAAACATCCTCCTTCACTGAGGGGTCTCGGGCTCTTCATGAGCCACCTTCTCGGCCCTAGGCCTTCCTCTCGTGACCCGTGGTTCAGTACCACATCCACCATGACCTCCCCCACGAGAAGCCTTAGAAGATCTACCACCAGCCATCTTCTAAGCACGCTATAAGATTCAAACACTAACATGGTCATTCAAGGTAATAGCTCAGTTTATGTCAAGTATAGTAAGTCCTTAATTATAGTGGCCAGTTGTGATTAGCCACTTACTTTACTTTTCATACCCCAAGCATTTTCTATCCTGACTACATCATTATTTAAATCTACTAAAGGCATATAAACCACATAGCATGCGCACGTAATACCGGTTAACATTAAGAAAATATTCGATGGCACGCAGCTACTCGGACTGGCATCCCTTCCTTTTCGTCCCATTTTCGGTTTAAGTTTAGGTTTCATTTGAAAATTTACCCGTTTCACTTAAACATTGGCTCTGATACCAACTTGTAAGGCCCCGTTCCGGGGATGCTTACAGCTGGTCAATCATCGCACATAAACATATATTTTCATTAACTTAAAGAAATCATTGCAGCATACACATATAAATCATCCAATTCATTGTTGACTAGTTACAAAAACATCATTGGTTGCATTACATTACAAAAAAGTCATAATTCCATCAAATGGATGCCATCCAAAAATGCCAAGTAGCTGCCCCGTGCCATCCTTAGCAATGCTCACCTACCAACTGGAAAAAAATCCTAAAAAGTCAGCGTTGCTGAGTGAGTTCTAGTATTAACATGTAACATACTTTACACTCATTAAAAGCATCCTTTACTTTGCATGTGATCACACATCATATGTACACATAGATAATACCATACCTTCTTCATCGTTCATCCTATAACTTCCACTCGTTCATACATTATTACTTTCATTCGTTCGTTCATCATTACATCTTTTCTTTTCATCAGCACCATGACTTTACCCTTCATGCTCATGGTACTGGGACTAAGCCTATCATAGACCTTCATTCATGGTGCCCAGCACCTCTGGCCATAGTACCTAAGATAAAGTTCAGGTATACCATTGTCATGTGCTATGCCCTTCATGCTCATGGTACCGGACCTAACCCTATCATAGACCTTCACTCACGATGCCCATCACCTCTGGTCATAGTACCTAAGGCAAGCAACAATGGTTCTATACAAATGGTCAATCACAAAGAAAGACCCCGATGCGCATCCTCCCGGTGTAGCGAACCCACACACGTTGGTCTAACACCTTACAAGGGCGTGTCCCGACATACAAGGCTTGCAAGGCTTTCATTACATTTCATCGTCCTTTAATGCATGCATACTATTGATATTTCCATTTTTCATTACTTTCCAATTTACATTATATAATACTTTTCATTTCATTCATTAACCATCAACACAAAGCGATGGAAAAATACATACATAAACAGGAACACCAATAAGATCATACCAATCATCATACTTACCAGCATGCATACATAATATTAATCATGCCCATCCCATTATCACCAATCATGCATCACATAAACCATCACAAATTATCCTCATGCATCATACACTAAAATACATAAGCATATCCACAACAAGCATAAATCATCATAAAATATAACTGACCCACCACGGGACCGGGGGGTTCGGGGGCGGCAGCCCCAGACAGCAGGTTCCTAGGGGCAGCAACCCTGGCTGGGGCCGAGCTGAGTGTATGATTCGATCTTCCCGTTTAAACCCTCTTAAAATCTTGGTCATTCAAAACGTATATTTAGTATGCATTTCCAGCCCCAAACTAGTTCAAAACCTTTAAAATAGGGGATCTTGAACTCACCTTGACTAGATAAGTAGCTTCATAGTCAAGCTTTCAAAGAAAGAGTTGCACCACACAACCTGTAGATAAGATAACACCCAATGGAGTTAATTTCCCCCTAATTTTGCAAGCATTTTCGCCAGCAGTTTCGCTGCTAGTTTCGCTGGCATCTTCGCTTGCAGTTTCGCTGGCATCTTCGCTTGCAGTTTCGCTAGCATCTTCGCTGCCAATTTCGCTGTTAGTTTCGCTGCCAGTTTGCCCAACTTTCATTGGAAAACCATGTCTGCGAAACTACCTTCGAACTACAGTTTCGTAGGAAGATCCATAGTTTCGCTGGACGGACAACTAATTTCGCTGGATGAACACCCAATTTCGCAGAACGAGCTGAAAAATACGAACCAACCTATTTTTGACCTAAAAATTCAATCTTTTACACCCAAAACCTGGTTTATCACCCAATAAGCTATATCTAAGCTTCTTACATGTTTTCTTACACAAAAACGTGAGTTTTGGGCAAATCTTTGCCAATTTCAAAAACCCCAAACCTAGAATCCAGGTTTACATCAAAAGCAACTATTAAATGATGTTTCTTACCTGGATTCGTGGTGTTTTCTTGTTGTTTGGATGCCCACAAACACCAATCTTCAATCCCGAGATCAACCGAGCCTTAACTCTTCAATTTTCTCTACTTTCTCTCTCTACTCTCTCTCTCTCTCTAGAACTAGAGTGTTGAGTTGCAAATGAGCTCAAGCTGATCCATTTATATATACTGGGTGTTCCCGAGACCTTAACTCGGCAAACACATAACCCGCAAAGTCTACTCGATCTATAAACTATATCCGTCTTATTTTCATTAAATGATATCGTCTAAGCCCATTATTATTATTTGGCTCGCTTAGACATTATTCGGGGTGTTACATTGTCTATGGTTTTAACTTCTCGCACACTCCAATAAACATTGACAACACAACTACAATGTTTATCATAACAATCTAGTACAACACTCAAAAACAAAACATATTGACATTAGATATCACTTTTTAAGAGATTGTGCCAAAAAAGGGTTAATCAAATTGATTTAATTTCATATAGATAATCAGTTGACTGATTTATTTACCAAGGCATTTGAACCTAGAAGGTTTGAATTCCTAGTTCAATCAATTGGCATGATTAAACTTGGTAAAATAAAAATTACAAAAACATTCAAATATTATCTAAAATATCAAAAAGAAATCATTTACTAAAATTTGTGTCTTAAACATGGGAAATGATATTATTACAGTCATTATATCCTTCATTGTGCTTAATTCAACATTTTCAAAAGAATGACATGACTTACCTAATTTGAGGGTAGGCTCAAGTTGGAAAAGAAGATACATGTTATGATTAACTAAATACTCATATTCCATTGTGAAACACTCATCTCAGAGTATTGGTAAGAATTGGCTTATCTAAATATATGTGTATGTATCAACCTAAACATACCATGTTTTGCTGAGCAAAGACCTGAAGAAACAAGTACATAGTGCTGATGTCATGATCCAAAAGATTCCCAATATAGAACACATCCACACTAGATGCATTAACAAAAGAATCCAATCATGGATCACCTTCCAAAGTAAAGTGCAAAAGAATCCCAAAGTGGATCAAATTAGTAAAACGATCAAAGTAAAAGAATCCCAATAAGGATTAATAAAAGTGAGAATTCGTTCTTTAAGTAACCTGGTCAAGTAAGTTGTGAAAAAGTTCTACCATGCATTACATGAAGATTGTTGATAAAACCATGCTTTTAGGTGTGAGGTACTTGTTGAATATTCAAATCAATCAAACATGATAAATGTCACATGCATTATAATATTAACCAGGTATGAGTTTAAGATGACAAACAAACCTTCAATCAATAAGATCATAAACATGTCTATTTTACTAACAAAAGCTTGGACTTGTGTAATGTAAGATTGATATGATCCCAACAAAAGTATACTTTCTCTTCATTTACAGATTAGAAAACAAAAATTACAAAAAAAAATTTATGATCAAATATGCTTAAATCTTTAATGTTTTTATCTAAATGTGGACATAAACTTTAGGGGGAGTAATTTAAAATTTTGATTAGTTTGTACAGGTAGTTTCTTTCTTAAAAATTATAAAATCAAAACAAAAAGAAATTGATTGTGTTGGTGCAGAAGTTATTCTATAGTATCTCAGCTTATGCAGACATTTGAAAGCGTAAAAGTCCAAGAATTAGTCAAACATTGGGAAACTTGTATCACATTTGATATACAAGTCATTCAAAGCAAGAATTGAAAATCACAACCACAGTTCTTCATAACAACCAACAGATCAGCAAAAACATAAAAGAATTCATCTGCACAAACATTACTTTTAATTAAGTTCAAATATTAATACGGGTAAGTGCATTGGTTAATGCAGGTGTAGGTAACCCATGCAAATAACCAATCCGGGTAACTATTTCCATATCATTAAAAACAAAGTGGAATTTAATGCGGACAACTATTCTCTACCGCATTTGTTTTCAAAGAAGCATACAAGAAGTTTTAAGTGTTAAAAACCCATTCGAACAAAAGTGTTCAACCATATTGTTTAAGTGGTAAACTTTTGTTTTGCCACATTTGTTTTTACTCATCCGCATTACCTAAATGTGGTTGACTTTAACACTCAAAACTACTTTGTGTATCAAAATGAACAAATAATGTGCTTAATCTCTTCTGTCATGATGATGCATGAAAGTTAAGAAATGCAGGCAAACTTCTGTAACACCCCGAAAAGTCAAAACGAGTCATTGAGGATAAGAGGCTTAATTAGTGGGTATTTAATAAAGGAAGGAAATATGTTATATGCTAAATTAGGCTTCTGGGCAAGAGCCTAAGTGATTTACAGCCCATAATCAACCCTCAAACCCACCTAATCAGCCACCGTCTTCCTTATTTGAAACCCAAGCTCCCAAATTCGTAGACAGAGAAAGTAGAGAGAGAAAGTGAAGAAAACTCAAGATTTAGAGCTTCAAAGTTTAAGAGATTGAAGATATGGGTGTTGGAGCATCAAATCATAAGAAAGAAGCAACAAATCTAGGTAAGAATCGACCTTTAAACCCTTCTGTAGATCAAACCCGGAATCTAGGGTTTTGGGTTTTGAAAAGTTGCAAGAATCAAATAAAGGTCATATTTTTACGTATGAAAACATGTAAAAAGCTTAGATATGTAGGGTTTGTTAGAAGATGAAATCCAAGTTTAACCTATTATAACATTGTTTATAAACTGAAAAATCCAGATTTATTTTGATGTTATAAGTCTTAAACAAACCCAAGAACAAGAGAATCTATTATATGTGAATGATGCTTACTATGAAAATAAAACCAACACATTATGGACAACTATGAAGAAGCTGCCATAATCTACCTTTCAGCAGCAAGATGTTCGAGAATGGAAGATGAAGTTGTCCAAGAAATCGACCAAGGCACCAAAGGAGGTCCTCTCAAGCTTGTATACCCCAAGCTTGATTGCAAAACACTTTCTTGTTAAGAAGAGACACCACCAAAATCAACTCAAAACCCCAAACTGCTGCTACTTGTGCCGAGCGATTTTGGGAGAGAGAGAGAGAGAGAGAGAGTTTTTCAATTTTGCATATCCTTCTTGAGAGTGTAATAACATTGAGTGTGGGACTAGTGACATTATGTGTGTTTTCAAGGAACAAAAGGGCCAATACCCTTCAATGGGGCGGCCGATTTTCAAAGATTAAAAAGTTTCCCTCTTAAACAAAAACACACATTATATTAAACTAGTCACTTAATAAGTTATACAATTAACCATTTAATTGTATAAGTTATACACCACTTTTATTATTTGATGTTATCTAACCTACTTAAATAACATTACAAATAATATTCTTGAACAAAATATCCTAATAAGTTGTTCCCTCTCATATGCAACTTATTTAGAAAACATATTTTCTAAATTTGGTGTGGTTATTTAATTGCATGATCATATCGTCAATTAAATAATTGTTTGTGTTTGCAAAGCTTGTTATTGGGTATAACCCGACTTGGATCATAACGTACTAACCGCATCAATATTCTACGTGTCTTGGGCATAAAGAATCCTACAAGATATAGCCTCATGGATGATAAATTAAGAGACTGGACATAAAAAGTTGCGATTTTGGGTTAAAAGTGGGCTGGTTCGTAATTTTTATGCGATCTACAAAACCGTCTATGCATCCAGCGAAATTGCATATTCAAACTGTGAAACTAGGGGTTTCTAAGAAACTATAGTTTCACAAATAATTTCGCAGCCATGGAATTCCAACGAAAGTTGGGCGAAACTGCGATGCAAAACTTGCAGCGAAACTGCCAACGAAACTGCTTCTCCGGCAGCGAAATTAGCACCGAATTTAGGTAGAAATTAAGCCTTTTAGGTGTTAACTTATCTGCAGGCTGTGTAGTGTGATCCTAGGCTAGTAAGCTTAGTTTAGATGTTACTCTCGATATCCAAGTGAGTTCTAGACCCCCATATTTGTAAGTTTTACCATGTTTTGGGGTTATTATCCATACTAAATATACGTTCTTAGACGGACCGAGATTTTATGCGGTTTTAACAGGAAGATCATTTTTTTCTATAAATAAATGTGTTATATAAATGTTTAAAAATAAAAAAATTTCGCAACCCCAGCCAGGTTCGTTGCTCCTTGGACCCCACTACGGGCTGCTGCCCCTAGGACCCCGTTGTTAGGGGCTGCCACCCCCGAACCCCTGCTGTCCTGCCGAGGTCGGTTATGTTTTATGATGATGAGTACTTGGCATGTTGTGTACTTAATAAGTTAAGTATTGTATATTAAAATGGAAGATGATATTAATGAAAAGTAAAACTTAATGAATGTTACCCCTAAGCCCTTTTGATGATAAAAACTCTTACAAGCATTATGATAGACTTCACTTACGTGAGTCTGATGTATGATGATTGATCCGTATTCATGAGCAGGTATGTGCCTTGTAGTGTGGATCAAATTTCGGGGGCTAGCTACCATAATGATGTGTACCGATAGGGATCGACATTCGTTGTCGATCAACATGGAGCTCTTGCTTTGTGCAATCTCATTGGTGATAAAGAGAAAGATAATGAAAGAATGAAAGATAATGAACATGCTTATTATGACGCAAATGTTATGTATTATGATGTATGCGTGGTCGCATTATATGAAGGATTAAGTTTATATTTTCTTATTTACCTAAACTAGAACTCACTCAGCAAAGCTGACTTTTATGCATAATAGTTGGCAGGTAAATGCTGACGCTGAGGATGGCACCAGGGAGCTACTTGGAGAATAATGGATGGCATTCCTGTTTATGAAATCTTTTATTGTAGTTTTAGACAAGTACTATGTTTTAATCACAAATGAATGACAAATGTATGAGTACAATATGATTTCCAAGTTTTAAATAAATGTCTAGTTATTTCTGCTGTGTTGTTTTGTTATTAAAATGATTTTAAGCTATGATTAACCAACTATGAAACTTCCTGGGAATGGGGCCTTACAAGTTGGTATCAGAGCCAAAGTCTAAGAAAATTGGGTAAGTAGTTTTAAAAACCTAAACTTAAACTAAAAATAGGACCAAATGAAGGATGCCAATCCAAGTAGCTACATGCCATCAGGTAAACGTTTTTATGTAAAAACTAGACTATGTATGTGTGCTATATGTTCTATGTGCTTCTAGATTTGAATACTAACATGTGTTAGGATAGTGATTGCTTGGGACATGAAGGTAAGGTAAGTAGTTAATCACACTTGGCCACTGTAATTAAAGACTTACCGTACCTATAATGATTTGAGCAATTATCTTGAATAACCATTTCGGTGTTTGAATCTTATAGGAATTAGTCATGGCTGATAGAAAATCAGGGAAGGCAACTCGAGGAGGTGCTCGTGGCGGGCGTACTACTGAGCCACGTGTCACACGAAGCAAAGTTAAGGCTTCCGAGACTGTTCACAAGGAGTCAGACCTCCATAGTTACCAGGAGGGTGAGGGATCATCCACCCTCAAATCCACTGTGAAGGAGGCTATCGCTGATGAAGTCTACAATGTCATGCAAAATGCCTTACCCTCAGTGGTGATCGAAGTGATCAAAGCAATCAAGGATGGAGAGAAAACTAAAAAGAAGGGGAAGGAAAATGAGAAGAATTCTAAAAAGTCCACTGGGAGGACGGAGGAATATGAAGAGGAGCCATCAAACCCTAAGGTGGTCATCCATGATGACGACAGTGATGAGGAGTCCGAGAGAGAGGCAACTAGGGGGTGCAAGTATGGAGTATTTCAAAGGTGCAGGCCCTCGATATTTGACGGTAACGGCAATGCTGCTGCCGCTCACTATTGGGTCAGAGAGATGGAAGCAATACTAGAAATCAGTGAGTGTTGGGAAGATCAAAATGTTAGGTTTGCCACTCATTCTTTCGTTGACTCAGCATTGTGCTCGTGGGACAATATGGTCCAGACTAAAGGAAAGCGATCGATAGCCAAAATGAAGTGGTCTGAGTTGAAGGAGTTGGTTCTAGAGGAGTATTGTCTCCATCGGGAATTAGACAAGATTGAGAAGGCATTCTTGTATTTGGAGGCTGGGAACCTGACCATCAAGAGTATACCTACAAGTTCAATGAACTTGCAAGACTTGTGCTAGACATGGTAACACTTGCATCCAAGAAGATCAAGAGTAACATGCAAGGTTTGCCCGTGGATATCAATAGGCATACGATTGCGGCTAGACTAGGCATGTTTAGGTCTGTGGTGGATTTAGCTGGGAGGTTGTATGATGAGAGAGGCCCAATGCTTGTACAGAAGAAGGTGGAGAAATGGAGTGGGAACAAGAATGGAAATAGGAAGAGGTTCGAAGGTGATAACTTCGGGAGTGGAGAGAAGAGGATGAGAGTTGAGGATCAGTCAGGGAGACAGGGAAATACAAGTGAAGGAGGTGCTTGTAGAAAATGTGGAAAAGGTCATTCCGAGAAGTGTAGAGTTGGGAATGGAAAATGTTTTAAATGTTGGGGAGAGGGCCACTATGCTAGGGATTGTAAGGCGGTGAAGTGTTACCAGTATGACGAGATGGGACATGTGGAGAGGGACTGCAAGAAAGGAAAATCAGAAGGATCAGGAACGGTTAAAGCTAGAGATAAGGGAAAGGGTAATGGTTCGAAGGCGAAGGCGAGGGCATTTAACAAAACTAGTGAGGAAGCCAGGGCAGATCCAAAAGTAGTTTCAGGTATGTTTCTGGTAGACCATGAATATGCTTATGTGCTCTTTGATTCTGGTGCTAGTAGGAGTTTGGTGTCTGCTGCCTTTTGTCGTTTGGTGCATGATAAAAGTAGAAAGTTGGGTGAGCATTTCTATGTAGAAACAACCATTGGTAAGTCCACTAAGGTAACTGAAGTGTTTGTGGATTGCCTAATTGAGTTAGAAGATTATAAGTTCCCGACTAAGTTGTATGTTATGGCCTTGGGAGGTTTCGATGTGGTGTTAGGCATGATTGGTTAGCTAGCTATGAAGCCAATTTAATATGTAGCAAGAAGGTAATTCGTCTAACAGCGCGCAATGGTAGATCTGTTACAGTTCGTAGGGATAAGGTGTGATGTGAGCCGAAGGTCCTGTCGATGATCACAGCTAAGATGTACTTGAGATGTGGGTGTAGCACTTACTTGGCCTATGTAAAAGATTTGGACGTGCCAGAGCCATAATTATCAGACGTGCCGGTAGTGCGTGACTTTCCTGATGTCTTTCCTGAAGACCTGACTGGTGTGCCGCCTAACCGCGAAATCAAATTCCAAATTGATTTGCTTCTGGGAGCACAGCCCGTCTCTAAAGCACCAAATCGATTAGCTCATTTGGAGATGTTAGAACTAAGGGACCAGTTGCAAGATTATTGGATAAGGGCTTCATCCGATCGAGTATCTCTCCATAGGGTGCTTTGGTTTTATTCTTCAAGAAGAAAGACGGTAGCATGCGGATGTGCATTGACTATCGCGTGCTCAATAAGCTGACCGTAAAGAATCGGTATCCTTTACCAAGGATCGACGACTGGTTTGATCAACTTGAGGGTTCTAGATGGTTTTCAAGGTTAGACCTACGGTCTGGTTACTGAAGGTGAAAGAACAAGACATTCCTAAGGAAGTGTTTCGTAAGCATTATCGACACTATGAATTTCTCGTCATGTCCTTTGGTTTATCCACCGCGCTAGCTGCTTTTATGTACCTTATGAATCGGGAATGCCGGCCCATGTTGGATAAATCGGTAATAGTGTTCATCGATGACATCTTGACTTATTCAAAAAGTGAAGAAGAACATGCCGATCATATTCGAGAATTATTCGAGACGCTCAGAAGCGAGAAGACATGAGCTAAGTTCCCTAAATGTGCATTTTGGCTTCGAGAAATTCAATTTCTAGGTCATGTGGTTAATCCCGAGGGGATGAGGGTGGACCAAGGGAAGGTTGAAGCAGTGATACAATGGGAACCTCCAAAGACGCCATCCGAGATACGCACTTTCTTAGGCCTGGCAGGTTACTATAGGAGGTTTATCTAGGATTTCTCCAAGATAGCTTCTCCTTTAACTAACATGACCCAAAACGCCGGGAAGTATGAATGGGGTAGTGATCAAGAGAACGCCTTCGTAGAACTGAAGATGAGGTTAACTCAAGCCCTATCTTGACGTTACCTGAATGGAACAAGGACCTGGTAGTCTACTCGGATGCCTTGTATGTAGGATTGGGTTGTGTATTGAGGCAACGAGGGAAGGTGATAGCCTATGCTCCTATACAATTAAATAACCACAATGCCAATTATCCTACCCATGATTTGGAGTTGGCTGCATTGGTGTTTCCATTGAAGATTTGGAGGCACTACTTGTATGGGGTGAAGTGCACCGTCTTCACTGATCATAAAAGTCTGAGGTGTTTCTTCAAACAAAAGGAACTCAACATGAGGCAAAGGAGGTGGTTGGAACTGATCAAGGATTGCGACTGCGAAACTCATTATCATCCAGGTATAGCCAATGTGGTTGCTGACGCCCTTAGCCGGAAGGGATGACCCGAACCAATTCGGGTTAGGGCTTACTAGATAATCATGACACCTGATGTTATGAAACAACTAAGGGTATTTCAAGATGAGGAATTGAGAGATAATCGAGTCAACTCTAAAAGAATGAAAGAACAGGTTTTAGATTTAGGGTAAAACACCCTGGGTGTTAAGACCCAATCTAGACGGATATGTATCCCTCTCTATTGGGATCTTAGGGAGAAGATCATGAATGAGGCTCACAAACTCAATATTCCATTCACCGTGGTGCCCCAAACTCAATTTGGATTTTGTCGCTCAAGGATAGAATACAATACCTATTGCTATCGGCAAGACATCTGATCCCAAGAAGATATCTTAGAAGCTAGGCAGACATTCACCATATGAAAGATAAGTCTTTCGGCATCATGGAAGTGCTTCTTGAGGATGGTTGTAGCACTTAGGTCGCCTTCATACCCGTTATTTATGAAAGACATATCAGTGGTGCCTTGCGGGTATTCTTTTGGATAGGTGCCATCATGAAACTTTAGGGTTTTGCGAATGATGTCGGGGTGATGAGCACTTGTTTCTGGTTGACCAACGACTGGAGAGTGTTTTAGCTCGCATTCTCACCAGTGGTTACAGAGACGTTGGTCCAGAACTAGGATAAGGAATCAGGATATATGGTAGGATTCAGAAGAAAGGCTGTTCGGTATGGGGAATCGACCATAAGATCGATGGCAGTGTCAAACTTGTTCCAGATGGCCGATTTCGAAAGGTAGGCAACACAGTTGTGTCAGGGTTTGAGTTGCATGGTCGCCATAGTTGAGAGAGAGAAGGTTTGAAAACGGCTAATGAAACGTTTGGCTATAAGTACAAGTATTTATAGGTAAGAAAAAGGCTGAAAAGAAAATGACTGAAAGTATTGGTATTATCAGCAGTTGTATAAAAACAACTGAAGACTTGGTTTTAACTATCAGACGTTTGAAAACAACTGAAGACTTGGTTTTAGTCATCAGCAGTTGTGAAACTACTGAAAACCTTGGTTTTTTCTTCAGGTGTTGTAAACAACTGAGGACTTGGTGTTAGTCATCAGTAGTTGTGAAACTACTGAAGACATGGTTTTGTCATCAGCTATTTAAGGTGAACCAGCTATTTGTGGAAACAACTGAAGAGAAAATTCTCATCAGTAGTTTTCGTCAATTATTAGCTTTTCAAATGTTTCATACTGTCCTCAACACTTACTCATAAGTCTTTTTAGCTGTTTTCAGTTGTTTCATAGGACATCAGTACTTATCTGTTTTTACTGACATCAGTAGTTGTAACTACATCAGTAGTTTGTAACAGAATCAGTACATATTTGTGACATGTTTACTAATGATCATCAGTACTTGTTTACTAAGATCATCAGTAGTTGTCACTTATTCTAGCTGCAGCATACCAAGGCTTAACACAAGGTTTTGGAAAGGTGAACTATCCAAAGGCTTAGTAAATATATCTGCAAGCTCATCAGCACTAGGCACAAACTTTGGATCAATCAGACCTTTTTCAAAACAATCCCTAATAAAATGGTGTCTGATCTCTATATGTTTGGTCCTAGAGTGCTGGAATGGATTCTTGACAATGCACAGAGCTGAAGCACCATCCATTAATAATGGAGTCTTAGTCTTTTTAATGCCATAATCCAATAATTGGTTCTGAAGCCAGAGTACCTGAGATGTACAACTTGCAGCAGCAATGTACTCAGCTTCAGCAGTGGATGTAGCAACAGATGTTTGTTTCTTACTCTGCCAAGAAATCAAACAGTTGCCTAGGAATTGACATCCACCAGAAGTTGACTTTCTGGTTAACTTACACCCTACATAGTCACTATCAGAAAAAGCAACTAATTTGCAAGAGTGTCCAGTGGAATACCAAAGACCTAGAGATTGTGTACCTTGCATATATCTAAAGATCCTCTTAACTGCAATCAAATGAGATTCTTTAGGAGCAGCCTGAAATCTAGCACAAACACAAGTTGCAAACATGATATCTGGTCTAGAAGCTGTTAAGCACATCAAGGACTCAATCATACATCTATAAAGTGTTTCATCAACAGCTTTACCTTTCTAATCTGCATCCAATTGTGTGGTGTTGCGCATGGGAGTAGAACAGGGCTTACAGGTTTGTGAATCAAACTTATTCAAAAGATCTTTTGTATATTTTGACTGATGAATAAAGGTTCCATCAGCCTTTTGTTTGATTTGCAAGCCTAGAAAGAACTGTAATTCTCCCATTGCACTCATTTCAAACTTCTGTTTCATTAAACTTGTAAAATTATCACACAACTGGGGATCAGAGGATGCAAAAATTATATCATCAACATAAATTTGAACAAGTAGCTTATGCTGATCCACTTTCTTAATAAACAAAGTTTTATCAATGGAGCCTCTAGTGAAATTATTTTTAAGAAGAAAATTTGAAAGTGTTTCATACCAGGCTCTAGGAGCTTGCTTCAACCCATAAAGAGCCTTATCAAGTTTATACACCCAATCAGGATGTTTATTGTCCTCAAAACCTAGTGGTTGACACACATAAAGCTCTTCTTTTATTTTACCATATAAAAATGCACTTTTGACATCCATTTGAAAAACTTTAAGATTGTGGAATGCAGCATAGGCTAAGAACAATCTAATTGCCTCTAGTCTGGCTACAGGGGCAAAGGTTTCATCATAATCAATACCTTCTTCTTGTGAAAACCCTTGTACAACCAGTCTAGCCTTGTTCTTGACAATAAGCCCATTTTCATCAGTTTTATTCCTAAACACCCATTTAGTGCCTATTGCACACTTACCTGGGGGTAGAGGAACCAGTTCCCACACTTGCTGCTTTTTGAACTGAAGTAGCTCAAGTTGTATGGCTTCAACCCATCCATTGTCTCTCAAAGCAACATGATACTTCTTTGGCTCTAGCTGACTTATGAAGAGAGCATAGAAGCAGAAGTTGGACAATTGACTTCTCGTTGAGACACCAACATTGATATCACCAATTATTTGAGACATGGGGTGATTCTTCAGCTCTTGGTACACTATAAGATCAGTTCAAGTGTTTGTAGCAGGTTCAGCAGCAACAGATGTTGATCCAGACTCTTGAAACCAAGTATGAGATGGCAAGTTAAATGATGTAGAGGAGTCAGAAATCTCATCAGCATTTGTTGTGGATGGAGCTGCTGAGGCTACAGGTACATCAAGTTTAGCAAACTCAGGCAGTTGATCGCTAAACTTGAAAAGGTGAGTACTGATATTATCATCATCTTCAGTACCACCAGGTGGAAGACGTGCTGCAGAAGATGATTTGTCCACATGATCAGCAATAGCTGGAGGTTGATAAGGAACATATTGCAATATGTCCAGATCAAACAACTCCACAGGGTTTTGTGGAATTTTATCCTTAGGAGATTCATTGAATTTCACATGCAAGGTTTCTTCAACTATCTTTGTTTTGCAGTTGAAGACCTTGTAAGCCTTGCATGTGGATGAATAACCTACAAAATACCATGCATCCACCTTAGGATCAAATTTGTGGAGTTGATCCTTTGTGTTGAGAATAAAACAAGGACACCCAAAGGCTTTGAAGAAAGAAATTAGAGGATCCAAGTGATGTTGAACTTCGTATGGAGTCTTCATCAACCTATGATTTACTAGAACTCTATTCTGCACATAGCAAGCTGTGTTGAAAGCTTCAGCCCAAAAGGTCAATGGCAAACCAGAGTCAGCCAACATAGACCTTGCAGCTTCAATTAGGATCCAAGTGATGTTGAACTTCGTATGGAGTCTTCATCAACCTCTGATTTACTAGAACTCTATTCTGCACATAGCAAGCTGTGTTGAAAGCTTCAGCCCAAAAGGTCAATGGCAAACCAGAGTCAGCCAACATAGACCTTGCAGCTTCAATTAGGGTCCTGTTCTTTCTCTCCACTACTCCATTTTGTTCTGGAGTCCTTGGGATGCTAAACTGCCTCTTGATTCCTTTTGATAGATAAAAATATCAAGGGTATGGTTTCTAAATTCAGTTCCATAATCACTTCTTATACACTTGACTGATAGGGAATACTGCTTCTCAACAAACAACACAAAGTTTATAATCTTCTGAGCAACCTCGTCCTTTGAATGCAAGAAGAAAGTCCATACAAATCTGGAGTAATCATCCATAATTACCAAACAGTATTTCTTCTTTGCCATGCTCATCACTCTCACAGGACCAAATAGATCCATGTGCAGTAACTGGAAGCAGGCAGTGGACTTAGGTTCTTCAATAGGAGGAAATGAAACTTTGTGCTATTTTCCTTTCAAACAAGCAGTGCAGGTTTCATCACAGTGGAACTCCTTTATTTGTAGACCTCTCACTAAACCATTGTGGATCAGCTAATTCATGTTTTTGAGATTAACATGACCCAACCTTCTATGCCACAGTTTAGATTCCTTAGAAGAGGCTTTGGAGAACAGGCAAGGATGAACCTTCAAATCAATCTTCTTTGACAAATCCAAGGCATACACTCTTCCAATCCTGTTGGCCTTCAGGAGAGTATGTTCATCCAATACCTTGTCAATCAGCCTCAGAACTTGGGAAGACGAAATCCTGCAGTTCTGGCTTGTAAAAAGTGCAACATGCCCTTTATCACACATCTAACTGACACTCAGCAGATTATACTTGAGATTCTCCACATGATTAACATCATCAAACCTGATTTGTCCACTAGACACATATCCTTTCCCGATGATGTAACCCTTAGCATCATTGCCAAATAAAACAAATCCCTTCTTTCCTTGAGTGTAGTCATTAAAAAGAGAACTGCTCCCAGTCATATGCATAGATCCTCCACTGTCTACATACCAGATGCTCCTTTGGCATGCTGAAGAACCCTACATTTATCATAAAGAACTAGTTAGGTTTTGAGACCCAAACCTTTTTGGTTTTGAGTCTGTTTTCCTCAACAGATTTAACCATAACTTGTTTCTTATGATTAACAACTGATGAAGAAGGAAATGGTGCTGAAATGGATTCCTTGGATTTGGGATTGGAATGCCTTTTCAGTGGTTTGATCACAGGTGCATCTAGTTGGTTAACTCTCCCCAATAAATGCTGAACCATCATAACAAGTTGTGTCTGATTTGTAGCCGAAGCTTTCAGCTCTTGTGACATATCAGTACTTGTGTTTGATGAGTTCCTGTGACCCACCATTTCCTCCTTAAAGTTCACAGACTTAGTCTGATGTTTATCATGAGTAGCACTATCAGCTGTTTTATGATAAACCTTATCCTTCTTTTTGGATTTGAATGAAGGCTTGGGTTTATCACAATGGGATAACTGTGGTACAAACTTGGTCTCAAACTCATTTTTCATTTTATCCATCTGAATTTTAATGAGCTTATCTTTGTTGAGTTTGGAACCCTTTCTGTACCAACATTCATCAGAAAGATGATTGAATTTACCACATATTTCAGATGGCTTATTCTTTATCTTGGATTGATCAACTACTGATGTGGAAACTACTGAAGGTGTGTTGTTCAGTACTTTCCTCCTTTCAATACTTTTGCTTAGTACTGAAGGATCTGTAACAACTGAAGACTTGTTCTTCAGCTGTTCTCTATCAGCAGTTGTTAATCCTTTTATTTCAGCTGATTTGAAATACTTTTCAGTTGTTGTAACTTGCCCTTCAGTACTTGAGGTACTTTGAGGGACAACATCTGAAGTACTCAGCTTCATGTGCGTATCAGTAGTTAACCCATCAGCCAATTGATTTGCTGAGGTATCAACACTAATTTCATCTTGTGATTTTGGGTGATCACTTGAGGATGATGCACATGATGATGTGGTTTGGAAATTACTTTCACCTTCAGATTTTACTATTGGTTTTGGAGTAAAATCTGTAGGTGGTGCAATGTGGTTGTAACCTATTCCAAACATCACATTCGAAGCAAATTGCTTGCTGAGTAGCATTTCAAATCCCTTGCAGGATGATACCTAGCGGTCACACTCAACTTGGGTAACTGCAAGTTTTTCTTTGAGATCTCTATGGTTCTCAAGGATGACCTCTAGCTTAGCCTTTTCATCATTTAATTGGCATTTAAGCTTATAAATATCATCATCTTTATCCTTAAGGACAAACTCATACTCAACTTTTCTTTTGGAAATAGTTTGCTCAAGCTCTAGATTTTGATTAATTAAAGCTACATTTGCCTCTCTAATAGAGATAAATGCAGCTATGCAAGATTCAGAACATAGCTTGGCCTTTGCCTCAGAGGATACCTGGGTTACCTGTGAAGAAGATGCATTGGAGCATGAACTCTCAGTAGACTCTAGGGCCATGAGAGCAAGATTCCCAAAAGGATGTTCACCACCATGCTGACCATCACTAGAAAACAAATGCTCATTGCCAGAGAGATAATCTGGTAAACTGCTCCAGTCAACAACACCATGGGTGAAGAAGCTATGATGAGGTTGTGATTGAGATGATTGAGATGGTAGAGGCTCAGGTAATACTTGAGGTTGTGGTGCAGTTGGAACATGAACTGGATTTGGCTATGGCATGTAATAGCAGGGATATGGATATGGCATTGGACCCTGAGGGACAAAATATGAAGGATGTTGTGAGTGATGACCAGAACTAGCAGGATGTTGCCCTTTGTTTTGTGGACTATTACTTGGAAAAGTCACAAAGGGTGCAGAGGAGTTAGATCCAGTTGATCTACACTCTCTTGCAAAGTGCCCAAGCCTATGGCATTTGTGACACCTCAACTTACTCTTGTCAAAACCAACTTTGGTTTTACTAGAGATTCCTAGAAATTTCCTACCAGTTCTCTTGTAGAATTTTTGAGATCTGATATTAATCAAGGCCATTTGGCTTAGAATATCCATCTCTTCTAAATCATCATCAACTATACCTTTCAAATCATCCATGATGAACCACAAATTGTCACTATTACAGCCAGACTAACTATCAACACTAACAAATGCATGATCGGAACTGTTTGAAGAGAAATCTATATGCTCATCATAATTGCTTTTAATGCAGCATATTCTGACTCATGACCAACCAAAGCAGTGTTCCCTAGTACAAAGTCATCAGTGAGCTTTCCTGATGATGCCAGTTTCCTTTTCTGCTCTATCTCTCTTTAAAATGTAAGCAGCTTCCCATGGAGTTGGATGAGAGATAGGCTATCCAGATTTGCACTGGAGCGTAGGACAATGGTGTATGTGTCCCATCTCTCAGGCAGTGATCTGAGGAATCTGTGTTCATCTGGCTATTAGTGTATTCATGTTTGACCATTTTCAGCTCAGAGATCAAACATGAAAAACGCTAAAACTGTTGAGTCAGTGTCTCACCCTTCCTATGAGAGAATGTCTCATATTGTTGGGCAAGGATTTCTCTGTTGTTTGCTAAGACCTCATCTGTTCCATCAAATTGTTCCTTCAATGCATTCCAGAGGTCATGAGCAGTTTCATGATGCATAAGCCCAGAATAGATTTCATTAGGCAAAGCCATGGCCAGAATACCATGCGCTTTAGCATCAATTTCAAACAGTTTTCGATCCTCATCTGAGTATTGTTCCTTCTTCTTCGGAACCATTTGGTTGGTTTCCGGATTGTTCACCATAGGCTTGTGTGGACCATGTACCACAGATGTCCAACAACCTGAACTGTTAATAGGTGATGAAGCATTCTTCGTTGCCATATGTTATACTCAGTCCTAACCAGCATCGGAGGCTTGGTTGAGGAACCGGTATTGTGAGGGTCATTAGAAGGAGTAGTCATTCTCAGATTCAACCAAATTCAATAAGTTTTAACTGATTCAGTGCAAAACACAACAAACTCAATATGAACCAAGAGAAAACTCAAAGTAAATAAACGAAAGCAGCAGAAATTCAACGATCTATAACCAATTCTCGCAAATATGCTAATTCAATCAAACTTAGATATCGAAATAGCAGTTTCAATGATCAATTGTTAGATCGATCAATGATTAACCTGCTCTGATACCATTTGTTAGGATCAGTGATCTAAGTTTGATTAATTAGAGTTCTGCAATTGATATTCGATGCAAAAGTAAACGGTTATAGAGAGAGAATTCTGCAAAAGGAATATTTCATTCAATGCTTTCGTGGTGGCTAAAATGTCACACTTTACAATTAGGTCAACATTCCTTATATAGGATATGTGACGTCTGCTGATGTCACTTGATAGTGACTTCTAACAGAATTATTCAAACTACTGAAACTATGCAAACTACTGAGAATGTTCTCAACTACTAATTACATCTAAGAGAATGCTTAAGTACAAAAACATAAAACTACTGAAACTAAACTACTGAAAAGTAAATTACAAGTACTGAAAGGAAACCATCACAACTACTGAAGTTGATAACTTCAGCTGTTATGACAACTACTGATCACTTTGGTCTTTAGTCTTTGTCTTCAGTCTTTGTTCTTAAGACTTTGTTCTTCAGACTTTTACTTTCAGACTTTGTCTTCAGTACTTTACTTTCAGACTTTGTCTTCAGCTGATAGCTTCAGACTTTGTCTTCAGTTCTTTACTTTCAGACTTTGTCTTCAGTAGTAGTCTTCAGTTCTTGTCTTTAGACTTTGTCTTCAGACCTTGTAATCAGTTGATGTCTTCAGCTGTTGTGATCTTCTTCAGCAGTTGTAATGTCTGTGGGACTTAGAGGTTTTTCTGATCAGGCTCATTGGTTCTTTTGGTCCAACAGCTTGTACGAGTACAGTGGAGACATAGAAAAGGATTAGAATCTAAATGGGAGACCGAGGAAGAGATAAGGAAATTTTATCCTCAATTGTTTGATGACTCAAAGGTTTCGAGGATGAAACCTAAATAAGTAGGGGAGACTTGTAACACCCCGAAAAGTCAAAACGAGTCATCGAGGATAATTGGCTTTATTAGTGGGTATTTAATAAAGGAAGGAAATGGGTTATGGGCTATATTAGGCTTATGGGCAAGAGCCTAAGTGATTTAGGGCCGATAATCAGCCCCCAAACCCACCTAATCAGCCACCATCTTCCTCATTTGAAACCCTAACACCCAATTCATAGAGAGAGAAAGTAGAGAGAGAAAGTGATGAAATCTCAAGATATGGAGCTTCAAAGGTTAAGAGATTGAAGATCTGGGTGTTGGAGCATCAAACCATAAGAAATAAGCAACAAATGTAGGTAAGAATCAGCCTTTAAACTCTTTTGTAGATCAAACCTCGATTCTAGGGTTTTGGTTTTTGAAAAGTTGCAAAGAATCGCATAAAGGTAACATTTTGACGTATGAAAACATGTAAAAAGCTTAGATATAGCCTTAGCGATGATAAACTAAGAGATTGGACATAATAAGTTGTGATTTTAGGTTAAAAATAGGCTACTTCGTAGTTTTTATGCGATCTGCGAAACTGTCTATGCATCCAGCGAAATTGCATATTCAACCTGCGAAATTGTGGGTTTCTGCGAAACTATAGTTTCGCAGATAATTTCGCAACCATGGAATTCCAACGAAAGTTGGGCAAAACTGTCATGAGAAACTACCGGCGAAACTGCCGGCGAACCTACCGGTGAAACTGCCGGCGAAACAACTTATTTGGCAACGAAATTAGCAGCGAATTTAGGTAGAAATTAACCCTTTTAGGTGTTAACTTGTCTGTAGGCTGTGTAGTGTGATCCTAGCCTATTAAGCTTAGTTTAGAGGTTACTCTCGGTATCCAGGTGAGTTCTAGACCCCCTTATTTGTATGTTTTCCATGTTTTGGGGTTGTTATGCATACTAAATATGCGTTTTTAAATGACCGAGATTTTATGAGGTTTTAATAGGAAGATCGATTTTTCTATAAAGAAATTTGTTATATAAATGATTAAAAATAAAAAAGATTTGCGGCCCCAGCCAGGGGCGTTGCCCCTTGGACCACATTACAGGCTGTTGCCACTAGGACCCCGCTGTCAGGGGCTGTCGCCCCCGAACCCCCGCTGTCCCGCGGTGGGTCGGTCATGTTTTATGATGACTAGTACTTGGCATGTTGTGTACTTAATAAATTAAAAGTATTATATATCAAAATGGAAGATGATATTAATGAAAAGTGAAACTTAATGAATGTTACAATCGGGCCCTTTTGATGATGAAAAGTCTTGCAGGCACTATGATAGACTTCACTTACGTGAGTCTGATGTATGATGATTGATCCATATTCATGAGTGGGCTATGTGCCTTGCAGTGTGGATCAACTGTCGGGGGTTAGCTACCATGATGATGTGTACTGACAGGGATCGACATTCGTTGTCGATCAACATGGAGCTCTTGCTTTGTGCAATCTCATTGATGATAAAGAGAAAGATAATGAAAGAATCAAAGATAATGAACATGCTTACTAAGACACAAATGTTATGTATTATGATGTATCCGTGGTGGCATTATATGAAGGCTAAATTTTATATTTTCTTATTTACCTAAACTAGAACTCACTTAGCAAAGCTGACTTTTATGCATAATAGTTGGCAGGTAATTGCTGACGCTAAGGATGGCACCAGGAAGCTACTTGGAGAATAATGGATGGCACTCCTGTTTACAAAATCTTTTATTGTAACTTAAGACAAGTACTATGTTTTATTTATAAATGAAGGACAAATGTATGAGTACAATATGATTTCCAAGTTTTAAATGAATGTCTAATTATTTCCGCTACGTTGTTTTGTTATTAAAATGATTTTAAGATATGATTAACCAACTGTGAAGCTTTCCAGTAACAGGGCCTTATAACTTTTGTTCTACCGCATTTGTTGAAGTTAAATATGTTGTAAGAAATTTACTCTATCACATTTGCTAAAGTGAACAAATGTTGGTGAACTTTGTTCTACCACATTTGTTGTAATGTACAAATGTTGATAACTTTTGTTAACACACATTGCTACAGTGAACAAATGTTATTAAGTTTTTACACTTTTGCATTTGCAACAGTACACAAATGCTAGTGAACAAATGTTGGTGAACTTTGTTCTACCGCATTTGTTGTAATGTACAAATGTTGATAACTTTTGGTTAACACGCATTTGCTACAGTGAACAAATGTTGTTAAGTTTCTACACTTCCGCGTTTGCAACAGTACACAAATGCTAATGAAAAATTTCCTTTCCGCATTTGCTATGGTGAACTTAAAAATTCAACCGCATTTGTTTTGAAACTTATAATGTTTGTAAAATCCATTATATTCACTATTTAAACCTAGGTCAAAGGTCATTTAATAGTTTTTTAATTTGAGTGACTACAAAGTGTGACGAGAGTTCTTATTCACTATTCTTCTTCCATCATCATCACCATCATCTAAACCTGTGTTCTAAGATCCATTCACCCCAAATTCCTTAGCTTTGATTCATTATAGCAGTATTATCAAAGAAAAGGTGAAAATATTCAATGTTCAAAACCTAAAATAGTCAAACATCTACACCGATATTGAACTTAGGACCATAGGTCTAGAAAGAAACATGAAAATTAAAATGATATTAAGAAGTCATTGACATTTTTGACTGAAAAGAACTTTTGAATTATGAGAATAAACAACAAACAAGTGATTTTCATGAATTTTGTTCATCACACGAACAAGGTAACACAAAAATCGAAATGTTGAAAACAAAAGTTGATTCCCAGGATTGAAATGGGTTAAAATCAGAAAAGATAATCAATACAACCATGAAGAACTCAACAAAAATGTTATACATCACTAAATCAGAATAGGTCATATTCTTATGAAATAATACCTATGAACACACAATTTTGACCATGAAAAGTGAAATTGAGAAAATTCATTATGATTATTCTGGTATTTATTATTCATCATTCTAATTCGTATGCCTCAAATGCATGTTACAATGGCTAACCTTACATGAAGCAAGCTCAGTGGTTATCTTGACCTTGATGTTCCTCTGGCAGAAGTTTTAAAAGACATGATCAGATTCATCTTGACTACTAGAGTGGCTCATGTTGTTACTGTCAAACCAATCATCTATGGAAACTTAATAAGATCATTTTGGGGAACTGCTGAAGTAATACATATAGATGGTGTAAGGACTTTTTAGGAAGAATTACTAAAGATCACACTCTAGCCATCACTGAGCAAACTGTGAGACATTGTCTACAGTTTGGTGATGATGCAGGCACTCTATTGGAATTGGATGATGATGACATTATGACCTTTTTTTGCCAACATTGGATATGAAGGAGGATACGAGGGAAAGCAGATAGTGAAAGGGTTGATGGACTTGCAATGGATATTCATGATTTACATATTCCAATACTACTTGTCCAAAAGGAAGACTGGATGGAATGACATTCCTGTCACTACATCATCTGCCATATGTTCTCTGTGCGGAAACTAACCTTTCAAAATGTCAACCTATGTTTTTAATGGTTTGGTATTTAACATCCAAGAGGGTAGAAGACACATGTTTCTTATGTACCCAAGATTTCTACAGTGCTTTATCAATAAAGCCTTTCCAAACATAGTGCTTGTGGGACCAGTGATGGATATTCCTCACTACAATGCCAAGTCCTACAAGTACATAAAGAAGAGAGATCCAAGGAATTTTTACAATGGCACATTCTTTTCTCTACTACCATGGATGTTTTAATGAATCAACCAAGATGAGAATTTAGAGGAACAAGAACAAGAGGCTCCTATTGCTAAGCCTGATCAAGAAGAAAAGAAAGCTTCTCATGATCAACAACCTATTGATGAGCATGCAAAAGAAGCTGGAGAAGGGCAAAGGATAGTGTCACCACATGTTGATGTAGGTGGTGATCCTCACACTGGGCCTTCTATTCATGCAGCTAAAATAGCATCACCATTCATGCCAACTCCTATCACCTTGCCTTAGAGATTACCAATCACATATCCATAAATACAACTTATTATCTCTCTACATATATCACCCATACACTCACCCCATATTTCACCAATTCATTATTCACCTATTTCTCTTATTAAATCATCACCCGCTACTACTGAGATACTAAGTCTGTTGAGTTTGGTGATTCTGCCAGCTCTTCAAAGGAATCCAAATCATCATCTGATGAGAAGGATAATCAAATGAAGATGCTTTTGAGGTAAGTTACTTCTGAGGCAAGCTGATAGAATCTCTAAACACAAGAGTCTTTGAGTTAGAGCTATTGGTCATCATCAAACAAGAAATGGAAAAAGAGAAAGATGATAAGGGAGATGAAAGACAAGAGAAAAGAAATAATGATAGTGATAAAGATGATAGTGATGAAGGTTCATAAGGAGTGATTGGTAATGGCTCCCCTCCTACTAAAATGATGAAATTAACAGAGTCTGGAGAAGAGACTAAAACTAGTGGAACAAAACAAGGTGGACCTAGTCTTGATATGGTGATTTATACAAGCAAACAACAAGAAGAAACTCACACTAAAGAGACTGAACTCAGTGACATGATTCAGGCTCTTGATAGCTTTATTGATGATGACTTCATTATTGATGATGAGTTTTGGGACTTCATTGGAGATCGTAGACAAGCAACAGAGCCAATTGTGATTATTCCTCAATCTCATGCCCCACTTGAGAAGGAATTGAGTCTTCAAATTTTACCTGTTGTGTCATTATCTATTGAGTAAAAAGAAATGATCAGAAAGTTATGTGAAGAACAACAACAAAAAGAAAAATCTGATGCTAAACTCAAAGAGAAGGAACATGCTGAATTTAAACAAAAAGAGGCTAAAAAGTGCCTGAAGAAGCTGAAATGGAAGAAACTTACTCTGGTCTAAGCATGCAAATCTATACCCGAAAGAGGAAATATCTTTCTGAAAAAGCCAAAGGAAAAGGCGAGTTGAAAAAGAAGAGCAGGTGAAGAAGAAGCACAAAGATGATCCCCACAGTCTTGTAGTTGTAATCGAAATTTTGGATGAACATGAACAAGCTAAGGCTCAACTGAAACAAACAGCTGAATTTATTAACCTTAAAGAAGGAGAGATAGAGGGTGGCTATGTGGTTGATGAACCAATAGCTAGGAAAATCCCTGTGAAGGTGGAGTCATCAGTGGATGAGAAAGTGGAGAAAGCCAAATCAGATGATTTGATGGTCAAGGCCATGTTTTTAATTAACCATGGTTATGATCCTGATAAGGTATTTGGGATGACCTTTCAGGGGATGATAGCAGAAAAAGAAAAGCTAAACAAACTGTTGGACCTACATAGGAGACTGAGTATGAAAAGACTAATTTACCCAAAGCTCTAGTGATTTTCTCTTCCAAGACCAAGCAGACTACAACTCCTTAATCACTGTATCCTAATTCTTAAAGTATTACTAACAAGGAAATAAAGGACTATCTATCAGAACAAGGGTAAAAGAAAACCGGGAAACATGAAGACAAATTCCCTAAGGGCTACTATCCTTAGGATGATCAATGAAAAGAAAGAAAGGCTGAAGAAACTTGAAGAAGAAATTATCAGTTAAAAGCCAAGAACCAGAGTTTCTACACAAGACACTCAGCTCACCTATAGAGATCATGACTCTTTGGCTCCTATTCTACATAAGAATCCATAGTGGTTTGTTCAGCCCTCTTTGTTAAAACTTCAAGAAGGGCTCACCACTACGGAGATGATTGAGGATTTGTCTACTCCTAAAGGCAAGACTGATCAGAAGATAATTTCCTATAAGTATGATAGTGACTGAAACATGTTCATGATAAAGAGGATATTAGGGTTAGTCCAATTCTTAACAGAGTACATTGCTCTGGTGAACTCCCTAAAGATCCATGATCTATAAGAACTAGCCAATCTAGAATTGATTAATCATAAGCCTATGTTTAGGTGTTATGAGTTTGAAGATATTCTGAGAATGTTGAAAAGAATAGACAACTTCAAATCTCTCAAGGCTATCTTCATGAGGAAAGATAGATCCTTTGTTAACCCTTTTGACAAGAAAAAGACAAAACCAGCTAAAGAAGTGGTATTCCCTGAGTTCAAGGTGAAGCCAACTTAATCTTTGAAAAGAAAGATGGTAGTTGGAACTTATTCCACCAAATCAATCTCAAATGTCTATCATGATGAAAAGACATATGAGTTGGTGATTGAAAGAAGATGGGGAGGAAAAGAAGGTCCTGAGATCAAATTGTTGAGTGGATATGAGGTGAGATTATTATATGAATCCTATATCCATTACATATACACAAGGCACTTTAGAGAGATCAACAACAAGCTAGGAGAAGCAGATATGCACTTCTTTCTAAAATGTATAAACATTCTAAAGATGGCATTTGATATAATCAATGCTAAAAGAGAACAGAGGAGGAAAAAGAAGACTCCCTTGTAATTAGGGAGCGTTGTGAAGCTAGAGGGGGTATGGATGGAGCTCTATTGATCCATAGATATGGGTTGTCCACAATGTCAATATGGGAACCCATTTCCTTAAAGAAGCTGCCCATAAAAGCCATCTACATAATGAGCCAGATGAAGATCCTGTGCTAAACAGAGAGAAGATGTTTGAAGCAATGACTTTGTCAATGTAACACCCAGATATTTTAAAGACGAGAAAAAAAAATAAAAGCATAGAAAATGGAGGAAACACAATTCAGCCCAAATTGAGGGGCTAAATTTGTCAAAAGGACAAAAAGTATAAAAGTTGGTGCATAAAGTGAGCATGGTCGCCCACACTTCCCTGCGCACTTCTTTTCACCGGATTTTCTAGAAAGGGAAATGAGAAGAGCTTAATTTTCAGATTGTGAAGAAGGAAGAAGAAGAATTCAAATTCAAGGTAAGAATTCTTGGTTTTAAGATGTTTTTGACCGACCTATGCCTCGATGCTATGCTTATGTGTGTGATTTTGTTTTCGGGTTGTGTGAATTCGTGGGTTTTAGGTGGTGGAACTCAATTACATTTGGATTTTGAAGAAGTTCATCCAAAATTTGTCAAAGGTGAGTTCTAGAAAACCTCCTTTTTACATGTTTTAACTGATTTTGGGGCTAGAAATGCATGTGTGAATGTTTTTTCTAAAGTGGGTTTTGTAACCGTATAAATGTGTATATGTGAATATTGATGGGTTTTGATTTGGGTTATTTATGATGATATAATGATGCCATGTTCATGTTTTGTTGCTTAGAATGCTAGAACTAGGCTTAGAACATGAAGAATTGATGAATGGGACTGATTATGATGATTGATAGTATGAGTTGGTTGCCTATGCGCTAGAAATAGGCCCATGCGCCCAACGGTCAAATTGCCTAAGTATAATCCCATGCACCCAAAACCATGCGCCTGAATAGTATCATGCACAGAAATTTGGCTAAGTGTCCATGCCCCCAAAACCCCATGCGCCTAAGCACTCATGCGCTTGCCTAGTGCTCATGCGCCTAGAACTGCCTGAAATGACTAAGTGTTGGGTCATGTGCCCCAATAATGCCCATGCACCCAGAACTTTTCCCATGCGCCTAAGTATTCCCATCCGCCCAGAAGGTTATGCGCATACATAGTGCCCATGCGCCTAAGACTTAAAATATTGTTTTTGAATTTTGGGGAAAATATAAAGTGTAGGCTTTGACTTGGGAGGTTCCCGGGGGCGATGTAAGTTGACTTTATGATGTCATATGTGATGTGATGGATGATGCTACGTATGGTATGGTTATGTTTATGTTATGTTCCTTGTATGTATGTTTATTTCCCATGACTTTGTGTGGTATGATTTATATTAATAAACATAAAGTAGTATGCAATGAAAAGTGGAAGATAATGAAAAGAGGAATGTAAAGAATGAAAGAATGCATGGATTAAAGAATGAATGAAAGTAATGAGAATGTCTTGCAAGAAATATGTGGAGGTTCACATGCTATTAAGGGTGTTAACTCAACTGTGTGCGGGTTAGCCACCCCGGAAGGATGCACACTGGGGTCTAATCTTTGTGATCGACCATATGTATGGGACCCTTGTCTCTTGCCGTAGGTACTGGAGTCAGCTTCGTGCACAATGTTCAGGGTCTATGACAGACCTCAAGCCCGGTAACCAGCTTCGTGCATAATGTTCAGGGTATAGCACATGGCATTGGTCCAAAATGAAAGATGACTGATAATGATGAGTGTACTTGACCTAGGCCCAAGGGTCAGCTTCACGCACAATGTTCAGGGTACAGTACATGTCAGTGAAAGTTAATGAATGTACCTACGGTATGCTAAGAAAGATAACAAATGACAACGATGACGTACAATGATGAACGAATGAAAGTTTAATAAGAATGATGAAGATAATAATGATATTATCTATGTGTATGTATGATGTATGATCACGCATAGAAGCAAAGAATGGTTTTAAATGAAAGAAACGTATTTTATTTTAAAAAACTATAACTCACTCAGCAATGCTGACTTTTATATATTCCAGTTGGCAGGGGCAACTACTTGGATTATTTTGGATGGCATCCATTTCATGTTAAGATTATGTTTTTGTGATGTAATGCAAATTATGATATTTTGTAATAGTTAACTACAATGTATTATTTGGCAAAAGCAATTATGTTTATATCAAATGGTTTAAATTTATTTCGCTGCAATATTTTAGAAATTGTAAATGTAAATTATATATATATATATATATATATATATATATATATATATATAATATATATATATATATATGTATGTATGTATATATATATACATATGTATATATACAAATATACATATATATATACATATGTACATATATATAGGTATATATACATATGTATATATGTATATATATACATATACATAACATATGTTTATATAGATATATACATATACATATGTATATATACACATATACATATACATATGTATATATAATACATACTATAACACCCAGATATTTTCTTTGAAGCTGACAGAAGAAGAAAAGAAATAAAGTCTAAAGTCGAGGAACCAAACTTGGCAAAACGGGAAGAAACTTGGATGAGTGGGGCTATAAAAGGGGGAGGGCAGCCCACACCCTCCCCATTCTTGCCAAAACTCAGCTAAAGGGAGAAGAAAAGGAGAAAAAGCGGAGAAAACCTTGGTTCGGGTTGATTCGAGCGTGGAAATTGTCGTGTATCGGGTCAAATCAAAGCTCTACTCGATGGGATCGTTTATGTGAGTTCTAGGACCCCTCTTTTACATGTTTTTGAATGATTTTGGGGGCTGGAACACACCTAAAAATCGTTTTTTTCCAGGTATTTGGGTGTAAACCCGTTTTTGGAAATATGTGTATGTGTATGACTCGTTTGGGGCTTGATTTTGGGCTTGGTTGTGCTTGAATGTTGTCGTGGTATGCTTCCCTAAGGTTTAGAATGGTTGATTTGAGCTTAAAAGAGGTTTGGAAGGGTTTGGAGATCGAAGTTAGCAGCTCCAGTTCAGGATGAATTGCATTCTGCATCAACTAGGGCTAGGCGACCAAATGGAGGTCCATGCGTCTGAATGAGGTGCGACTGGCTCCATACACAGGAAAGGTGTGCGACTGAGATTCATTCGCACAAAAGTGGTACGACTAAGGGTCATACGCATGAGGGCTATGCGACTGAAGGAAATGTGGATAAAGGTCATGCGACTGAAGGAAATGTGACTAAGGGTCATGCGGCTGGAGTCCATACACCTGTGAGTCGTGCGATTGAGGTTCATACGCATGAAAGGTGTGCGACTGAGGTCCATACGCCCGGATGCCATGCGACTGAGGTTCATTCGCATGGGAAGTATGCGATTGGAAGCTATGCGACTGGAAGTCCATTCGCCTATACACACGGAAGACCATGCGATCGAATAGGGTCCATACGCCCGAATGACCATAGTATTGCCTTCAGGGTTGTAGATGATGTGATGGGCATGGATGATTTAAGGTGATGTATGATGATGAGCTTATGATGATGATGATGTGTGATGCCGTATGGTTGTATGATGTGATGCGCGTGATTGGTGTGATGTTTGTTGTCGTGTGATTGTGATGTTGTATGTTATGCATGATGTATGTTATGGGTGTGCGATGTTGCCTTGTGTGATTGATGTGTATGTTGTTATGTTCTTTATTATTAAATATGCTTATCTTTCTCGTGGCTTTGCGTTGAACATTAATGAATGTAATGAAAGTATTATGTAACGTAAAGTGGAAGATAATGAAAAGAGGAACATAGGGATAGTGTGCATGCATTAATGAACGAATGAGTGTATGGAAAGGCTTGCAAGCAAAATATGTACAGAGGTGCACGACTCTATGAAGTCATAAGCTCAACTGCCTGTGGTTTAGCTAACCCCTAAGGATACACACAGGGGTTTTGGTCTTTGTGACTGACCAACGGTATGGTACGTGGTTATAGTGATGACCCACCTCGATGTTGGTGCTAGGCTATGTACAGTGTGGAAGTCATTTTATGATCTTTGGCCCAGTACCCGAGTATGCATAATGTGAGGGTGTTGTATACGTGGTTATAGTGATTAGCCAGCTCGATGTTGGTGCCAGGCTATGTGCGGTGTGGAAGTCATTTTATGTTCTTCGGCCCAGTAATCGAGTATGCATAATGTGGGGGGTGTTGTATACGTGGTTATAGTGATTACCCACCTCGATGCTGGTGCCAAGCTATGTGCGGTGTGGAAGTCATTTTATGATCTTCGGCCCAGTATTCGAGTATGCATAATGTGGGGGTGTTGTATACGTGGTTATAGTGGTTACCCACCTCGATGCTGGTGACAGGCTATGTGTGGTATGGAAGTCATTTTATGATCTTCGGCCCAGTATTCGAGTATGCATAATGTTGGGGTGTATAGAGAGGTGGGATCTTTGTTTCTTGCCCCGGTGCTGGTGCCATGCTATGTGCGTTGTGGAAGTCATTTATGATCTTTGGCCCAGTACCCGCTGTGTGCATACATTTGGGGTATAGCTGATGACACTGATCCGGAAAGAGTTAATGATGTTATGAACGAATGAAGCGAATGATAATGTAACATACGATGATTAATGAATGAAAGTAAGAACGTATGAACGAATGGAAGAATGTTAACGAATGTAATGGAAGATAATAATTATATTATCTATGTGTATGTATGTTGTGTGATAGCTTACGAAGTAACGAATGGTTTTATAAAGGAATTAAAGTATGTTCTATTTTAAAACTAGAACTCACTCAGCAACGCTGACTTTGATGTGTTTCCAGTTGGCAGGTATGTTGCTGAGGATGGTGCGGGGCAGGTACTCGGCTCTTTTGAATGGCATTCTTTGTTTAATGTTTTTGCATTGTAATGCGAACAAATTATATTGTATAATGAACGGTTGTATTATTTTGCAAAAGCATTTTAATGAAATGAAAGTGTTGTTTTAATGTTTCTGCTGCAACGTTTTTTATGTAAGATGATAAATATATATGTTTTATGTGTGATGATTGACCAGCTGTAAGCGTCCCGGGAACGGGGCCTTACATATACATATACATATATACATATATATATATATACATATACATAGGTATATATACATATGTATATATGTATATATATGCAACCAAAACCAAATCCCTTAGACAAATTTTGGTGCAACTTACAAAGGACTTCCGAAGCTAAGTATGGAACTTTTGATTTAGAATTGTTTCCAAACTATTCTAAACCATCTTGTGAGAATGTTATAGTTGGAACAGGTGCTCAAAGTGATTTTGATGCTGATCAACTGTTTGAGCTACCCATGCCTCTTCCAAATTCTCCTAGAGCCGCCACAAATCAAGCTTCCACTATTGGTAGATATGATAGTATAACGATATCAAGCGATAGTGAAGCTTCAACCAGTGAATAACCTGCTCATCCTCAAAATTCATTAGGTGATCCTCTACAACACTAAGCTAATGGAAGGAGCATCTTGAAGGAACAGGCAACTGTTCATGCAACTTCACAGCCAACAATTGATGATGTTTCTCATTCATTCAATCAGTCCTCATTGAATGAGTTTGAAAGAACAGTTGGACAAATTATTCCAGTTCCTGAGCAAAATATGTCAAATCTGGATCTATCTTTGCAAGTGGAAGTGATTCCTCATCTAAGGATTCATAATACTCATCCAATTAAGAACATCATATGGGATGTCTCTGAAGGTGTGAGAACAAGAGGGCAGACTCATCATGGAGTGTCTACTTGTACTCATGTTTTCTATCTCAAATGGAACCCAAGAAGGTAGAAGATGACTTAAAAGGTAGTAGCTGGGTTGAATCGATGCAAGAGGAGTTGCTTCAATTCAAGAGACAAAAGGTTTGGAACCTATGTCCGCTACCATCTGGTCAAATAACCATAGGCACAAAATGGGTTTTCAGAAACAAGAGAGATGACAAAGGCTTGATTATCAGGAACAAGGCAAGACTGGTGGTTAAAGGATACACTCAAGAGGAAGGAATTGATTATACTAATGTCTTTGCACCTGTTGCAAGACTTGAGGCAGGTAGGATCTTCTTTGCTTATGTTGGATCCAAGAATTTCACTATCTACCAACTTGATATCAAGTGTGCATTTCTATATGGGAATATAGATAGGGAAGTCTACGTGTGCCAGCCTCCAGGATTTGAAGACCCACATCACCCTAACTATGTGTGTAAATTGGGTAAAGCTCTATATGGGCTGCACCAAGCACCTAGGCTTTGGTATGAGACTTTGTCTCAGTTTCTTCTAAAAATGGTTACACTAGAGGTACCATTGATAAGACTCTCTTCATAAGGAAGTCTGGAAAGGATATTTTGCTTGTTCAAGTCTATGTTGATGACATCATCTTTGGTTCTTCAAACGACCAAATGTGCAAAGACTTTGAAAGCATTATCAAGAAGAAGTTTGAGATGAGTTCCATGGGAAAAATGGACTTTTTCCTTGGAATTCAGGTGAGGCAATTAAAGGAAGGGTTTTTCATAAATCAATCCAAGTATTTCAATGACATCTTAGAAAGATTTGAAATGAAAGATTGTAAGCCAGCCAAGACATCCATACCCAGAAACCATAATCTTTGTCCTGAACTTAATGGGCAGGATACTGATCAACATCAGTATAGGGCTATGATTGGTTCTCTGATGTATCTCAGAGCTAGTAGACCTGATATCATGTTTGCAACTTGCATTTGTGCAAGATATCAGGCTGCTCCAAAGGTGTCTCACCTAGTTACTACCAAGAAAATCCTCAGATACCTCCAAAGAGCATCTAAACTAGGTCTTTGGTATCCTATGAACAATTATTTTTATCTTTATGGATACTCTGATAGTGACTATGGCGGCTGCAACATTGACAAGAAATCAACATCAGGATGATGTCAATTTCTTGGTGGAAGGATCATCTCATGGCAATGCAAGAAACAATCTTGTGTCTCTACATCAAATTTTGAAGTTGAATACATTGTTGCTGCAAGTTGTTGTGCTCAGCTGCTGTGGATTCAGAATCAGATGTTAGACTATGGATTCAACTTTATGAGCGCTCCTATCCATATTGACAACAACAGTGCTATCTCCGTCACTGAAAATCTTGTGAAGCACTCCAAGACAAAGCATATTGATATCAAGTATCATTTGATTAGAGACATTCATGAGAAAAATCTGATTAAGCTAATCAAAGTTGATTCAAATGAACAATATGCTGACTTGTTCACTAAAGCTTTTGATGAACAGAGATTTAAGTATCTCATTACAGCTATTGGGATGATAAACATTGGTCAGATTACCTGTTTTGAAAAACCTTTTTAATATGTAATGTATTATATCAATATAATCTAAGCCCTGTTACAAAAGGTCTCTCTCTGAAAATTTTCACTAAGCACAAATTCTTTCGAAGAGGAATTAACCTTCGGAAGATATCTTGCATATCTTCTAAATCAAAATTCCTCCAAGGATAATTTCTTCTCGGAAGAGTTTTTGGTCTTGGAAGAAGCGATTGATTACATATCAGATCTACTTCCAAAGCTTATAAAACTCTCCTTTCAAAAAGCAATCTTTACTCTCGGAAGTAACTCTTTACCTTCGGAAGTAAGAAATCCTTCGGAAGACAAATTGCCTTCGGAAATGTTTTATACTCGGAAGAGTGATTTTACCGTGTAACGGAAATCTCTTGGGCCCGACACTGTAAAAAGTGAAGATTTTGTTAATGATGTCGGATTATTAACAGAATTAAACCTTACCGCCCCTATTACTTCATCCACTAAAACATCACATCACTTATCCTAACCCCATTACCGCCATTTCACCCTCTTTTAAATAATCCTAACTATTCACTTTCATCTTCTTACCAAAATTTTTACTACCCTAAAGTTCCCTTCATCCCCAATTCACCCAAGCTCAAGTTCATTCACCTTCACCTTCCCACAAATGACACTTGATGCTCAACATAATCAAGTCGCACTTCTTGACTCCTCAAGAGATGCGGACTTCTCTGTCATCTCCTTTCTCACCCAATCATCCTACTACAACCGCCCTGACTGTTAATCCCACTATGTACACCAATCACATGGCTGAATTTCGAGGAACCGGTCAGGTTGAAAACCCTAAATAGGGTTCGTGTAATACAATCCAGCATTTGTGGCCAAGAGTTGGTCGTTACTGAACAACTCATCAGGGAGCATCTCAACATCATGATGAGCGTGCACCCACAGAGTTTCCCAAAGCAGATTTAGACAGCACTTACATTCTAATGGAATATGGTGGAGACGTCAGCAGGTCAACTGTCTACAAATTCAACTTCTCATACAACTGGAAGTTCCTGCTACATGTTGTTCTTTACTGTCTGTCAAATAAATCTAGGGGATGGGATCAAATTTCATATCAACTAGGGTGCCTAGTTCATGGAATGGTGAGAGGCCTTCGATTCAACTACTCAAGATTTGTGTTAACCAATCTCATGGGAAATCTCCAGAGGGAAACATTCTTTGTGTATCCCAGATTTCTCCAGCACATTATCAACTGTGAGCTGGACCAGAGTTGGCTTGTCTGTGCAACCACTCTACCTGTCCCTCAAATAAGGCCTACCATCTTCAAAACTCTAAAGAAGGTGTCCACCAACTTCATCGGAAGGTACACTTCTTTACTTTCAGGTATGACCGAGAAAATAGCTCCTGGTGACATCCCTGTTAACCCCACAGGTGATGAACCCACACCAGCTGCTACCCCCACACTACCAACTCTACTTTCTCAACCCATCACTATCACTTACCAAAGATACCCCAAATGAACCCTTGTTCAATCTACTCTGATTGATTAAGCACCTCCTGCTTAATCCAATAAGACCAAAGTGGAACATTGGGCTCCCATTCAGTCTAAGATCTCACCACCCTTCACTATTGACCTCAATATGGGACTTGAGTCTCTTCAGTTTCAAACCCATGAGCCCACTACACAAACTGTAAGCCCTGAGGGTGAGTATCTATACTCCTTTGAGCAGCCCCAAAGTGACAACCCCACCAAAGGCTTACTGCCTATAGGCATTGATCAAAGTCCCAGGTCACAAGGATTAACTTCCTTATCTTTCACTGACCTTCTCTTCAAAACTGATAAAAGATATTACGTCTCTTCATAGAAATGATGTTGATCTACAACACCCTCTCACGATCAACAAATCCTAGAGAGAACTCTTCTCTCTAGCCCTTTCAGCAAATCTTTACTGAGGTTAGTCCCACTAATGTGGAGGGGACTCATGCAGATTCAGCTGCCACTACAGAAGATGCCTTAATGGATCTTCTGGACAGTGGTAACATTTCTGAGACTGAATCGGTGACAACCATGCCTTTCGATGACTCTGAAAGAGACATCATTAAGCAAGGGAAACCAGGGTGCCAGGAAACCACATCTGGTCATGAGGCCGAACATACTAGGTATGTTACCTCATCTCCCCATGATTCTTCAAAAGAAGATGAGGGAAGACTGCTACTCATTATACAAGACCTATTTTCTAAAGTCTCAAACCTTGAATCCAAGGTTAGGACTTTAAATGATAGGTCCGCCACTCAGCAACTTGAGATTGACAATCTCAAGGCTCAACTAGTTGAGAAACAGATTGAGAGATATGTTAGGCATGTACCTATTTAGGTCTCCTTGACCTCTTCCTCTAGCTCATCTAGCTCTTAAGATGATGTTACCAAAAAGGGGGAAAATGTTCAGAGACAAACACCTAAGGAACCATTGAGCAAAACTTCAACTTCCAAATTTTCGACTCCCATTACAACTACCTTTTCTGAGCCATCCCAAGTTGTACTACAAATTGACCCAAGGATGCTCAGAGATCTCTATAGACTCTTCTCCAAGTTTCTGTTGAGATCCTCTCTAGATCAGTCTATCCTTGATGCGGCTATGATGTACTTTGGAGTTGAAGAGCTTCGGTGGTTATGTGCACCTTCTAACACTATGGAAGAATGTTGGACCAAAAAAACCAATGAGCCAAGATCAGAAAACCTCTAAGTCCCACATGGTATCACAACAACTGCTGAAAGCTTCATCAGCAGTTTGACAAGTGCTGAAGTCTTCAACAGCTGAAGATCAAGTGCTGAAGACTTCAACAGCTGAAGAACTAAAGTGCTGAAGTACAATAGCTGAAGAACACAAGTGCTGAAGCTGAAAGACCAAAGTACTGAAGTACAACAGCTGAAGAGTTTACAAGTGCCGAAGATCAACAACTGATGTACAAAGTCTGAAGACAAAGACTGAAGACATCAGCTGATGATATCTACTGAAGTCATCAGCTGATGAAACATCTGAAGTTCAAGTCTGAAGACCAACTACTGAAGTTTCAGTAGTTTGTCACAACAGCTGAAGAGTACTTCTTCAGTAGTTGTGATATCAGTATTTTTATATTTGTAGTTTCAGTAGTTTTATGTTTTTTAGTAGTTATAACAACTGATAACACTTAGCATTTTTGTAAGGAGATGTCAGCTGTTTTGATATCTTCATTAGTTGTGTTTCAGTTGTAATAAATCTGTTAGATGTCACTATCAAGTGACATCAGCAGACGTCACATCTCTTATACAAGAGGTGTCGACCTAATTGTAATTGTGACATTCTGTTACCACGAAAGCGAATATTGAATGAAATATATTTGCAGATATTCTCTCTCTCTATAACCGTCTTTGTTCTTCATTGAATATCGTTTTGTTCTTGTGAATCGACTAATTCATTGTTTGAATTCCGCTGCTATACTCTTCAATCAATCAAACATAGATCACTGATCCTAACAAGTGGTATCAGAGCATGGTTAATCATTGATCGATCTAACAATTGATCATTGAAACTGCTAATTGATTTCTGTGTTTGATTGAATTAGCGTATTTGCAAGAACTGGTTATAGATTATTGAATTTCTGTCACTTTCGTTCCTTTATCTTGAGATCTTCTGGTTCAATTGGTTGTTGCGTTTTGTTCTAAATCTGTTTTAGCTTAACTGAATTTGATTGAATCTGAGATGACGACTCCTTCTAATGATCCTCACAATACCGCTTCCTCAACCAAGCCTCTGATGCTGGTTAGGACCGAGTATAACATATGGCAACGAAGAATGCTTCATCACCTGTCTGTTAACAGTTCAGGTTATTGGACATCTGTGGTACATGGACCACATAAGCCTATGGTGAACAATCCGGAAACAATCAAATGGTTCCGAAGAAGAAGGAACAATACTCTGATGAAGATCGGAAACTATTTGAGATTGATGCTAAAGCCCATGGAATTCTGGCCATGGCACTGCCTAATGAAATCTATTCAGGGCTTATGCATCATGAAACTGCTCATGATCTCTGGAATGCCCTGAAGGAACAATTCGGTGGCACAGATGAGGTCTTAGCAAACAATAGAGAAATCCTTGCCCAACAATATGAGACATTCTCTCATAGAAAGGGTGAGACACTGACTCAACAGTTTGAGCACTTTTCCTGCTTGATATCTGAGCTGAAAATGGTGAAACAGGAATACACCAATAGCCAGATGAACAACAGATTCCTCAGATCACTGCCTGAGAGATGGGACACATAAACTATTGTTCTACGCTCCAATGCAAATCTAGATGGTCTATCTCTCACCCAACTTCATGGGAAACTGCTTACATTTGAAAGAGAGATAGAGCAGAAGAGGAAACTGTCCTCATCAGGAAAGCTCACTGATGACTTTGTACCAGGGAATACTGCCTTGGTTGGTCATGAGTCAGAATATGCTGCATCTGAAAGCAATTATGATGAGCATATAGATTTCTCTTCAAATATTTCTGATCATGCATTTGTTGGTATTGAGAGTCATTCTGGCAGTAATAGTGACAATTTATTTCATCATGGATGATCTGAAAGGAATAGCTGATGATGATCTAGAAGAGATGGATATTCTAAGCCAAATGGCACTGATTAATATCAGATCTCAGAAGTTCTATAAGAGAACTGGCAGGAAATTTCCTGGACTCTCTGGCAAAACCAAAGTTGGTTTTGACAAGAGTAAGTTGAGGTGTCACAAATGCCAAAGGCTAGGACACTTTGCAAGAGAGTGTAGATCAACTTGATCTAACTCTTCTGCACCCTTTGTGACTTTTCCTAGTACTAGTCCACAAAACAGAGGGCAACATCCTGCTGGTTCTGGTCATTATTCACATCCTAGATCTTCTGCATACTTTGTTCCCCAGGGTCAAATGTCATATCCTTATCCCTGTTATTATGTGCCTCAACCAAACCTGTTCAAGCTCCAATTGCACAACAACCACAGCATTGCCTGAACCACAGCCTTCCCATCTCATCAACAAACTCAACCTCAACAACACAGCTTCTTTACCCCAGGAGTTGTTGACTGGAGCAGTTTACCAGATGACTTGTCTGGTCATGAACACTATTCTCAGGTGCTGGTCAACATGGTGGTGAAAGTCCATTTGGAAATCTAGCTCTTATGGCTTTGGATTCTACTGATACTTCATCCTCTAATGCCTCTACACCAAAGGTATCACAGGTATCCTCTGAGGAAAAAGCCAAATTATGTTCAGAACATGCATAGCAACATTTGCATCTATTAGAGAAGCAAATGTAGCTTAAATCAACAGAACATTGAGCTAGAACAAATAATTTCCAAAAACAAAGTTGAATTTGAGTCTGTGCTTAATGATAAAAATGATGAGATTTACAAATTGAAATGCCAAATAACTGATGATAAGGCTAGGGAAGAGATACTTCTAGAGAAGTATAAAGATCTCAAAGAAACCCTTTCAGTTACCCAGGTAGAGTGTGATAGCTGGGTACAATCATGCAAAGGTTTTGAAATGCTTCTTAGTAAGCAATCTGCTTCCAATATGAAGTTTGGCATTGGTTACAATCACACTGCTCCACCTACAGATTTTACTCCAAGAGCAGAGGTAGAATCTGATGGTGAGAATAATAACCAATCCATCTCATCATGTGATCTACTTTCTGATACAGCACAATCAGAAGTAGAAGTCAGCATCAAGCCCTCTCAGAACCTATCAACTGCTGTTGATGGTTCAAATGCTGACACTCACATGATCAATGAGTTGATCAACTCAGGAGTTAATTCTGAAAGTCCTGAAAGGACTAGAGAGCAGGATTTAACACCTAAAGTTCAAACTCCAACTACTGCCAGTACTGAAGAGAAGAAAATTGTCAGTAGAAAGAGTTTGAAGACTACTAAAGAGGCAGTCAAGAAAGCAAACAATGCTTCCAAAGCACTGAAGAACAAGTCTTCAGTTGCTTCACCCTCTTTAGTTGATGATCAACCTAAGATGAAGAAGAAACCATGTGAAGTATGTGGTTTGTTCATTCATCTTACAGATGATTGCTGGTATAAAAGAGGTTCCAAACTCAAACAAAAAGAAGAAATTAAAGAGAAAATGGTAAAAATGAAAAATGAGTTTGAGACCACATTTGTATCGGCAACATCAAATCCTGTAACCCTTAAGTCCTCAAAGAAATCCAAAAAGGAAGGGGTTAAACAGGTGACAGCTGAGAGTGCTCAGAAGAAGAAGGTGCAACATAGGAACTTATCAAACTCCACTGGCAATGTGTCTGATGAGCTGAAAGCCTTATCACAAAATCAGACACAGCTGGTTATGATGGTTCAACATCTGTTGGGTAGAGTTAACCAATTAGATGCTCCTATGTTGAAACCACAGAAAAGGAGGTCCAAGCCAAAGGATTCCTCTTCTTCACCATCTTCTTCCTCTCAAGCTGTTGTTTCTAATAAACCTGTTAGTTTACCATCTATTGATGAGACCAGGCCCAAAACCAAAAAGGTTTGGGTCTCCAAAACTAACTGATTGTTTATTATTGCAGGGTTCTCCAACATGCCAAAGTAGCATCTGTATGTAGACAGTGGGGGATCTATGCACATGACTGGGAACAGCTCTCTTCTTCATGACTACTCTCAAGGAAAGAGGGATTTGTTCTTTTGGCAATGATGCTAGGGTTACATCATTGGTAATGGCTTTGTCTCCATGGAGAAATCAAATTTGATGATGTTAATCATGTGGAAAATCTCAAGTACAATCTCTTGAGTGTCAGTCAAATGTGTGATAAAGGCCATGTTGCTCTTTTTACTAGTCAGAACTGTAGGATTCTGTCATCCAAAGTTTTGCATTTGATTGACAAGGTGTTGGATGATCACACTCTCCTGAGAGCCAACAGACAGGAAGAGTGTATGCCTTAGATCTTTCCAAGAAAATAGATCTCAAAGGCAATCCTTGCCTATTTTCCAAAGCCTCTTCTCAAGAATCTAAACTGTGGCACAGAAGGCTGGGTCATGTTAATTTCAAAAACATGAATCAGCTTATCACAATAGTTTAGTCAGAGGCTTACCAATAAAGGAGTTCCACTGTGATGAAACCTGCACTGCTTGTTTAAAAGGAAAACAGCACAAAGTCTCATTCCCTCCTATTGAAGAGCCTAAGTCCACTGCCTGCTTGCAATTACTGCATATGGATCTATTTGGTCCTGTGAGAGTGATGAGCATGGCCAAGAAGAAATACTGTCTGGTAATTGTGGATGATTACTCCAGATTTGTATGGACTTTCTTTCTACATTCAAAGGATGAGGTTGCTCAGAAGGTTATTAACTTTGTGTTGTATATTGAGAAGCAGTATTCCCTTCCAGTCAAGTGTATCAGGAGTGATAATGGAACTGAATTCAGAAACCATACACTTGATGACCTCTATCTCTCAAAGGGAATCAAAAGGCAGTTTAGCATCCCAAGGACTCCAGAACAAAATGGAGTAGTGGAGAGAAAGAACAGGACCTCATTGAAGCTGCAAGGTCCATGCTGGCTGATTCTGGTTTGCCACTGACCTTTTGGGCTGAAGCTGTCAACACAGCTTGCTATGTGCAAAATAGAGTTTTAGTAAATCAGAGGTTGATGAAGACTCCATATGAAGTTCTCCATCATTTGGCTCCTCTAATTTCATTTTTCAAAGCATTTGGGTGTCCCTGTTTTATTCTCAACACAAAGGATCAACTCCATAAATTTGATCGTAAGGTGGATGCAGGGTATTTTGTTGGTTATTCATCTACTTGCAAGGCATACAGAGTCTTCAACTGCAGAACAAAGATAGTTGAAGAGACTTTGCATGTGAAGTTTAAGAATCTCCTTTGGACAAGATTCCACAAAACCCTGTGGATTGTTTGATTTGGACATACTGCAATATGTTCCTTATCAACCTCCAGCTGTTGCAGATCCTGTGGCTAAATCATCTTCTGCAGCATGTCTTCCACCTGGTGGTATTGATGATGATGATGACAATATCAATACTCACCTATTCAAGTTTAGTGACCAACTGCCTGTGTCTACTAAACTTGATGTTCCTGTAGCTTCAGCAGTTCCATCCACAACAAATGCTGATGAGATCTCTGTCTCCTCTACATCTTTTGAGTTACCATCTAATCTTGGTTTCAAGAGTCTACATCAACATCTGCTGCTGAAGGTTCTACAAACACTTGCACAGATCTCATTGTTTATCAAGAACTGAAGAATCACCCCATGTCTCAGATTATTGGTGATATCAATGCTGGTGTTTCAACCAGAAGTCAATTGTCTAACTTCTGCTTCTATGCTCTCTTCATCAGTCAGCTAGAGCCAAAGAACTACCATGTTGCTTTGAGAGACAATGGATGGGTTGAAGCTATGCAGCTTGAGCTACTTCAGTTCAAGAAACAACAAGTGTGGAACTGGTTCCTCTTCCCCCAGGTAAGTGTGCAATAGGCACTAAATGGGTGTTTAGGAACAAAACTGATGAAAATGGGCTTATTGTTAAGAACAAGGCTAGACTGGTTGTACAGGGGTTTTCACAAGAAGAAGGTATTGACTATGATGAAACCTTTGCCCCTGTAGCCAGACTATAGGCAATCAGATTGTTCTTAGCCTATGCTGCATTCCACAATCTTAAAGTTTTCCAAATGGATGTCAAAAGTGCATTTTTATATGGTAAAATAAAGGAAGAAGTTTATGTGTGTCAACCACCAGCTTTGAGGATAATAAACATCCTCAATGGGTGTAAAACTTGATAAGGCTCTTTATGGGTTGAAACAAGCTCCTAGAGCCTGGTATGAGACACTCTCTACTTTTCTTCTTAAGAATAATTTCACTAGAGGCTCCATTGATAAAACTTTGTTTATTAGAAGGTGGATCAGCATAAGCTACTTGTTCAGATTTATGTTGATGATATTATTTTTGCATCCTTTGATCCCCAGTTGTGTGATGATTTTACAACATTAATGAAAAAGAGGTTTGAAATGAGTGCAATGGGAGAATTACAGTTCTTTCTAGGCTTGCAAATCAAACAAAAGGCTGATGGAACCTTTATTCATCAGTCAAAATATACAAAAGACCTTTTGAATAAGTTTGATTTACAAAACTGTAAGCCCATTCTACTCCCATGTGCAACACCATACAACTGGATGCGGATCAGAAAGGTAAAGCTGTGATGAAACGCTTTACAGATGTATGATTGGGTCCTTGATGTATTTAACAGCTTCTAGACCAGATATTATGTTTGCTACATGTGTTTGTGCTAGATTTCAGGCTGCTCCTAAAGAGTCTCATTTGATTGCAGTCAAGAGAATCTTTAGATATTTGCAAGGTACACAATCTCTGGGTTTATGGTATTCCACTGGACACTCTTGCAAATAGTTGCTTTTTCAGATAGTGACTATGAAGGGTACAAGTTAACTAAAAGTCAACTTCTGGTGGTTGTCAATTCCTAGGCAACTGTTTGATTTCTTGGCAGAGTAGAAACAAACATCTGTTGCTACATCAACTGCTGAGGCCGAGTACATTGCTGCTGCAAGTTGCACCTCTCGGTACTCTGGCTTCAGAACCAACTTCTGGATTATGGCATTACAGAGACTAAGACTCCATTATTAATGGATAGTGCTTCAGCTCTGTGTATTGTCAAAAATCCAGTCCAGCACTCTAGGACCAAACATATAGAGATCAGACATCATTTTATTCGGGATTGCTTTGAAAAAGGTCTGATTGATCCTAAGTTTGTGCCTAGTGCTGATGAGCTTGCCGATATTTTTAGTAAGCCTTTGGATAGTTCTACTTGTGTTAAGGTTTGGTATGCTGCAGCTAGAATAAGTGACAACTACTGATGATTTCAGTAGTAATTACTGGTGATCATTGGTACTCATGTCACATATAAGTACTGATGAGTCCTTTCACCTTCAGTAGTTTTTATAACTACTGATGGCTAAATGCCTCACAAGTACTGAAGTACTTTATCTGTTCCAAACTACTGATGGAGTAAAACTACTGATGTAGTTACAACTACTGAAATCAGTACAAACAGATAAGTACTGACGTCCTATGAAACACCTAAAAATCAGATGCAAAGTCTGATGAGTAAGTGTTGAGGACAGTATGAAACAGCTGCAAGGCTATGAATTGACGAAAACTACTGAAGAGAACTTTCTCTTCAGTTGTTTCAACAACTGCTGTTTCATTCTAAACAACTAAGCCACCTGCCTCTGGTTCTGGCACTATTCTCAGGAACAGAACCCTCCGAACAAATAGTTGCTGTCCTTCAAAATTCCCTCCTCTCTCACACCCACAATCACTGACATTGTGACTAAAGCCATTGATGAGAGGCTTTCCTCAACTTTACAACCCTTGATGATGCTGCTGTGCAAAAGACACTTTCTGCGGTACAAACCCCTACCACCAATGCGCAAAAAGGGGAGAGTACTGCAGTGAAAGAAAAGAAGAGGAAAAGAACAGAGGATGAGAAGGCTCAAGAGCAAGCCCAAGAGGTGGAAAAAAGAAAAAAAGCAACAACTGATCACCTATAAACGAAGAAAAGTGCTGATGATCAACCTACTGCTGAAGAAAATCCTTGGAAGAGCTGGTAAAAGATGCGATGATACACACAGCCGATCCATGGATAAAAATCTGAGCAACCTCTTCAGGCAAGGTTTTGATACAGCCACATTGATAGTGAAATCAGGAGGTTGGAAGTGCAAGAGATTCAAACCGATGGGCTGGGTATGATGCACTTGAAAAGGAGAGATTGGGATCATGATCCGATTCATTGCCAAATACTTAGGAGATCTTGTGGAGATTCGCGCGTGGACCAGAGACAGTATTCTGGCTATAGCCACCAGAATCTGTCTGTCTGAGCAATTCCACAGGGGATTATCATTGAAGCCCTTGATGAGGCTGGGGCTGGTAGAGAGTTTGAAATGGCAAGACTTACAAGGTAAACTCACAACAAAGATGCTGGAACAACATTCCCTTCCACCCACTCAAAAACTGATACCCCTCAAATCTCCAAACCAATCTCAAAGCCCAAATCCAAAAACCACAATTCACAACCACAAAACCAACTCCCTCACCATCTAAACAACAGACGATGATGCACTAAAAAGAAGAAGAGGAAGGGTGCTGAGGCTAGAAGAAGAAGAAGAAGAAGAGGATGATGTGGAAGAAGATAGGAGCCTCTGTCTGCAATCCTAACACTGGCGAAAGCCAAACCTATGCCCATCACTCACCTCACAGATGGATGTTGGAGAGTAAAAATTGAAGAAGAGGAGCAGCAAAAGCTTCATGATGATGAAATGCTGAAAAGCATTGACAAAACCTATGCTGCCTCCTCATCAATTATCAGCATGAAGAAAGAAGCTCTGAGATTGTACACTCTCGACAACACATTGCAATATCTGAAAGAAAGGGTGAGAGTATGGCCTGATCCGAGGGTGGCTCACAGGATTGTAAAGAAAGAATTCCTCGAGATAAAGGGTCAAGTCAAGAGGATCGTAGATGAAGAGATCACAGTGGCCCTTGTAGTATCACCCTGGGAGATTGTCGAAGATTTCAAGAGGCCTACGAGACTAAACAACCACCCCAGAAGATGCTAGAGAACAGAATTATCAAAAAGGGGTTAGTCTACAAGAGGCTTGAGAACTTCAAACAGAATGAGCTCAGTCTGCTACTCGAAGGGAATCATCCTGATGAGTTTGCATATAGACAAATTACAACCGTTGAGCTCAAGAACGGCAAACAGGCCAAGTACATCTCAGAGTTGTATGGGCGAGAAGGATTATTTGATGGTGAAGCCGAGAACCTACCATGGAAGAACAAATCATGTTTCTCAGAGCCTACACCAGAGAATCCTACAGGCTCATACACGGGAAGTAGATCTCATGAATGGGATAACAACTCTGTGTCCAGTTCCCCAAAACAGAGCTCCCATTCATATCTTGCCAAACAAATACCAGAGACTTCTTCCCAGGGGAGCATATATGGTCATTTCTCTACTGATCAAGAAGGAAAAAGACCAACCTTTTGCCAACAATAAGTGGGATAATAAACAAATTAGAGGTTTTGGCTGCATTGGTTCAGGGGGAGTTTGTTGGACCAAAAGAACCAATGAGCCAAGATCAGAAAACCTCTAAGTCCCACATGGTATCACAACAATTGCTGAAAGCTTCATCAGCAGTTTGACAAGTGCTGAAGACTTCAACAGCTGAAGATCAAGTGCTGAAGACTCAACAGCTGAAGAACTAAAGTGCTGAAGTACAACAGCTGAAGAACACAAGTGCTGAAGCTGAAGGACCAAAGTACTGAAGTACAACAGCTGAAGAGTTTACAAGTGCTGAAGATCAACAACTGATGTACAAAGTCTGAAGACAAAGACTGAAGACATCAGTTGATTATATCTACTGAAGTCATCAGCTGATGAAACATCTAAAGTTCAAGTCTGAAGACCAACTACTGAAGTTTCAGTAGTTTGTCACAACAGCTGAAGAGTACTTCTTCAGTAGTTGTGATATCAGTAGTTTTATATTTGTAGTTTCAGTAGTTTTATGTTTTTCAGTAGTTATAACAACTGATAACACTTAGCATTTTTGTAAGGAGATGTCAGCTGTTTTGACATCTTCAGTAGTTGTGTTTCAGTTGTGATAAATCTGTTAGATGTCACTATCAAGTGACATCAGCAGAGGTCGCATCTCTTATATAAGAGGTGTTGACCTAATTGTAATTGTGACATTCTGTTACCACGAAAGCGAATATTGAATAAAATATATTTGCAGATATTCTCTCTCTCTATAACCGTCTTTGTTCTTCATTGAATATCGTTTTGTTCTTGTGAATCGACTAATTCATTGTTTGAATTCCGCTGCTATACTCTTCAATCAATCAAACATAGATCACTGATCCTAACAAAGAAGTTGTCAACCTAAGGTCCAAATGGATCCTAAGATCCAATTCGAAGAGGAAATGAGGACTGATGGCCCAGCAACTCAAATAGTTGGGATAGAAACTGCACTCCCTCAAACTTCTGAAGCCAAAGCCAAAGCCTCAGAGAACAAGCTTAGTCTTCCGAAGCTAAAATGGAAGTTGTGGAAGGATTGTTCTCCTTGTCTGAGGATCTAATCATCACAGATGCAATTCTAGAGCTAGCATCTAAGGTGAAAAGTGATGACTTTCTCAATCAACCTCTAGCTCAGACACCTTCCTACCTCTCTCACAATCTGAATCCTCTCTCCAAGAACCACCAAAGTCAAACACTTCAAAGGATGATAAAGTAAATAAGAAAATGACTACAGAAGAGCATCAGGAGGAGGAAAGGATTGAAAAGCTTAAAATAAAAGGTAAACTTCCAATTGGGAAGCTATTAGCTGCTAGTTCCAAAGGAGCTGCAGCCAACCAGGGGGCAATCAGCAATAAGAACAGGGTAGATCATTGATCAGCTTATCAAGCTTGGATCTTCCAATGAAGACATACTCCTGCTACCATTAGAGGAGTTGGTAGAGGTGGAAAAGGCAACCAGGATGCAAAATGAACAACAGAAGGAAGCAGCACGGTTAGCCTTAGATTAGAAAAAGAAAGAGAAAAGAGGGAAGCTGACATGCAGCTCCCGAGGGAAAGGATAACTTTCCTAACCTCCCAAGGTTTCTCTCTTCAAGAACTATCTCCACACAATGATGAGATGATCCTATGGCTCTTCAACAAAGAGTAGGATCAACTGGAGAAAGAGAGAAAGGAAACTACAAGAGAGAAGTTAAAGAGAAGAAGAAGAATGAAGAAGAAGCTTGGGTCACTGCAACCAAGAAGATAGGTGAGAAAGCCTGGATGAAAGACTATCTCCGGGCTCACAACTTCTCTGGCAAGTAGGTGGGGCCCATGTCTGAAAAGACACACCAGCGAACTATCAGTGAAATCAAGGCTGACATTCGTTAGGGCAAAAGGAAAGAGATGTATAAAAGGGTACAGGGGATGATCTTCAAACCAACCACTCAACCCTATCCTAAGCCAATTCCCTCACCATTCACCATCAAAACTGAATTTTACACACCTGCACCTACACCATTTTCTATACCCACTTCCTAACTCAACCACCCAATTACCCATCCTTCAACAAAAACACTTTCTAGAACCGCTACACCTTAACCTACCCAGAAAACCTTCCAACCATCCCCTCAGCCTTCTAACACTCTCCCTAGAGAATTCAAGGCAATCAAGACAAAGCTTTTAAACTGCACAACCCTGAGTGACATATCTTGTGAAGAAGACTCTGTCAAACTGGCTTATGCTGATGGCTCTTCATGTTTCATCACAAGAGATCAATTTCTTGATTTTCCCAGAGGAAGACTGGACCATGCTGCTAGACTTCTTGGTTTGAATCTGAGTCCTTAAATGGTGAATAGAAGAAACTGGGAAGAAACTGAGAAGAAAGCCGGTGACTCTGCGGACACAAAGAAACAGGACAAGATTCGTAGTCAGCCTCTTGTTCCAAGAAAGAAAATCATCCCGTGGAGGTTTAATGAAGCCTCTCAACTTTGTTTTGTGGAGAGAGAGAATGGAGAAGTAACTGGTTGAATGACTCCTCTCTACTACACTCCAGCAGATTTTACATTGTTGAGTTAGTAGAGAAACCATTCTCCAAACTCTCCAGCTCTAAACTGTTGCTCATATTAGAAGTCATCTTAGTAGCCTCATCTTGCTGAGCTTACCACAAAGGCAAGGATTGAAGAAGAGTTGAAACTAAAAGAGAAGGAAGACGGAAAGGTCCAACCACTAAAAGCACTACTTTTCTACAAATGGTGGAAGGCCCTGAATTGGAACCTATAGTTAGAGGGAGTATGATTACAGCCTCATCAACTAACTCTTTCAGAGGGAACACAATATAGGGTACATATCATTCAAGGTGATAGACCGGAGTTCCTGTCAACTAATTTTGTACAAGCTTCTCAGCACCACTTCTAGGAAGGACAAAGAAACATATAAATATTTGCTTTCCTTGGTGTTGAAAGCTTTGAGAAGCAGAAACAAGTGAGGTTTTGGTAGCATCAGCCTAGGGGGAGTTTGTTGGATCAAGAGGAGGTGGTGCAACCAAAACCAAATCACTTAGACAAATTTTGGTGGAACTTACAAAGGACTTCTGAAGCTAAGTATTGAACTATCGAAGGAATAGAGTTCTTCCGAAGACAATGTAACAGTTTTACTTCCGAACAAAGTGCTCACTTCCAAAGATCAAGTCTCAGAAGAATAGAACATAAGTGAACTTCTGAAGTATGAAGAACAGAAGAAGTCTATCTAGACTCGAAAGAAGTAGCATCTTCCGAAGTATAAGTGGCATCGGAATTACTTGTTTTTCCGAAGCCATTTAACATTCGAAAGACACTGCTATGAACCATTGGACATAAGTATGGTCTCTGACACTCCGTTGCTGACCTCTGATACTCATGGTGTTTTCCCAAAAGGCCATGTAGTTGACCATACTTATTCCATTTTTCACCTTTTTATGTAGTACAAATTACCAACTTTAGTGGGTGACAAAAGGTAAGTCATGGACATGTCATGACTACCATATCTTAGAAAAGACTTTCTAAGATACCTTAAACTATAGCTTTGTAGTATCTGCTTTAGTTAGAGGATTCCAGCTAGTATCAAAGTATATTCGGTTGTAGGTAGTATTGTATATAGTTTCTTATTGTAACTCATAATATCATGCTTGTAAGAGTCTTGTAATATTTTGAGTTGAGAAGAAATATATGCAAGTACCTTGAAAATATATTTGTGTTCTTTGTACTTATTAAATTACTATCAACTCTTAGAATAGACTTTGCTTATCTAATTTGGGTGTAACATAAGTGAGTTTGAGAGAAAAAACCATGTTAAGTGACAAAAACCAATCCTGCAATATATATAATATATATATATATATATATATATATATATAATATATATATGTATAATATATATATGTGTGTGTGTGTGTGTATATATACACACACACATATATACATACATATATATACGTATATATATATACTACATATATATACATATATATATATATATATATATATATATATAACATATATATACGTATATATATATACTACATATATATACGTATATATATACATATATATACGTATATCTATATATACGTCTATATATATATCTATACACATATATATATATATATATATATATATCATATATATATATATATATATTATATATAATACGTAATGTATATATTAGTATATCTATATATATATATATATAATATATGACTGGGTTGAGTAAATTACGCATAAATTCAATGGCGGAAACCAACAATCAAAGAACATTCAATGAATAAATTACGCATAAATTCTTTTGTATTGTATATATGAAAGTTGATGAATTACAGAATTTACACAAAAATTCTCTATGTCTATCTGCCGCCACCTCAGGTACGAGGGTTCATTCTATTTATAGGCAGACAAGATGCCCATTAAAATGACTAAACATCCCTAACCTATTACATCAGAACTAGACTAAGTCTTGATCCGCATCTTAGCTGTTCATCGGCATGACAAATGCGGATGAGTTAACTTGATCAGTATATCTTATCTTTTGATCATCCGCATTAGTATGTTGGTCATCCGCATTGGTTAATGCGGATGAACAAATACTATGCGCATTTGTTCGTTCATCCACATTTAACAAATGCGAATGAGCAAGTCTTGTCCCGCATTAACTTTTAGTATTCCGCATTTGTCAATGCTGAAGAACAAATACTTGTCCGTATTTGCTTTATGTCTTCCGCATTGACAAATGCGGAGAAAAACCTTTGTTCTTTTTCTTAGCAGAATCTTCATCCGCATTCTTTCTTGGACTTAAAAGGATTCCAGCAAAGCAATCATCAAATCACCCATTGAGTTGGATGTATGATCCTTTCAGGGTGCAAAAATACTCCCCCGAAGGATATACAGCCTAGTTTTTTCAATGTTTGGGAGGTGATTGATGTTGTGAGGATTCTGCTAGGTCTTCTGGAGGTAATAAGAATGCAGCTTTAGTTGGATCCAGGATAACTTTGATCATGTTCACAAAATCTACTGCTTCTAACATCCGTCTCTACTTAGTACATGTATCTTCATTTTGCTCATGTGTAGATGGCTTCCATTGGTAACTTCTTCAGTGAAATAGGCTCCCAAATGGAAATTGTAGAAAGACCATCTCTATGAATCAGTAAGCTCCCCCCCCCCCATCTACCTCAAGTTTGACAATATTCCTAAGTTGCAATGGTGTCTTCTTTTTCTTTCTTTTGTCTCTTTAGAACTTATCCGATCATAAGCCAGTTTTAGCAACTGATGCACTTTAGAAAGAAGTGCATATCTAGTTCACCTAATTTATTGTTTATTTCCCTGAAGTGTCCTGGTATATATGTAGTGGACGTATATGCATCAAGTAGTCTTACTCATATCCACTAATAATCTTATTTCAGCTCCCTCCTTTCCTCCCTACTTCCTTTCAATCACCATCTCATAAGTTTTCTCATCATAGTACACATTGAGATGTGTGGAGGAGTGAGTACCAGACACCATCTTCCTCTTTAATTATTCTATTGGTTCACCTTCAACTCAGGGAACACAACCTCTTCTGCTTCATTTTTCTTCTTCTTCTCAAGGGGATTAACAAAGGATTTATCTTTTCTCATGCATTTGTCTCTAATGAATTGAAATGTCAGTTCTTCTTAACATCTTAAGTATGTTTTCAAATTCATATCCCCTGAACATAGCTGCATGATTGATCAGTTCCAGTTGAGCTAGTTCTTTAAATCATGAATCTCCAGGGCATTTACAAGAGCTGTACTCTGTAAAGAATTGGACTAGCCCTGAGATCCTTTTTACCATGAACATATTCCACATACTGTCATACTTCCAAGCAATTATCTTTTGATCACTTGCCTTTGGGAGTAGACACCCCTCTGATTACTCAACAGTGGTTAATCCTTCTTGTAGATTCAAAGATGGTTCTGCAAACCATTCAGGGTACTTGTGTAGAACAGGAGATAATAGTTCTTGATCTTTCTCATTCAGCATCATGTCTTGAGCAGATACTCTATATCTTGGCTTTTTGCTTGATATTTCTTCTTCTAACCTCTAGTCTTTCTTTCTTCTCATTAATCATTTGAAGAGTTGTAGCACTTAATGAGTTAGTTTTCATGTTCCCAATCTTCCTTCTTCTGAACCCTTGGCTTAAAAGATAGTCCTTCATTTCCTTATCTGACTACTATAAGGATCAGGAAATAGTGGTTCAGAGTTGGGATGATTTCTTCATAGATGACAGTTTAGGCAGAAGGGCCTTCCTTGAAAAAGATCTTTCATACTCAGTTGTAGTTGATTTCTTCATGGGAGGCAATTTTGGTACAGAATCCTTTCTAATTACTGATTTCTCATACTCAGTTTCAACACTTGATCCAGCAGCTTTTTCACCTTTTCTTCCTCTTCCTTCATTCCTTCATAGGTCATCCTAAAGACTTCATCTGGATCATGCCCATGATTGATCAAAAACATAGTTTTTATCATTAAATCATCAGTTTGAGCCTTTGACACAATTTCTTCAACTGGTTTTTCAGGTTTGAATGGACTATCCGTATCAACATCCTTTGTAGCATCATAACCTCTAGCTATCTCTCCTTCTTCTAGATTAATGGTAATAGCTTGTTTCTTTAATTGAGCTTCAGCCTACTCATGGTCTTCAAGAAATTCAGTTATTGCTGCGGGCTTCGTGGATCATCTTTCTGTTTCTTAACACTTTCTTCTTCAACCACTGGTCTTTCACCCTTAGCCTTTTCAGCTAGATATTTTCTCTTTCTTGAGTATGTTTGAAGTTGTGGACATGAAGTGTCAGCCTTTTCAATCACTTCAGACATTTTTTCAAGTGTGGTTTGTTCTTAAACATTGACTTCTATTTCCTCCTTCTCTTTTTCCTTTTCTTTTTCTTTTTCTTATTCCTTTTCACACATTTCTCTTATAATTTCTTTATGTTCTTCAGTCAGTGACACAACAGGGACAATCTGCATGCTCAACTCTTTCTCCAAAGGAGCTGAGAGTTGAGGGATGAATACAATAGGTTCAGTCAGTCCTTTGATTGTTCACAAATTCCCAAAATCACATCTACACTAAATCCTTCAGATGTAAAGCTGTCTAAAGCATTGATAAGTTCCTCAAATTCAGCTTTCTCAGTGTGAGTAGCATCGTTTTTCCAGAGTAAATCTCTAGACTTTGTTCCTCATGCTTTGTTTGACTTGTATCTTCTTCTTGTTTTCATTGTCCTTGTTCTCATCATTATCAACCTTTTCTATATATTATTCCTTTCATCAGCCATAACACTTCTTTGATTCTTAATTATCAGCTCAAGTTCAGAGATCCTTTTTTTTGGTTATGAATCTCATTTTCAAGATTAGAGATGATTTCAGCTTGTTCTTCAATAATGTTCTCTTGTTCGTCCATTGCTATGGTATGAATGGCAAGAGGGTCAACATGTCCACAAACTTCTTCTCTAGAATGCTTCAGTGAAGCTTTTAAATAGTCAATCTTTGTTTCTTTTTCTTTTCTTTTAGCTTCATATTTTTCTTTCAGCTCTTTTAATTCATTCTTCTTTTCATCAAGCTCTAGATTCCTGTCAACAATGATTCTAGCTCTCCTATTTAAAATCCTTTCCATCCTTTCCACCTTTTGTAGGAGCTCAGATATCAGTTCATCTTTTCATCAGGCCTGTTTACATTGGATTCAGCAAAGCTCTCTGAGGGAGCAGTCTCAGAAATTGCTTTCTTTACAGGCATTTGAGCATGGTTATCCTCCTCATCTGAAGATGATTTGGATGTTTTAGAAGTGCTATTTGATCTCCCAACTTCAGCAGTGTAATCATGGGTTGGCAAAGGTTGGTATGGGATATTGGTGAGTGATGATGGTAGTATTGGTGTTGATGAGGTGTTGATGTTGGTTGTGGTGATGATTACGGTGTTGGTTGTGGTGTTGGTTGTGGTGTTGTTGTGGTGATGGTTGTGGTGTTGGTTGTGGTGATGGTTGTGCAGTAGCTTGTTCTTGTGCTTGAACTTCTTGATTATCTACTGAATCATCCATGGAAGAAGAGGTGAGTGAGCCCCACTGTAAAAGTTTCCGGGATCCCTCTTCTTTATGTACTTGTATGATCTTGCATCATAGTGATGAATATCAAGTACTGGTCCCTCATTTGCAATATCTGGAAAGGCTTCATTTATTAGGCACTGAATAAATCTTGGATACATCAAGAACTTGTATCTTCTCCCCTCTTGAATGTTTGAAATCATGCCATTGAAGACATAGGCAGACATGTTCAATGGCCTGTTTCAGCAGAGAGCACAGATTGCTAAGGATGTGGTGACTGGAATATCATTCCATCCTGTCTTTCTCTTGGATAGGCAATGCTGAAACATGTGAATTAGGAATCTCCAGGTAGATCAACTAATCCTTTAACATTTGTTTAGCTTCATATGCTCCTTCATAACCAATCTCAGCAAAGAATGTGGTTATTTCATCATCATCCAGCTCTATTGGTGCATTGGCATCATCACCAAAATGTAAGCATCTTCTAACTGAATCTTCAGTGATGCTCAGAGTGTGTTTATTGTCAATTCTTCCAGTCAAGGTTCTAACACCATCTGCTTCAATTACTTCAGCTGAGTTCCAGAAAGACCTTATGAGGTTCTCATAGATAGTGGGTCTAACTATGATGGCATAAGCTACCCTTGTTGGGAGATGAATCTAAAAATATCTTACTCCAGTCCCTCAGCTTCTGGCACATCAGGGTTTAAATAACCGCTGATATGGAGCTTGCTCCATGAAAGATTTGCCGTGTAATCTACACAAGAGACCTGTTGTCATTATCAGTTTGACTGCTAATGGTCAAAGATGAACGTTTAACATTATTGTATCATTGTGTGTCACAACAAATTGTGAGTTTGTGTTCAACAATCATAGTTTCTATGTTTGAACCATTCATTAGATGATGTTACATTGATTTGCTACACATTTTCATTTTTCATTGTGCTCTGTTCTCACAGTAAACATGACTCTAAAGGTTTTCATGATGTGTTGAATTCCTATTGTTTGTATATTTATTGAAGTCAAAAATGTAGATTATATCACATCAATAAGTCGGATTTTGGTGTTCTTCATTATCATTTGTTTCATTTTTGATTTAGGTTTAATAGTTCGAAAGATAGTCTTGATGAATTTTTTGAAATTTCACCTTGTTTTGTTGTAATTGTAGTTTCCAAATCGATAACAAGAATAGATTGAGTAGAATCACACAAGACCTTGTGGTTGTTTATGATGAAGATGATCGAAGATGGTGTACTGTGTATTTGCGCTCGTCTCACTATAAAGTCTCTCAAATTTGAAAAGTATTAAATGACCCGTTTAAATTCCTTTAAGAGTCAAATAATGGCTTTCACGAGATTTTACAAGTTTTAGAGCAAATGTGGTCACCACTGTAGCAAATGCGGAAGTCTAAATTTTCAACCTTTAGGTGACCCACATTTGTGTACTGTTGCAAATGCAGAAGTTAAAATTTGAAAACATTGACTATCCGCATTTGTGTACTGTAGTAAATGCAGAAGAATAACTTACGATTTTGTTCATAAGCATTAACACACTGTAGGAAATGCGGTAGTGTTACTTTTTTTATCCTATCCTTATTTGTACATTGTGGCAAATGTGATAGAACAAAGTCAATCAGCTTTGTGCGACTGCACCAAATGCGGTTGACAACACTTGGTCAGCATTGCACTGTAGCAAATGCGAGAGAGAGATGTGCATCAGCATTTGGCTACTATAGTAAATGCGGTAGAGTAAATCCACATTTACTTAACACACTAATGCGTAGAGTACAATCTTGTCCGTATTAGTTTCTCTTTGGAATAAAAGATACTCGCATTGGTTAAATGCAGGGTTTACCTTCACCCCCATTAACCAATGCACTTACCTTCATAAACTTTGAACTTAATCAAAAGTTATGTGTCTGACTTGATGTTTCATGTTATGAAGAAAAGTCTTTGAGTGAGTTTTCCTTATGAAGTTGTTGACTGTTGAGATTGTCATTCTTTCTTGGATTGACTTGTATGTCATAAGTGATACAAGTGTTCCAATTTTGACTGATCTTGGACATTTAATGCTTCCAAGAGTCTGCATAGACTGAGATATTATGGTATAACTTTTGCAACAAAACCATTATTTTCTTTTTGTTTTGTTTTGAATATATTAAGAAAATACTTTAAGCAAGAAAAGAAAATTTATACAGACTTACTCAAAAATTTTAAATTACTCCCCCTAAAGTTTGTATTCACATATAAATAGAAACTTTAAAGATTTAAAACCTTTGAATATTATTTTGATTTTTAATAATGAGAGAAGAATATCTTTTGTGGGATCATATTCAATCTTGCATTTCACATGTGCATCCTTTATGATAAGTTGTGGACATGTTTATGAATTGAAGATTGAAGTATGTTTGTCCTTTTAATCATACAGTTCATATTTGATGCAAATGATAATATCATGTTTTTGGTTGATTTATTTTTCAATATGTACCTCACACATAAGCACGGAATAATCAACCATCCTTGTACAATGTATGGTAGAACTTTTTCACAGCTTTTCTTACCGGGTCACTTAAGTTATGAAATCTCATTTTCACTGATCCTCATTGGGATTCTAATACTTTGATCATTTTCATGATGATCCATATTGGGATTCTTTTCACTTCACTTTGGAAGGTGATCCTTGATAGGATTCTTTTGTTCATTCACTGGGAATGTATTACTTTGTTGATTCATCCAATTTTGGATGTGTTCCACATTGGGAATCTTTTGGATCATAACATCTGCACTATGTGCAAGTTTCATCAGGTCTTTGCTCAGCAAAATAAAGATAGAACATAATGTGGTGAAAGAGATTCATAAAGTATCATTACCTGGTGTGTTTAGGTTACTACACACACATGCATTTAGATAAGCCATACATACCTATATTTGTGATGAGTGTTTAACAATTGAATAAGTTTTAATTCATCACTGCATGTATCTTTTCTTCAAGTTGAGCCTGCCAACATATCTGGTAAGTCATTTCAGTCTTTCACATTTTGAAACTAAGCACAGTGAATGATATAATAACTGTAATTATATCATTTCCCGTAGAATTCTTTTCTTCATAAAACTTTATTTCTTTATGTGGTTTTTTTGATGTTTTTAATTGTTTTTGATGTTTTTCATGGTTATTACTCGAGTTAATCATGCTAATTGACTGAACCAGGAATTCAAACCTACTAGGTTCGAATGCTTTAGTAAACAAATCAGCTAATTGATTTTCAGTTGGTACTGAATCAATTTGATTAAACCTTTTTCAGCACAGTCTCTCAAAAGTGATATCTAATCTCAATATGTTTTGTTTTGAGTGCTGAACTGGATTATTAGTTATAAAAACAGTTGTTGTGTTGTCATAGAAATTGGCATGTGCAAGAAGTTAAAACCATAATCAAGCATCTGTTTTTGAATCCAGAGTACTTGAGAGCAACATGCTGATGCAGCAATATACCCAGCTTCTGCAGTGGACACAAATACATTTGTCTACTTCTTGCGTTGCCAAGATACCAGTCTGGGACCAGAAAATTAACAACCGCTAGACGTGGATTTTATGTTAAAGTTACATCTTCCATAATCACTGTCTGTGTAGGCATAGAGATTAAATTCTCCTTCCTTTGGATACCATAACCCAAGAGCTGGTTTGCCCTTTAGATATCTGAATATCCTCTTGACTACATTCACATGTGATTCTTTTGGATCAGCTTGATATCTGGCACACACACAAACACCAAACATTATGTCAGGCCTACTAGCTATTAGATACATAAGTGAACTGATCATTGATCGATAGTGAGTCTGATCAACTGGTTTGCCTTCAGGATCAGGTCCAATCTTAACTCTAGTATCCACAGGAGTTCTGATGGACTGACAATCAGCAAAGTGAAATTTCTTCAACATGGTTTCTATATATTTTGATGATTGATTAAGATTCCATCTGCTTTCTGTTGGACTTGCACCCCTAGAAAGAAGGTGAGTTCCCCATAGCACTCATTGGAACTTTTAGTGCATAAGGTCTTCAAATTCTTTGCAGAGTTGCTTGTTTATCAAGCCGAATATAATGTCATCCACATAGATTTGGACTAACAGCATATCTTTTCCTCTTGTTCTTCTGAGAGAGTCTGATCAATCTTTCCTCTTTCATATCCATGTTCAAGAAGAAAAGAGGATATAGTCCTCATATCACCTTCTTGGAGCTTGATGAAGACCATACAGAGCTTTGTCAAGCTTGTACACTCTATGAGGGAAATCTGGATCTTCAAAGCCAGGTGGTTGACTTACATAGACTTCTTCAGCAATCTTTCCATACAAGAAGGCACACTTTACATCCATTTGATAAACAGTAAATTTCATGGACGCAGAATATGCGAGAAAGATTCTGATTGCTTCTAATCTGGAAACAGGAGCAAACACCTCGTCGTAGTCAATTCCTTCTTCCTGAGTGTATCCCTGTGCCACTAATCTTGCTTTATTTCTGATGATGATACCTCTATCATCAGTCTTGTTATCGTACAGCCATCTGTTACCGATAGAGTATTATCCTTCGGGAAGATCTACCAGTTGCCATAATTCTTGCTTCTTGAATTGGAGTAATTCTTCCTGCATTGCTTCAATCCATCTATTGTCTTGAAGTGCCTCTTTGATGTTTTTGGGTACTGTTTGACATAGAAAGCATGAAAACAAACAGATGCTTGCAATACTTGACTTGCTTCTAGTCACCCTCTTATAAGTTCACCAATAATAGTTTCAACTGGATGATTCTTGTGTATTCTGGTGGTTGGGATTGAGTCACCAATAATGATTACATCAAGATTGGAGACATTCATTTCATTATGGTTAGAGGCATACTCATCTAGTACTGTTGTGAATTATGAAGATGGTCATACTCTGTTTCAGTTCCCGCTTCAGCTTCAGCAGCACTGTGATTGCTTACATCATTTGATGTCCTTTGTGTTTCAACTGAGGAGAGACTTGTTTTTGATTTCTAACTTCGATTGACAGATCATCAGAGTGGGAAGCTACCAGGCTTGGACCTCCTTCAGTAGAAACACTAAGGTTTTGTGACGGTTGTCTCATGGGATCAGCTTGAAGAAGAACATCTTCATTCATGTGTTCATCAATGTAGGAGGAATCAAGGGAAAATCATCTCTTCTTTCTACAGCTGACGAAGTATCATTTGAATATAGATTTCCTGCATCAGACAAGTGAAATTGATCAAATGACTTTGTAAATGTTTCAATATCAAACAACTAGTGGGGACCATTTGTAGTTTTGGGAAATGAATGTTCCTTGAATTGAATATTTGTTGATTCATCAATAATGTTCAATCTAGGATTGAACACTCTATAAGCCTTTGAAACAGAAGAATAACCTACAAAGAATCCTTCATCAGACTTAGATGAAAATTTTCCTAATAGTCTTGGGTGTTAAATATTGAGACAGGACTACCAAATGATTTAAGGAATCCATAAATGGTTTCCTATGAAAGAGCAGTTCATAAGGTGTCATGTTACTTTCGTTAACAATCAGAGTTCAATTTTGTACAAAGCATGATATGTTAACTTCTTCTGCCCAGAAGGTGATTGGCAGTTTAGCATCGACTAGCATCATTCTTGCTGCTTCAATTAGTGTTCTATTTCACCTTTTAGCTACCCCATTTTGTTGAGAGTTCTCTAGCTGCACTGAATTGATGAGCAATGCCTTTGGTTGTACAAAAGGAACTCATACTTTCAGTTTTGAACTCAGTACCATTATCACTTCTTATTATTTTGACCTTAAGATCAAGTTGATTTTCAATTTTAGTGATAAATTCTTGTATGATTTAGGATGCCTCATTTTTATGAAGTAGGAAGAACACCCATATGAATCGTGAAAGTCATCAATGATCACTAAACAATACTGTTTCTTTCCTATACTCATTACATGAGTTGGTCCAAATAGATCCATGTGAAGTAGCTTCAATGGAGTATTGTTAGTGTTCACAAGCTTGGTTTTGTGAGACGATTTGTGTTGTTTTCCTTTGAGGCACGGTGAACATTGATTAATAAAATTAAATTCTTTTTGAGGAAGACCAATGACATGGTTTTCTTTAACCAACTTGTTCATATTTTTAAAGTTTGTGTGCCCCAAACGTCTATGCCAAAGCTATGACTCATCAAATGATGCATTAGACAAAAGACATGTTTCTTCTTTAGGCGATGTAGAACACAGGTTTAAGACATATGTATTATTCTTCCTCGGTGTCTTTAAGACAACCCATTCTTTAGAGATCTGAAATCCAGGTTTCAGAATGTAGCAATGAGTGTCTATAAAGTGTGTGGAATATTTCTTGTCACAGATCTGAGACACGCTTAGCAGATTGAAATTCAGTTGTTCACAGTAGTTCACTCTGTCAAAGCTCAGCATCCTGTTTGTCTTAAATCCTTCTCCAGTAATTCTACCACCCTCTGAATCTCCACCAAATGCCATAGTGGTTCCTTGTATGTGCTTGAAGTCATGAAGGAGGGAACGATCTCCAGTCATGTGTCAGGAGCATCCACTGTCTACGTACCATAGGCTATTAGACCAGTGTGGATGAACCTACAAGCAAAAAAAACTAATTAGAATAAGGAACCCAAGCCATGATGGTCTTGGGTTTCCTGTTCCTATTCATGATGGTGACTTCTTGGTATTTTCCTCTAAATTATGGTTTAGTTGGAGGTGTCCTAGGAGAATTTTGGTAATGAATTGGGTGAGTCATCTCATCAACATCCATTGAAGATTTAGATGAGTAATGAAATCGTTGGTCTCTGTTTCTTTGTAGAAATTTAGCTTGTTTTTCATTATCAAAAGTAGGTTTCTGTTTTGGAAGGTCTATTTTGTGTTTCATTGTAAGATGTTTTCTTTGACCCTCCATAATTTCTTCAAAGTGCTATTGTCATTTGTTGATCTAGAAGTCCTAGATTGATCATTGTAAAAATGAGGTCTAACAAAATGTGTGATAGTGGATGTTTTTTAGGTGGGCTTGTGTTGGGGAATTCTCAAACCCTTTTGATTGAAGTAACAATGAGATGTATTATGATTGTTCATGTCACAGACTAAACAATACTTGTTGAAATAGCAGTTATGTAGAGTGATTGTTCATGTCAAAATAGAACAATATTGATTAAAAACATTCATCTTTCTTGTGATTGAACATTTCACAAATGTCACAATACATTTGTTTGTTTCTTGAATTATATTTTTCCTTGTGTGACTCAACTGATATTTTCTTTTGACGAGTCACTTTCTTTTCTTTAGGGATGAATCAGAATCAGCCCTTTTTGTAGTTTGTTTCACAACACTACCATTGTTTGATGTTCTGGGCTTTTCTATTTCTTCAACCCATTTCTCACCTCTTTTTCAAACTGGTCAACATATTCCTTGTTACAAATATCAAACCCAACTCCCTACCTTAATCTTGAAGACTGAGGGTCTGACAATGTTTTAGGTGTTGAACTCAGTAATCCTATTGTTTCTTTGTAGTGAAACCTTAATCCTGCTTGAATTATTTGAAGATATGATCTCATAATCAGAACTGCTGTTAGCAGTGGGTTTCACTAACTTCATGTATTTCTTTTTACCTTGTAACACAGAGGGTATGAATTTTATAAAATGGACAATTGCTTTTACAGGGCTTGATGTTTCATGACAGTCTCTGTCTTGTCTGAACACTCTTTGATTTTGATTGAGTCACCTAACTTGATTTTATCCTCATTTGTTTCAATATAAACATCAGGTTTGTTTTGAGGATTGGTCACATGTTTTACTACAGATTTAGGTTCCATAGTTTTAGTTTCAATTGCTTCAGTGAGTGAGACAAATTCAGGCATGACAGTGTAGTTGTCATTGTATGGTGGAGGACATGAATTATACCCAATCCCTGACATGTCCTTTGGATCATTTTGGGAATCAAGCATCTCTTGCAGCTTGACTGAGGACATTCAAAACTTTCAAGTTTTCACTTCAGTCATAGATTGTTGAGCCTTAGATTAGGCTAACTTTTCAGTAAGTAGCTCATTCTCAGCTGCAAGAGTGTACTTCTCACCATGCAGTTTTTCTATGTCAGAGATGAAAGATATAATTTTGATTTCAAAGCTTTTTATTTCTCTCTTCATCATCTCTTACTTTACCTTTTCTTCTTTGATTTTATCAGCCAGTTTATGGTTATGCTCCCTATAACCTTGCAATTTATTAATGCATTTTTCACTACAAAGGTTAGATTTTACCTCGGTAGGCATTGGAGATGGTCCATCGTTGATGTGAGCCTTAAGAGCATGATTTTGAAATTGAGGCTTGACTTCCTCTGCATACACACTCCGTCACATACCCCATCTTGCTTTATCACTAGGGCACTGGCAGAAGGCTGAGTGCTTCCATGAGATTGATTTGTCAGCTGGGGTTGATTCTGATAAGTGTGTTGATGATGGGAATGATGATACTACTGTGGTTGGTTGTTGAAGTGATAGCTTGAGTTGGGCTGTGATGATGATTGGCCTGGAGAGTTCCTTTGATAGTTGTTTCTCTTGGGGGCATTGCACTCTCTTGAGAAGTGGCCAGCCATGCCACAGTTGAAGCATTTCACCTTGGATTTATAATATCCAAGTTTTGTATTTTCATGTAGGCTTAGCTTTCCTGAATTAGATAACTAGAAGTGAGTCTTCCTCATGGAAACCTTGGCTCTCATGGCAATCATGGCCATTTCCCATTGTAGATCCATTTCCTCCAATTTTTCCTGAATTAGATAAGCAGAAGTGAGTCTTCCTCCCAAGTAGGCTTCAAAGCTTGCAACAAAGGCATTGTAAGTGCCTTTTTGTAAGGCCCCATTCCGGAATGCATACAGCTGGTGATTCATCGCACATAAAACGTATACTTTGCATTTATTCATTAAAACATTGCAGTGGAAATATTAAACAAATGGCATTTCATTTCATCATACAAACTTTTGCAAAATAATGCATCGTTTGTCGGTTACAAAATTACATTGTTGTATTACATCACAAAAGCTTTAAATAAATGGATGCCGTCCAAAAGAGCTGAGTAGCCGCCATGTGCCATCCTCAGCAACGTTTACCTGCCAACTGAAAACGTATAAAAGTCAGCGTTGCTGAGTGAGTTCTAGTTTATATAATAAAAACATACATAAAATTGTTATTTATTTCTTTTCAGAGTCGATACTATATGTTTCATTCGTTCGTGATCATACATCATACGTACATACAGATAATATCATTATTATCTTCCATTACGTTTGTTAACCTTTTTTCATTCATTACATCTAGTGACATGTACGTTACCCCGAACATTATGCACGAAGCTGGTTACTGGGCCTGAGGTCTTTCATAGACCCCAAACATTGTGCACGAAGCTGACTCCAGTACCTAGGGCAAGTACATTCACCATTCATCTTTCCTTTTTCATTCCGGATCAATTCCATATGTTATACCCCGACATTGTGCACGAAGCTGGTTACTGGGCCTGAGGTCTTTCATAGACCCCGAACATTGTGCACGAAGCTGACTCCAGTACATGGGGCAAGCGCCAAGGATCCCATACATATGGTCAATCACAAGGATTGGACCCCAGTGTGCATCCTTCTGGGGTAGCTAACCCGCACACAGTTGATCTAACACCCTTCATTGGGTGTGGACCTCCATACCTTTGCTTGCAAGACTTTTTACGTTCATTCATTCGTTAATGCATGCATTCATTCGTCATGTTCCTCTTTCATTATCTTTCACAATACATTACATTACATAACACGTAAAGCCATGGAAAGATAACATTCATCATTACAGGAACATAACTTAACATATCATTCATACATCATCATACAAGGCATCATTCATACATAACATGCATCATGCATAACCATGCAACATCATCATCATCATCATAAGCATCAATCACAATGCATAATATGCCCCTCATACCCTCTATGACCCCAAAAGTCAACTTATATAGTCCCCTGGGAATTTCCCAAGTCAAAACCTACTTTACACATTTTCCTCAAAAATCAGAAAAATATTCTAAGCCCTAGGCGCATGGGCACTATGCAGGCGCATGGGCACTATGCAGGCGCAAGGACACTAGTCAGGCGCATGGGGAACACTTAGGCGCATGGGTACTGTTTAGGCGCATGGGGAATCCTGGACATCTGAACACTTAGTAAATTCCAGCCCAATCTAGGCACATGGATACTATTAAGACGCATGAATACTTAGGCGCATGGGCCACTTTGGCGCATGGGCATTAATGGGGCGCATGACCCTACACTTAGTCATCCGACTAACATTTCTAGGCGCATGGACCACTGTTCAGGCACATGGGCTATACTCAGACTTTTCTAAGGCAAATTTTGGGTGCATGAGCTAATGTTTAGGTGCATGAGCTAATGTTTAGGTGCATGGCTTATACTTAATTCTTTCTAAGGCACTTTCAGGCGTATGAGCCTCACCCAGACCCGTGAGCATTCTGTAAAACATGATTCTAGGACGTTTTCAACCTCAATCCTCAAACTCATCTGTTCTAAGCATAATGTGGCCATTCTAAACATGAGTAGCCTATAAACATTCAAGAACCACATCCAACATACACAATACATAAGGGTATTTACACTTAAACTTTGTAAAATCATTTTAATACGTTTTCACCCCAAAGGTAGTTTAAAACATGTAAAAACCGGGGTCTAGAACTCACCTGGTGCAACTTGGGTGTTGTTCCTTTTACCCACTTGCAAAGAGTTCAAAACACCTAAACACAACACCAAAAACACACACACCCGAGCACAAACATAACCCATAAACACATAACCGAGATAAAACCAGACATAAAAACATGAAAACCTTGAATTCTTACCTTGAATTCACTTTTCTTCTTCCTCTTCTTCTTAAATCCGAGAATATTCTCTGCTCTCTCTCTAAAACCAGACAAATGGTGAAGTGAGATGAGGGTGGGCGGCCATACCCACCTTTACACCAACTTTTGAAAGTTTTGTCCTTTTTGGACACTTTTAGTCCCTCCACTTGGACCTTATTGCCTTTCTTGCTTTTATTCTTTATTTCTTGCCTTTTTAAAAATAACCGTGTGTTACAAGTCCACCCCCTTATGTAGGTTTCGTCCCCGAAACCTGTTATTCCTCAAACAGACGAGGATAATGCTGGCTCATTTCCTCCTCAGTTTACCACGTAGATTTGGATCCCTTCCTGTGCTTCCACTGTACACACACAAGAGGAACCACTTTATTTCTCAGCCTCTTCTCTTTACGATCGATGATTGCCACTGGTTGCTCCACATAATTGAGCCTTTCATCAACTTCAATGTCCTCTAATGGAACAATCATGTCTTCGTCGGCTAAGCACTTTCTCAAATGAGATACATGGAATGTCGGGTGAATTCCGCTTAACTCATTTGGAAACTCCAATCTATAGGCCACCTCTCCAACCCGAGCAATGATTCGGAAAGGGCCTACATACCTTGGGCTCAACTTGCCCCGCTTCCTGAATCGGATAATACCCTTCCAAGGTGAGACCTTCAACATAACCCGGTCATCCACCTGGAACTTGATCGGTCTGCGTCGTCTATCGGCATAAGACTTCTTTCTATCTTTAGTTGCCTTCATGAAGGCTTTAATCTTTTCCAGCTTCTCAGTCATAGCCTCGATTACCTCGACGATTCCCAATTCCATTTGACCAATATCACCCCAACATACGGGTGTTCTGCATCTCCTACCGTATAGCATCTCGTATGGTGGCATACCAATGTTGGCATGATAACTATTGTTATATGAGAATTCAGCTAACGGTAAGTGGTCATCCCAACTTCCTCTGAAATCAATCACACATGCCCGAAGCATGTCTTCCAATGTCTGAATGGTCCTTTCGAACTGACCATCAGTTTGGGGATGATAAGTCGTGCTAATATGTAACCTCGTCCCCATGGCATCGTGGAATTTCTTCTAGAATTTAGATGTAAACCGGGTGTCACGATCTGACACAATAGACACTGGCACACCATGACGAGTTACAATCTCCTTGATGAACAGGTCAGCCAACCTCTCGGATGAATATGTCTTGCGGATCGGTAGGAATGAGCACTCTTCGTCAAACGGTCAACAATCACCCATATGGCATCGTATCCTTTTGGAGTACGGGGCAGTTTCGTAATGACATCCATCGTGATGTGCTCCCACTTCCATTCCGGTATATCCAAAGGTTGGATCTTCCCATACGGCTTCTGATGTTCCGCCTTCACTTGCATGCAAGTAAGGCACTTACTCACATACTCCGCCACGTCACGTTTCATACCCGACCACCAATAATCTTTCTTCATGTCTTGATACATCTTTGTGGCACCAGGATGAATGGAGTATCGAGTCTTGTGAGCTTCATCCAAAATCCTCACACGTAGATCCCCGAAACAAGGAACCCACACTCGTCCAAATCAGGTTTTAACACCGAGTGTGTTTTCACCCAATTCCCCAACCAGACCTCTTATTCTTTCAGAGTTTAGATGATCTTCTTTCAATGCCTCATCTTGAAACTCCTTGACTTGCTTCATTACATCAGAGGTCATGATCAGTTGATATGCTTCACCCGAATTGGCTCGGGCCTCTCCTTTCGACTAAGAGCATCAGCCACCATGTTGGCTTTGCCAGGATGATAATGGATCTCACAACCATAATCTTTTATGAGCTCCAACCATCTTCTCTGCCTCATGTTCAAAACTTTTTGCTCGAAGAAGTACTTCAAGCTCTTGTGGTCAGTGAAAATGGTGCACTTCGTCCCATACAGATAGTGCCTCCAAATCTTTAGTGCAAAGACCACAACTGCTAGCTCCAAGTCATGAGTAGGGTAGTTGACCTCATAAACTTTCAACTGTCGAGATGCATAGGCTATAACCTTCCCTCTCTGCATTAATACACACCCCTACCCCGAGTAGGAAACATCTGAATATACCACCAAATCCTCGCTTCCTTCGAGTAATGACAAGACAGGAGCTTGAGTCAACCTCACCTTTAACTCCTCGAACACCTGTTCTTGGGCTTGACCCCATATAACTTTACATCCCCTCGGGTCAACTTGGTCAGTGGAGAAGGGATCTTGGAAAACTCTTGAATGAACCTTCGATAATACCCCGCCAACCCCAAGAAACTACGAGTCTCGGATGGCGTCGTTGGAGACTTCCATTGCATCACAGCCTCTACCTTAGCCGGGTCCATTATAATCCCGTCGGGATTCACCACATGACCCAAGAACTGAACTTCACGCAACCAAAACGCGCACATGGAGAGTTTTGCATACAACTTCTCCCTTCTTAACGTCTCCAGAACCTCCCGAATGTGACCGGCATGCTTAATCTCACTCTTCGAATAAATCAAGATATCATCAATGAACACAATCACCGATTTATCCAACATAGGCCAACACACACGGTTCACTAGATCCATAAAAGCAGCTGGCCCATTGGTCAAACCAAACGACATAATAAGGAACTCATAGTGACCGTAGCGCGTGCGAAAAGCTGTTTTAGGGATGTCCTGCTCCTTCACTTTCAGCTGATGGTAACCAGATCGAATATCTATCCTCGAAAACCAACTAGCACCTTGGAGCTGATCAAACAGATCATCTATTCTTGGTAGGGGGTATCGGTTTTTCACCGTCAACTTGTTCAACTCTCGGTAGTCAATACACATCCTCATACTACCGTCTTTCTTCTTCACAAATAATATTGGAGCACCCCATGGAGAGATACTCGGTCTAATGAACCCCTTATCTAGCAGTTCTTGCAACTGCTCCATTAACTCTTTCATCTCAGTCGGAGCCAACTGGTACGGTGCCTTGGCAACGGGTTGAGCACTGGTATCAAGTCAATTTGGAACTCAACCTCGCGATCTGGTGGCACACCGGGTAAGTCTTCCGGGAATACGTCCGGAAAGTCACACACAACTGGTACATCCAATAGTTGTGGTGTTGGCGCGTCCACGTCCTTTATGTAGGACAAGTAGGCACTACATCCACGCCTCATGCACTTCCCCGCCACTGCCATCGAAATCACTTTCAGGATCATCACGACTTGATCGCCATGAATTGTCACCTTATCCCCGTCAGGTGCTGTCAATCGGATCATCTTCTTGCGACACACAATATTTGCTTCATAGGTTGCTAATCCGTCCATCCCTAGTACTACATCAAATCCACCTAGGGGTATCACATGTAACCTAGCAGCAAACCTATTGCCTTCTAGTTCTATGGTACAGTCCTCTATCACCTCAGTAATTCTAGCGGACTTACCAATAGCAGTTTCTACATTGAATGGCTCACCAATACATCTACTCTTATTGGGAAGCTTAGCACCAAAGGCAGCAGAAATGAAACTCCTACTAGCACTAGAATCAAACAACACGGATGCAAGAGTTTGGTTTACTAGAAACATACCTGACACCACGTCGGGGTCTGTCCTATCCTCCTCCTGAGTCATCTTGAAAGCTCGAGCGCTTGCCTTCTGCCCTCCTCCTCCGGCCTTCTTCACCCCGGACATCTCGGCCCTTGGCTTCCTACACTCCCTGCTTATGTGATCACTTCCCCTGCAGTTGAAACACTTCATGCCTCCACAATCTCTAGCCATATGGCCAGACTTCCCATACTTGAAACAAACATTCGACCCCCATCTACACTCGCCACTGTGCTCCTTCCCGCACTTGCCACACTTCTCCAACCCAGCACCAGCTGTGACCACACGTCGGTCACCTACCCTCACCACCTTATTCTTTGGAGCTGCTCTACCACGTCCAAACCGTTTCCCATTCCAGTTTTCCCATCCCTACTCATCTTCTTCTCCTCAGCCACTACCACCTCACGCTCATCATATAGTCTACCAGCCAAATCAACCACCGACCTAAAAGTGCTCGGCCGGGCAGTGATCATATGCCTACGGATATCCGCCGGCAGCCCCCGGATGTATCTCTTAATCTTCCATGACAATGATGTCACCTGATCGGGCACCAGCTGTGCCATTTCATTGAACTTTGTGGTGTACTCCTAGTGTGTCATAGTTCCCGCCTCCAGTTGCAGAAACTCTCTCTTAACCTTGTCCATTTCCCGATGAAGACAAAACTCCTCGATCACTAACTTCTTCAACTCCGACCATCTCATTCTCCCGATCGTCTGACTACCCTCGGCTTGGACTATTTTGTCCCACCAGCATAGAGCCGAGTCTATAAATGAATAGGTAGTGAACTTAACTTTCTGGTCTTCTCGGCACTCGCTGATATCAAGTACTGCCTCCATTTCCTTCACCCACTAGTGAGCAGCAACGGCAGTGTCGTTTCCATCGAAAGTAGGGGGTTCGCATCTCATAAACACCCCGTAGTTGCAGCCTCGGGTCGCCTTCGGAGCAGGTTCTTCTTCCTCGTCCTCATCATCGGACGGAACCGTCTCAGTCTCGGGCTGTCTTCTTTTGCCCGTAGGTCCACTCCTTTCCGTTCTCTCTCCCTCTCTAACTGCCTTTATCACTTCGGTCACCACAGATGGTAGGATTGTCTGCATGACTTGGTGCACCTCTTCCACAACCGCCTCCTTCACTGATGCTCTCAGGTTAGCACTCTCATCTCCGCCCTCCGAATGAGGGGTTTCTTGTTCTTTATGAACCACCTTTTCGGCCCTAGGCCTTCCCCTCGTAACCCGTGGTTCGGCACCATGTCCACCACCACGTGAAGCTTTACACGATCTACCACTAGCCATCCTCTAACTCACACTGAAAGATTCAAACACCAACATGGTCATTCGAGGGAACAGCTCAGTTTATGTCAAGTATAGTAAGTCCCTAATTACAGTGGCCAGTTGTGATTAGCCACTTACTTTACTCTTCATACCCCGAGCATTACCTTTCCTCACTACATCAGTATCTAAATCTACATACAACACATAACCACATACCATGCGCACATAAACAGGTTAACATTACAAAAATACTTGATGGCATGCAGCTAATCAGATTGGCATCCCATTCCCATTCCATCCCATTCTCAGTTTAAGTTAAGGTTTATTTTGAAAATTTACCCATTTCACTTAAACTTTGGCTCTGATACCAACTTGTAAGGCCCCATTCCCGGACGCTTACAGCTGGTGATTCATCGCACATAAAACGTATACTTTGCATTTATTCATCAAAACATTGCAGGAGAATCATTAAACAAATGGCATTTCATTTCAACATAAAAACTTTTGCAAAATAATGCATCGTTTGCCGGTTACAAAATTACATTGTTGTATTACATCACAAAAGCTTTTGATAAATGAATGCCGTCCAAAAGAGCTGAGTAGCCCCCTCGTGCCATCCTCAGCAATGTTTACCTGCCAACTAAAAACGTATAAAAGTCAGCGTTGCGGAGTGAGTTCTAGTTTTATAATAAAACATACATGAAATCGTTATTTATTTCTTTTCAAAGTCCATACTATATGTTTCATTCGTTCGTGATCATACATCATACGTACATACAGATAATATCATTATTATCTTCCATTACGTTCGTTAACCTTCGTTCATTCATTACATCTAGTGACATGTACGTTACCCCGAACATTGTGCACGAAGCTGGTTACTAGGCCTGAGGTCTTTCATAGACCCCGAACATTGTGCACGAAGCTGACTCCAGTATCTAGGGCAAGTACATTCACCATTCATCTTTCCTTTTTCATTCCGGATCAGTGCCATATGCTATACCCCAAACATTGTGCACGAAGCTGCTTATTGGGCTTGAGGTCTTTCATAGACCCTGAACATTGTGCACGAAGCTGACTCCAGTACCTGGGGCAAGTGGCAAGGATCCCATACATATGGTCAATCACAAGGATTGGACCCTAGTGTGCATCCTTCTAGGGTAGCTAACCCGCACAAAGTTGAGCTAACACCCTTCATTGGGTGTGGACCTCCATACATTTGCTTGCAAGACTTTTTACGTTCATTCATTTGTTAATGCATGCATTCATTCATCATGTTCCTCTTTCATTATCTTTCACTTTACATTACATAATACTTTCGGTTCATTCGTTAACATAACACGTAAAGCCATGGAAAGATAAACATTCATCATTATACGAACATAACATAACATATCATTCATACATCATCATACAAGGCATCATTCATACATAACATGCATCATGCATAACCATACAACATCATCATCATCATCATAAGCATCAATCACGATGCATAACATGCCCCTCATACCATCTATGATCCAAAAGTCAACTTATATAGTCCCCCTAGAATTTCCCAAGTCAAAGCCTACTTTACACATTTTCCCCAAAAATCTGAAAAATATTCTAAGTCCTAGGCGCATGGGCACTATGAGGCGCATGGAAACTCTTCAGGCGCATGGGCCACTTTCAGGCGCATGGGCCACTTTCAGGTGCATGGGTACTGTTTAGGCGCATGGGGAATCCTGGACGTCTAAACACTAAGTAAATTCCAGCCTAATCTAGGCGCATGGATACTATTCAGATGCATGAACACTTAGGCGCATGGGCCACTTGGGCGCATGTGCACTATTAGGGTGCATGGCCCTACACTTAGTCATCTGACTAACATTTCTAGGTGCATGGACCACTGTTCAGGCGCATGGGCTATACTCAGACTTTTCTAAGGCAAATTTTGGGCGCATGAGCTAGTGTTTAGGCGCATGGCTTACACTTAATTCTTTCTAAGGCACTTTCAGGCGTATGAGCCTCACCCAGATGCGTGAGCATTCTATAAAACATGATTCTAGGATGTATTCAACCTCAATCCTCAAACTCATCTGTTCTGTGCATACTGTGGCTATTCTAAACATGAGTAGCCTATAAACATTCAAGAACCACATCCAACATACACAATACATACGGGTATTTACACTTAAACTTTGTAAAATCATTTTAATACGTTTTCAGCCCCAAAGGTAGTTTAAAACATGTAAAAATCAGGGTCTAGAACTCACCTGGTGCAACTTGGGTGTTCTTCCTTTTTACCCGCTTGCAAAGAGTTCAAAACACCTAAAAACAACACCAAAAACACACACACCCGAGAACAAACATAACCCATAAGCACATAAACACATAACTGGGATAAAACCCGACATAAAAACATGAAAACCTTGAATTCTTACCTTGAATTCATTTTTCTTCTTCCTCTTCTTCTTCAATCCGAGAATATTCTCGGCTCTCTCTCTCTAAAACCGAGACAAATGGTGAAGTGAGGTGAGGGTTGGCGGCCATACCCACCTTTACACCAACTTTTGAAAGTTCTATCCTTTTTTGACACTTTTAGTCCCTCCACTTGGACCTTATTGCCTTTCTTGCTTTTATTCTTCATATCTTGACTTTTAAAAATCACGGGTGTTACACTTTTGTTCTTTTGATCTTGAGTCTTCAGGAGTGGTTTGAGGAGCAGAAGAGACTTTAGGTGTTTAAGATGAGGTTGATGGATGATTGATTGGTGGAGTTGCAATGAACCCAGTGTTGTTCATTTGATCTCTTGATGAGATAAAATCATCTTCCTCAGTGATGAAGGCATCTTCCACAAAATGAGATTCTAATGGAAATTTGTAAGCCTCAATCACTCTTGGTCCACCAAGATTTCTGCTTCTTTTATCAAGTTCTAAAGCTTCAATTTTGGCAATCATGATGTCTAAAGTAGTACTCTCAAGATCAAGAGTATTTTTCAGCATGGTTACATTCTGTTTTCGGCTTTCAGGAGACTGTGAAGCATTTTCTTGTTTAATTCTTTAATCTTGTAAGTGACTCCCATGATTTCCAAGTCATTTACTAACTGTACAAATCTATGTAGTTGTTTAGATATTGATTCTCCCTTGGTGTGGTGGAATGTTTCATACTGATTAACAAGCTTATCCTTGTTGATTTCAGCCACCCACTGCTTCCTTCACACATGATTTTCAGTGCATCCCATATAGCTTTTGCAGTTCCATACTTCTCCAATCTTTTTAGCACATCCATCTTGAGTGCTTGAGTCAGAATTGAGTAAGCTTTAAGGTCAATCTTGATTTTCTTATAGTCTTCTTCATCAAGAGTTAAATCTTCAATGGGTACTCTAGTAGTTTTGTAAATTACAGCTTGATCTACAGACAGAGTAACAGGGATGTGTGGACCCTTGCATATTGATATAAAGAAATCAGGATCTACACTTGTGATGTAATTTCTAAACCTTATTCTCCATTGTTTAAACTCAAATTTTTGTTTAAGCATAGGAGGTTTAGGTGTATGACCAAGTTCTGAGTAACTGTTAGAATCCATTTTAACTTGTAAATATAGATTTAGTTGATTTTAATATTGATTAGACCAACTTGTTCAAGCAGTTCGTTCGGAGTTCAGAATTAAATCTGTAATTATAATGATTTTCTTGCGGTTGGCAGGAGTATTTTTGCTGTTTACTAAGTAGAGATAATGATATTCACTACTAGCAACTTGATTACCAGATCAATCGAATTCTACTCAGTTCTTGCACAGATCTGAAAGAGAATCGAGAGCCAAAGCTCTGATACCAATTGACTGGGTTAAGTAAGATTGAGATTCTTACTATGAATCGAATATGGTAATCAAGCCAGTGATTGAATGGCGGAAACAAACAATCAAAGAACATTCAATGCAAGAAAATTACTCATAATGCTTTTGTATTTTTGTACATATTAAAGTTGATGAATTACAGAGAATAATTAAACAAAAATTCTCTATGTCTATCTGCCGTCACCTCAGGTACGAAGTTATCTATTCTATTTAGAGGCAGACAAGTTGCCTGTTACAAAATGACTAAACTATCCTTGACCTTTTACATCATAACTAGACTAAGTCTTGATCCACATCTTTGCTAGTTCATCCGCATTG